>OZ022259.1:22411811-22647110 GCA_963978905.1 Trichostrongylus colubriformis | reverse complement strand
TTATTAAAAAATACGAAAAGACTTTTTAGACTACCTAATAGATTGGTCTAACTAGGGAAGGCATTTTACTTCCCATGGAACTTTGAAATGAGACCCAGGGGGTCGATAGAGCTTCGAACGCTGATTATACTGTGAAAACCAAAATTGCTAAATGGCATCCTGAAGCGAGTTACGAAGGGTCAAAGTTTGCCTGTGACACCTCATTGACGAGGCACTTTGCCATCAGACGGTTTGTCGAAATGGCCATTTGCAATGAGACACAAACCACTGTACGCGCCTTTGAATGCTGGTCTCAAATCTGTATTTAGAATCTGACAAATAATTACCTAAATGAAGTTATGAAGGTTTTTCTGAAAAAAAAGAGTAATACCGTTTCATGGTATGTTTGGGAGCCCATAGCGAGCGAGCCATACGCTTTCACTCAGAACCAGTGTGAGGGATCAAATTACACTATGGGACAAGTTTTCAGCCAATTCGAGATTTGACCAAATCTCGGAAAAATTGATGGGCTATTGGCTGGCAACCCATTCAAAAAGAAGTAGTCGTTGACCCTTGCCCAGCAAATGCTCTTATTTGGCGCTTGTTACGTGCGTTTAGTGTGATGGGCAAGTGTGATAGGTATGTTTATGTTATCTTGTTCAGCTTGCAGATATTTTTGTGGAAGGAAATTCAAAAATTCCTACTTAACCCCTGGCCACCCCTAATTTCCCGAAGTTGGGCCAAAAACTGGATCCGGCTGGAAATCTGCACAGAGGGGTTATTCGACCTCCTGTGCCCGAATATCATACAAGGAAACGTTTAGAAGTGAAAGAAAAGCACTTACTGACAATGAAACACAAAATGCAAGAAAGCCGCACCGGGGGGAAGCAAACCCACAAGCTCGCGCCTGCAGAATCGGGGCTCTATCACTAAGCCACGGAGACCATTACTGTTTCTGCGCTGTCATCCTGATGACGAGGCGCCTCACCATTGAGATGACACAGGAAAACTTTGACCCCTTGTAACTCGCTTCAGATTGCCATTCAGCAATTTTGGTTTTCACAATTATAATCAGCGTTCGAAGCTCTATCGATCCTCCCGGGTCTCATTTTAAAGTTCCATGGGAAGTAAATACCTTCCCTAGTGAGGAAGTTATTAATATCAAGGAAGCAGTTCACAGTGCTTCGAAAGGTAGAGTCTAACAATAAGAAAAGTTGCAAGTATACCAAAAATGTCCGAATTTACCATGGAGAAGATACCGCGCCCCATCTGATCGCCGTGTCGCTACCGCAATAGCGACGCGGCGATCAGATGGGGGGCTGTAGGGCGTATTACATGGCTCCTATCTAGCTTCTCTTTCAAATGTTGACTTTTAACTTTTATATTCTATTCTTTTTTTTCATCCTTTATCCCTGCCGCATAACTTGCATGGCTGTTGAGCCTTCTCCTTTGTCATCAGAGGACGGGCACATTATCCATGGTCGGCGACGCTTTCTAAAGCGCTTTCTATGAGAATTTGTTTGTTCTTATTAGATACTTTTGTTTTAGAATATGAGTACTGAGTTTTATTAGGTTCTTATTTCTCTCATTTTGTCAGAAGTAGTGGCTGGGTAGAAACCACACAAGCAGCGGAACCTGAAGAAGGGGGGGGGTCGTATGTTTTGAAAATATTCCTCGACGCTACGCTTGACGGCATTGATACGATGCGATGAGTATCATTCTGTTATCATACTCATTATTCTACGCTTTAGTAATCCTTCGGCAAAGTCGACACTGGGAGGCAGGGTCTGTCATCCGAGGGCGTCAACTGTCAATCGTTACGCCCTGTACCTCAGGGTCACGCGTTTCGACGGGGTTTCGCCACGAATAGGCTTCTCAGATCCCTAGTTTGCATATGAATGACTTCTTTCTGGAAATTCTCAATAATCACATTGCCCCTATTACTGTATTTAACCGAAAAGGGCTACATATATGTACATACCTTCTCATTCCCTGCACTTCTTCCCTAATGGCTGGCACCCAAACCGAGGCCATGTTGATATTGAAGAACATCCTTCATTATCGATCGCACCGTCACTCTCACTCCAGTTCTGTAACTGCAACTGCACACAAAACAATCTCGAGTGTACTGTCATGGGTCCCCGCGCGACCGGCGTATTGAGAAAAACTCAAATGACGAACTTCTTTAGTGCTGAAGCATGTTATTTCCCACAAGTGCGTTATTTTCCCATGCTGTGCAAAAAACGTGCAAAGGACGCACCACGACTTCGTCCCTACAGCAGATTATGGCGGTTGCTTTTTCATGTAAAAGGAGGGGGATATGATTCTTAGCATGAGCTTAGGGAGGGAAAGGAGCGTGAGAAAGAGCTTTCTCAGTGAAAAATAGTTCACTCAGTCAGGAGCTTCCTTCCTTTCCCAGGATCAAGCTAACAAGGGAAGGACCACAGGTCGAAGCGGCCATTCGAAATGGGATACATATGGTCCGACGTATTTTCGGACGCTGATCTCAAATCTGTATTCGAAATTTGCAGAACTATTCTGTGGGCGGAGTCATGGAGGTTTTTTGTAAAAACTGTACTATCATATGGTAGGTTTGGAAGCCCATGGCAGGCGAGCCACACGTTCTTGCGCAAAACCAGGGCGATTTTCGTATTAAGGGAGCCAAATTACCTCAAGGGACGAGTTTTTAGCCGATTCGAGATTTTGACGAGATTTCGGAAAAATTCACGAGCTATGGGTGGCAGCACATTGAACAAAGGAGAAGTCGTTGACCATTGCCTGGGAAATGTCCTACTTGACGCTTGTTTCGTACATTTAGTGCGATGGACAAGTGTGAAAGGTATGTGTAGGCTATCCTGTTCAGGTTGCAGAGTTTTTTGTAGAAGAAAATTCAAAAACTACCACTTCACCCCTTGGCCACCCCTAATTTTCCGAAGTTGGACCAAAAACTGGATCTGGCTGAAAATTTGCACAGAGGGGTAACTCGACCTCCTGTGCCCGAATATCATAATCTTTTTACGCAACAACGCCTGATTCGTGTGGTATGGGAATCTCTTCGACTTGGTATTCTTACCTTGTGAGTAACGTTAGTAGTTATAAATAAAGTGGCACAGTGATGGGTGCGGTAAGTTCCAATACAAGATAACATCCAGAAAGAAAAGCACTCACTGACAATTAAACACAAAGTGCAAAAAAACCCGCACCGGCGGGGAGCAAACCCATTACCCTTGTCTTGCAGATCCGGAACACTACCAGTGAGCCACTGAGGCCGTTGGATGCCAAGCAAGCGGCAGTGCTGATGAAACAGTGCCTCGTCACAGAAAAACCACCATAACTTCGCTCAGAGAATCGTTCTGCAGATTTCGAATACAGATTCGGGATCAGCGTCCGAAAATGCGTCGGACCATTTGTATCCCATTCCGAATGGCCACTTCGACCTAGGGTCCTTCCCTTGTAAGCTCACATCCTCCTGGTTATTAATTTTCATGCATTTACGTGTTTGTGGACAAAGATGTCATAGAACGCTAATAAGTCATAGAACATGAAGTTGTGTCCCCCCCCCCCCCACCTCTTCCATCCCGAGCCACATCGACCACCTTTTTCAGTCTTCCACCGCCGTGGCGAAAATGAGCCCGACGAAAAAAAGAAACCGCCATTAATGTCTCATCCATTTACATGTTACAGGGGAGAGAAAGGAAAAGCGAGTTCGCACTTGGACAAAAAGAGTCGAAGCGGTAAAATGATCCAGGCGGACGTCGTCGTTCTCGGGAGTACCTGGTGGACTTTTCATCTAGAAAGTCCGAATAAGACCTACCTCGAGAAATGCCCATTGATGTATCTGTGACTGTAGAAACAGATACATGTATGGGTGTAATTAGTCATTTCTTAGAATGTAGCTGTTTGTAATTTCACTCAGTTTCCGCTTCATAGCCCACAAAATACTTCTAAGGTACTTTCACTAGATGCTGCAAATGATTTGCGAAGGGCTGGATAAAAGTGGGGAAAAGATGAAACAGATGGGGTTGCAGAAGGAGTTAGATCCATAAAAACTGAATTCCACTCTGAGTGTTTATTTTCCAGCATCGAAATAAACTTATCAGTAGATATGACTTTGGTGTGTTACAGTGTACTGGACTGAAGGAATTCATCCCTTACTTAGAGTTGACGAAAGAGTTCATCACTAAGGGGTAAAGCTTTTCTTGAAAAATTGTCAGCATCACATTAGATTTATTTTGACTAGAAGTAAAGGCCACACATGGACTAAGTTAAGCTCCGCCCACGGTGGGCGAAGCGTGCAGTGGAACGTTCCCTTTTCAGACCGAACATTCGTCTCTGGCAGGGCCTGAAGAAGGCGTTATACGCGAAATATTGCAAAAATATTTTCAAGACTTTCGAGACTTTTGAGGGGTCTTTTGAGTCTTTTGAATAAATATTTTGGAGTCGCAACTGTTTTTCAAACATTCAGATAACCATGAGACTCCGGAACAGCACAATATTAAAGACCGAACATTGTTAATTGGATTAGAATATGCCCCAAGCGTGGGGGAAAAGTAGATTGTCATCAGGGATGAGTTTCTGGAAGTCAAGAAAGAATATTGGGGGCGGAGCTTCCACGTTACATGGAAAACGACCTGTGGAGTTGGGGACAAGTTTAGGATGGGTAAGGCATGGGACAAGAAGACAAGACACATAGACCATGTTAAGCTTCGCCCACGACGGGCGGGGCGTGCCATGGAATGTTCCATTTCCGGACCGAAAATGTTAATTGGGTTCGAATATGCCCCGAACGTGGGGGAAAGGTGGATCAAGATCATGAAATTTTGAAAGTCAAGAAAGAATCCTGGGCATCGTGGGCGGAGCATTAGTAGTGATGGACGGAGGTCGGACGTTACATAAAAAACGACCTGTTGATATAGGGGACAAGTGTGGTATGGGTAGGGCATAGGACAAGAATTAAAGACCCACACGGACCAAGTTAAGCTCCGCTCACGGTGGGCGGGGCGTGCACTGAAACGTTCGGTCCATGGATCAAAAATTGTTTGCTCAGTTCGAAAATGGTCCGAAGGTGAGGAAAAGATGGGCTAAGGTCAGTCATGAGTACCCATGAAAGGCCTGCACGGTGGGAGGAGCCTTCTTGAGTTGCGGGTCCGTAGAAGGAAAATTCATAACTTGGTTCGAGCGCAGCTCAGTAGATACACTTTGAATGACAAAAAACCCGCCCACATTAGGCGGGGCGTATGTGGCAACGAGTACCGAAAAAATTTATAAAAAAGCAATTCCGATCAACCCACTGGTGCCCATGATGTTACGCGCACATTACTGTGCGCCAGCCAAGTGGTTGCATTGTATTTCTGAAGGCGCGATTATGAAGTAACTGCACCACGGCACTATGCTCGAAGGCAGCGCGACTGGGTGAATTCATGGCACTTCTGACGGCAAGAAGCCAGAGAAGTTTTAGAAAGGCGGCGGTCACACTTTGCGGTGCCGGCGGCACGGTGTGGCTGCGTATCTCTGCGACCTCTCTTATGCCTCCCTGCTTCGTTGCCTGCGACATCTCTACACCTCCCCGTGCCACTCTCCCTCGCTGCCTGTGAACGCAGCCACGCACTGCCGGCAGTGAGTATGACCGCGGCCAAACACAAACTTCTCTGGCTCCTGCCGTCGGAAAAATCATTAATTCGTCCAGTCGCCCTGCCTTCTCTCTGATGTAATGAATGAATGACGTCAAGCACTATTTGAAGTCGAGTAAATTAGCACTGGAAACAGAATCGTAGCCTATTCACGTAGCCTCGCTGAAAAAAATTGGACACTTCTAATGAGGTGATGTTCTTTGCTGATAGTCTAAGTGTTATATAATGGAAGGATGCCGGTAATGATTTTGAAGAAAAAGTGAGTGCATTCCATGCAATAAGTCTTTTCCTAAAGAAAGATTTCAGTTCTGAAAGCTAAGTCCTAGTTAATAAAATGTTTCAGTTTACTAGTGAACCAAAAACGGTGAGGGCGCTAATACGATACGGTTTTGCGTGGAGTGTCAAACTTTGGTGGCTGGTACTGGGATTTAATATACTAAAGTGGGGGGGGGACACTTAACAAAAGCATAGGTCGCGCCCAATTTCTGCTTATATAGGCGCTCTCGAACTTATTTTACGCCCAGATACAGCTAACTAACCAGGAAAACGAATAAATTATTCTCCTATCAGCATATTGCAAGAAATTCTTTGCAATCGGACCAAATAACCTCTTAAAGGCATACTACGCGATAATCAAAGTGGTCACTTACCTTCTCGGGGCAGGTAGACCCTTGTATGGTTGTGAATATCACACCCTTTTCGCGGAACCACAACTCAGCCTCGCCGCGCACGGCCTGGTCGACCCTAGCAGAGTTGGGCCCACCAAGCCGAATCACACCTGGCATTAGACGAACAAATTTCTAACGTCTCTCTTACGTGGTGAAAGAAACTTGCGATAAGACAGGATAAGGCAGTGATTTTGATAGCGTAGGCAGCTTCAACAGGGAAGAACGGGTGATATCGTAGCATTTTATGCGATATCATCGAGCAAAAGCTCATTTCTAATGCCCCATACTCGTGCGAGGACTGAGGGCAGGGAGCTTTCTTTTGGGAGTTGTGAGTGGTTTTGATTCATTTCTCGTCACTGGTGAGTGGACCAGGGCCTCTACTTCCTCTACCGCGCGATAGCTCTCACAATTTTTTGCGGGGGGAGGGCCTTTAAGCGTATTTGCCTCGACCTATGGAAAGGGAGTCCTATCACCTCGGCTCAGACCCACACAGGATGGAAAAAGCACGAATCTGCTTCATCGAAATCGCTTCTTCGCAAGATTCGAGCTCGATTCGGTTAACACTATGACCTCTCTGCGCTCTAATCATGGCTTAAGAAACGCAGAGCACAACTGACCCTTAGAATGAGGTTATAGCTTGCGATTCGTGCGGGACGTGTGAACCGTCCGTACAGTGCGGTCCAGGCGACTCGCACGATCGAATTGTCGCAAAATTGCAGACCGCGATGCACGCTACAGTGGTTGCGCGCGCACTACCCAGCTTTTGAATGGTGCATCTGTGCATCGACATCAGTTTTTTTTCGATTCGTTTGTGATTGCGTGTTCATGTAACATGCTTAATTGTTTGTTGTTTCACCTGACGTGTTTGTTGTTTCACCTGACGTGGGTGTGGGTGCTAAGGTAGTTGGGGGGGGGGCCACTCGAAAAAGGCAAGTGTCGTCATCGACGACCCCGACCATTATCTATAACACCCTCGTTGAAGGGGGAGGAGTTGAGGGTTTCGGCCATCGGCCCGCTCACTCTTGTCTTGACTCTTTTCGCCACGGTGCGCGGGGAACGGCTCACCCGCACCATATCACCTACGCTTTCTCTTCATTCTAATAAACATACTGAACCACCTAGTATTGTGCTGTCGCGAAGCCTCATGAATATCTGAATGTGTGAGAATATGAGACTCCAAAATATTTATTTCAAAAAACTCAAAAGACTGTAAAAGTCCCAAAAGTTTTCCAAAACAAGTTGCAATATTACGGTGCGTAGCACCTTCCTCAGGCCTAAAAAGTGGCAGTAGTATTATTGTGTAATATACAAGGTATATTACAAACTCACGTTGTGCTGTCCCCAAAGCTACGTCAACCTACTCTGCCAATGACTTAGTGCGGCGGAAAATTGCTAACCCACCCGATGGCACTCTTAAATAGCGGGAACGCCTCCATGACTGTGGTGAAATTTGATATAAGAATGATATCATTCTCGCTCCCGCTATTTAAGGGTGCCATCGGGTGGGTTAGCAATTTTTCCGCCGCACTAGGTCATTGGCAGAGTAGGTTGACGCAGCTTTGGGGACAGCACAACGTGAGTTTGTAATATATCTTGTATATTACACAATAATACTACTGCCACTTTTTAGGCCCGAGAAAGGTGCTACGCATCGAAATATTGCAACTTGTTTTGGAAAACTTTTGGACTTTTACAGTCTTTTGAGTTTTTTGAAATAAATATTTTGGAGTCTTATATTCTCACACATTCACATACTGAACCACCGTTTTCGTTTGATTACACCAAAAGCAGCACCACAGATGTGTAGATGGGTGCGTGAGACTTTAGGGTATGGTGGCCTGACCCCAACCATTATCTATAACAGTTCAACTCCTCTCTCCCTCGTTGAAGGGGGAGGAGTTGAGGGTTTCGGCCATCGGCCCGCTCACTCTTGTCTTGACTCTTATCGCCACGGTGCACGGGGAACGGCTCACCCGCACCATATAACCTACGTTGCAAAGGAGGTCTACAGTGGGTGTTTCGGAAAGCAGAAGATTACTTGCGAGGAACATTATCTGGAAGCTGTAAGTGGGGATTTTCCTGCTGTCTTTTTTCATTTTTACGTGTACTTGATATTGTGTCCCGTGATCGCGATGAGGGCAGGGGCATCTTACCATGGAAATTATTTTTATCTGAGCGTAGAAGATGAGAGGATCCTCTCTTTTTCTATACTAACGAGGAAGGTCTTCCAACTCATGACGCGCTTTTTGAACGCTGTTTTTTGCATGTGTGGGGGTGCGTACAAGAATCATATAACTGATGTCCATTTTTGCTGAGCGGCTCTACGAGTGCCAAAAACGGGGTTGATGGTTCGATCCCCACTGAGGACAAATTTTTGCAAAATTTAGATTTTTAGTTTTTGGGCTCGTAAACATTTGAATATGAAGATTAAGTACAGTAATCACATTCAGAACCACGGACTGCCCTCTACAGTCAGTTTTCAGCAAGTTTGACAGTCCAACTTTTTGACCTTTTAGCGCTCATAGCGCACGAACGAGGCGTTTTTGCGTGAAACGGATTTGATATTCGTGTTCAGGAGCTCGAACTACCCCCAGGGATGAGTTTCTAGCCCAATCGAAGTTTTGACCCAAATTCGAAAAATTGAGTTGAGCATTGGTATACCTTGGACTGCACGTTCAACGAAGGAGAGGACGGTATCACTTGTCATAAAATTCCGACTATTCCTCTTGCTTGGTGCTTGATAGCTGAAATAATAGCGATAGGCATCTATGCTGTGCATATTCCATTGATTTTCATCGACTTTGTGAGTTACTCACTTCTACAAGTAGAAAGCGCATCATGTACCCATGACCAAACATCTTTCTCGAAGTTATGGTCAAAATTTGGAATTGGCTAGAAATGTGTCCCCAGGGGTAGTTTGACCCCCTGAACACGAATATGACACTCATTTTGTGCGAAAGAGCGAATTTCGAGCGCTACGGGCCCTTTCGTGTCCAAAAAGGTCACATCACCAAATTCATTGACAATTCGTAAATAGGGCCATTTTGGTATGCTGTCAACGAAAATCGTAGTCATTTGGCATAAACAGACATATTTGAAGACGAAAAAGTGAATGCAAAAAAAGAATTCAAAGGGTCGGCAGTGCCGGGATTCGAACCACCAGACCAGCACTTCATCCGTTTGAGAGTCCATCGCCGTAACCAGTAGGCCATCCAGTCGCCGCAAAACATGCATGGGGGAACTGTTATGAGACTGCTACGCACTTTTAGTACGTGATGGAAATAAGATTTTATTTTTTCCGTATTTGACTTTGTTTTGGATGTGAAATGGAAGAACACCTTTGGATTTGCACATGGTCAAGATTACAAGAAGTATGCGTTACAATAATCTGGTTAAAATCGCCTTTTTGGAAAAAATTTTTTTACTCCTTTTTTGGCATTCGCTCAGCAAAAATGGAAGTTAGTTATATGTTTCATGTGGGTACCCCCATATAATGGAAAAAACCGTTTTCCAAAAGCGCGTCATGACCTGAAAGACCGTGTTCCCCCGAGATGCTTAATGCCCAACATTTTATAAGATGCCTTCCTCTCATGGCGATAGCACCTTGCATTCTATTCATCTGTTCGATATTCGGTGCACTTCTTTGGTGCATACTCAAATACTGCTGGCAATTTTTGTGCGACACCTGCCTTTCTCGCGAAATGGCTTGACGAAATGCGCGTGATTTTCGCGAAGTTCAAGTTCTGGCTTATCGTTTTCGTGATTGCCACTGTTACTGTTGCCTCTTAGGCCGCGTTCATACTTTACGCATTGACGCCAGCACCCGCGTCAAAAGACCACGGCACCGGCGTCAATGCGCAAAGTATGATCGCGGCCTTAGGCCGCTTCCATACTTTGCGCACCGACGCCGTCACGCGCGTGCCGGCGTCGGTGCGCAAAGTATGGAAGAGGCCTTACGTGCGTGCCTCTCTTCAGAGCGTACTGTCCCCTCGTCCCCTTGCCCTGTTTGTCTGAGGATTGACTCATGACTCGTAAAATTCCATCAACGGAGACCGTTTTCATTAATCTCTGATGGTCCACTCTATTTTCATTCCTTTGCGCTGATCACAGGTGATTTTAGAATGTAATTTTGAATGTGCAAAAGCAGAACAAATCTTAACACGACGGTTGCTTTCCAGGGAGGATTTCTAGAAAGATGCCTGAAACGGAAACATTTTTCGGAGAAACTCTTATCAGGAACTTCATTACCGGGCTTCACAGTGCACTGCAGATGGGAGAAAGTAGCCTTCGCACTTGGTTATAGAAAAAAGGCGTACATTCAATGAGCACTGTTTTGTGGATTTCGAATGTTTCGTACATTTTCAGCTAATCTTTTGTACAAAAAGTGGACAATGCAAGACTAGGAATGGTCTACAGTTATTATATTTCCAGGCAGCACCACTCCTTTCCAGAATGGTGCCCACAACTGATAATATTCTGTTTAATACCAACTTGAACGTTCTTCGTATGAGCGAGGAAATGGTAACACAAAATTTTGGTGGACTTGAATGAGAAGGCGTTGGTGTTCCAAGTTAGCAGTTAGCAGTAAAACTGCGAAACTGCTGTTTCGCAATCTTAGTTTGTTTTCAGGACAAGGAAGAATTAACTGCTTACGATGTCACTTGCTTTTTGAACGAAACCATCGCTTCATTCATTTTAGAAAAGAAGAGATCCGGGAAGAGAGGGGAAAGAAGGGTAGGAACCACTGGCTATCTCAAAACTGAAGTCTGGCAAGGTTGGATTATTGATCGTTTTCTTCTCAGTTCTCATTTCTCATTCTGTATGAAAAAGCATTCATTGATAACCATTTTTACAGTATACAGAAACGGAACGAATCAGTCCATCATTTCAAAACGAGAGCACGGTGGAATCTTTTTCTGGAGAGGAGCCATCAACAGTTCTAGAGTGTTTACCGGCATCCAACGCTACTGATGAATCGGAAGAGATAGTTGTTGTGAGTTATATGGAAATATGATTCAGAGGTGCTGCTCCACCTTTGAGATGATCGAGTATCTACCAATCTTATTGCAGGCAGTATTCAACCCTTTGGTCAAGGTGGTTTTGTCATTTCTCACACTTGCCTTCATTTCTGAGTTGATCTCATCGATGCGACAGAGAAAAATTGGAACTGATGTATATCAGCATGCGATGCCAGTCTACACTTCGTCTTATTCATGCATTTGAGGTTTTGAAAAGTAATTGATCTCGAGGGATAGTGTGTGGGGAGGGTGGACGAGGTATTCTGTAGGGCAACTGCCATACTACACCAAGGTTCAGGACTCAATGATCAGGGTGGATGGTATGGTTTCTTTGTGCATTAATGGGATTTCAATGAAGGTGGTGGCGCTGCATTACACGATGCCCACGTACGCTGCCACCTACTGACCTTTCGAATTTCCTATAATGCTTGACTATTCAACAACACCATCTTTAATTGTTTGTGGGCTTTTAGCCCCTCTTCTTCGGAAGTATTTTTTTGCTATTTTACTTCGCATCTTCTCAGTTCAATCTTAGCTGAACTTTAGTTCGTAGTGGAGCTTAAATACATTTCAGTACAGGATTGAATCACATCAATTCTAGGACGACGAAAGTCCTCTTAAATCAGATAATGTCGTTGAGTCTCCCTTACTTTTCTCGGGAGTGAATCGAGATGAGGAGCAACCTTTGCCATCATCTGAATCAGGACTGCCACACAACACGCCGATAACGGTAGGATATAAATCCTTGGGTAGCCACTGATGGGAAACCTTTCAAGGTTCCAAAGGATCGTAAGTTTAAAAGGATTTGTGCCAAATTAGTTTGATGAAATGTCCTTGGACGCAAACTCCCAACCTGCTTTTGTGACGTGGTTCAGTGGGGTGTCTTCTTTTTAATCGTTTACCCGCTTCTGGGTTGTCAGCCGAAGTCTTCTTTTCTGGTTCAGACCAGCTCCGAATACAGTGTGGAAGAATAACTTCTTTGCTCTGTCGCTGAGCTATGTTGACTCCCGCTGCCCAGATCGTTCGTTCGATTATCTTCTTTGGAGCCGACGGGGCGTCCTTTCACTAGAAGTTAGTAGAACTGAAGATAATGTTAGACGAGGCAAGTATGACAGGTAATAGAGGACTGAACCGTCCAAGGAGGCACACTTTCGAACTTCAGAATAAATTGTTTATCTGGTTACAGTGAATATTGACAAGTGAGGCAGAATAACCGGTACAAATATGAGATGTGTCGAGATAGCGAGATACAGTGAGATACCGAGATACAATTTTGGCCTGAAGCCACCAGTATATATGTTGATCCCTGAAACATATCTGTGATGTGAAATTTCCCTCGAAAATCTCTAACTCAAGAGATCCTCATGGAGATCAGAGACAATACCGTACTTGTTTACCTGACTGTCGAGGTTGCCTACCGATTTCGTAACCTATGTCCTCGACAGCCCTCATCGCCTTATGGCACTAATAATGTCTATTTACATGATATTCTTGAGTGATTACATGTGCCTTATGGCATTTCATTATTATCGTTATACATATATTTTACATGGATACATTGGCCTTCCGTCGGCCTTTTTAATGGTGCGGAAGTCTTTCCGCACACTCCCGCCAGCGATCTCCTTCGTGGCGGTTGATGATGTGGAGCAATTCCTGCCTTTCTTCCGGCAAGCCACACAGTGACTCGTGGTGAGTCCTATCCCCGCAGTAGCCACATCGTTGTCCTTGTCCGCATCTTTCCTTGCATCGAGGCTTCAAGCAGACGCGGCACATTTCTTCTTCTTTTACGAGGGCTCTTCTTTCACGCACTGTAGGGAATGCTGTGCACGCATCCGTAGCGTGTTTTCCACGTTGGCGGCAGAAGCCGCAGACGACCATGCGAGCTCCTGAAGTGCATAAGGTGTTCCTTGAGTCGGCTATCTTTCTCTGACGGCACTCGCGGAGTCCTTTCAGCTTAGTTTTTGCCTGCGATACGGCGAATGGCGTCCTATCCCTTGCCGGTCTAGCTATCTTCGGCGGAATCTCCTCCCTTTCGAGCTCCTCCCTATCTTTACGGCTTTTCCTGGAGTGTGAACTTGTCGATCCCTGTCGAAACTCGTCCGGTGTTGACGTCTTGCTTTCGACTTCTCTCTTTGGTGGGATGAGCTCCATCTTCATCACGTCTGCATCGTCTTCGAGGAGCGTCAGCACATCCTCCGGTGGCGGTGTCCGCTGTCTCTCCTCCATTGTTCGCAAATACGATGCGACAGCGTTTGTCAAGCAATCTTCCGTTTTGATGAAGCTCTCTTCCATGAGCGTACGGAATTGCTTCGCATTCTGGTCCACCTTTTCCTGTACTTGCTGGTTGATATTTTTTAGAGAATTCTCGATTTTCTCCTCCATTTTCTTTTGGAATGACTCCATGCTGGTGAGAATCCTTTCATTTCGAGCATCCTCTTCCTCTTTCCATGATGTTATCTTGCCGTCGATTTTGGTAACCATTTCCTTGATTCGTTTGGTGAACTTCTCCATCTTTCCATTCGTCTCTTCGCTTACAGAGGGACGTGCATCCATGCGACTGGTGTCGCCCTCCCCCACGAACAAGTGATTGATCTGCTGCTCCAATCGTTTGATATGATCCATCAAGGAGTCCTGTTCGTTTCTAGCCCACGGCGTGTAGTGGACGTTGCGAATCTCGGTAATGGTGTTGGCGATTGATCGGAGCTCCGAGGTGACGTAGACCTTTGTCGAAATCTTGTCAAAAGGTCTTCCACTTTCCTGAATCTTCATTTGGAATTGCTCCTTTTTTGGAAGAGTCGCCATCTTTGCTCTAACCATTTCATCGTACGTGTCCCAGAGAAGATCGGAGATATAGCCGGCACACTGCAGCTTTCCTTGCAATTCGGTCAGTTGCTTATCCACGTTTCTTCGTTTGTTATATGACTTCTGAGGAGTCATTGGTGTGGTGGCGATTGCTGTTTCCATTTTGTGAAAGCATGATTTGATGGTGTTCTCTTAGTGCTGTTATGTAATGTTTTCGCCACACTTCCCAGAACTTATTCGTGATGTCACATGAGCTTTTCAGAGCTCTTTGTGCCTCGACTCGCGTTTTCAGCTTAGCTTTTTGTTCTGTTGGAAGGTAAGTCTCATCTTGCATATCTTCATCTGGTACTGGGTCTATTGGATATGTTATGTTCATTCCATTTTGTATGAAGTCAATAGGTCTCAGACTTGTATTTTCTTCCCAGTCGGCTTCTTGATAGGTTAAAGGTCTGCTATTGAGACATCCTTCTATTTCTGTGATTGTGGTCCGCAGAGAATCTTCATTCGGGATACGACGTCCGATGGCCTTGTTAAGGCAACGTTTGACAGATTGAATCAAACGCTCATAGAATCCGCCCTGCCACGGCGCATATGGTGTGATTTCGAACCAGTTGATTGACTGGTTTGCCATGAAGTTTTCAGTTTCTGACTGGTTTGCCATGAAGTTTTCAGTTTCTTCTGAATCACGAGCATTCTTCAAATTGTCTGCCAGACGTTTTCTCCCAAAATGAACGTGGGGGCATTGTCGCTCGTTATTGAGGCTGGTACTCCTCTTCTAGCTATAAATCGCCTCATAGCGTTGATGAATGCCACTGTTGAGTTATCTGGCACAACTTCGAGGTGTACCAACCTTGTAGTAGCACACGTCAGTATACATCCATAGTTCTTCGTGGTTTCTCCTGTCGGTGCTTTCACTTTTAGCGGACCGAAATAGTCAAGTCCAACGTGTTCGAATGGCCTTGACATTTTAACTCTTCGCTCAGGCAAATCTTTCATCTTCGGATACCGGTAGGGTAAATTGTTCATCTTCTGGCACGCAACGCATTTTCTAATTATTTTGGTAACTTGTTGTCGAAGTTTCGGAATCCAGTACTTCGATCGAACCTCTGCCATTGTGTGCGCAGTTGACAGATGCATTTTCCCATGCGCATTCTGAATGATCAGCCGGGCCAATTTGGAGTTGGGTGCTATGGATATTGGCCTTTTTGCTTCTTCTTTCAGATCACTTTCTCCTAGTCGTCCTTGACATATCCATACTCCGTTGTTGCCTTGTTTGATGTTCAACTTTGCATGGTTTGGAGACGATATGAGTTCCGAATATTGCCTTTGATGCATCTTGACGAGCGTTTTCAGCGAGTTGTTCAATTCATCAGCGTTCAGATGAGTGGTGTTCCGCACTTGTTTCAGCTCTGGAATAGTTTTTTGGATTCTCTCCCGAGACTCGATTGGTAACTTCCTAGTTACATTGCGGAGAAAACGCAAAATCCATGCTCCTATTCTCGTCACCTTGCTGATAGAGCTGAAACGATCCATCTCGATCCATGGACTGGTGGTCTGCACAAGATTCACGTTCACTTCTTTCGATGGAAGTTGGAATAGTCGTGTTTCAGACGGCCGTTCACTTGGTTTCTTTTGCAGAAAGGTAGGTCCTGTCCACCAAACATGGTTTTTCAGCTCTTCTGCCGTTAGACCTCTAGTAGCGCAGTCAGCCGGGTTTGTGCTTGTTTTGACGTATCCGAAAGATACAGTTACATCGTGTTCGTTCAACCAATGTACAATTCTTGTGATTTCTTTCACACGATTAGCAGCTAAAACTCCCAGTTGCTTGGTATCTTCGCTGTTTTTTACCCAACTGAAGGCGACTTCTGAATCCGATAGGACGTATATTTCGTTGATCCTGATGGACGGCTGGAGCTCTTCCACTGTAGATTTGGCCAATCGTGCTGAGAGCGTCAAAGCATTTAGCTCCAATTTCGGCACGGTGTGGTTTTCCTTCAGCTTTGGCAATTTGGATTTCGATATAAGAAGATGATGGTTGTCGTTATTGCAAAGATATGCTCAAGTGGCCATTGCAGTTGTACTTGCATCGCTGAATAATACAAGTTTGTGATTTTCTCGTTTGTTGGCCACTCTTCTGGGGATTTCTTTTGTGAATCCTTGAATAGCTTTGCACAAAATTGTCCATTCTTCTTGATCCTTGCCTTTTAGTGGAACGTCCCATGGATATTCTTTCTTCCATAGTGATTGAAAGAAGACTTTGTTCTTGATCATGAGCGGATTGAGCCATCCCATCGGGTCATAAACTGATGCATTCGCATGTAGAACCGTTCTTTTTGATACTTTTGCTGGTTCTGGTATGTTGCATATGATTTCTAGCATATCTGACTCCGTATTCCACTGGATACCTAGCACCTTGGGTGAATTTTGCGTCGATCTGTCTTCCTTTTTGATGAATTTGTTAACCTTCCTATCATTCGATATGAATTCGCGAAGATTCATGTTGAGTTTTCTGAAGGTTCTTTTCGCTTCCAGGTATTTCTTTATACCCTCTTTTGTCGACTCTGCAGAAATGATGAGATTGTCGACATAAAGATTGTCGTTGAGTTCCTTGGCGAATTCTTCATCAATGTTCCCGTTTTCGAGATGAAATCGTATAGCAGCAAGGAGGAAGGGCGAGGCGTTCAGCCCAAAGGTGACTCTTGTAAATCGGTATTCTACGAGGTTGTCGTCGCTGAGTGGTTTGGAGGTGTCGTATAGCCAGAAGAATCTCGTTGCATCCCGATCGTCCTCGTGAAGATGGACCTGCAGAAAGGCTTTCTCCACGTCAGCAGTTAGCGCTGTTTAGCCGATTCGGAATCTTTGCATCATTCCGACCAGTGAAGGTAGAAATAACGGTCCCTGATGCAGTGCATCGTTCAGTGATGGTTTCCCAACGTAGTGGGCAGAAGCGTCGAACACGATTCTCAGTTTTGTGTTCGGTTTGTTAGGTGTTATCACCGCTTGATGGGGCAGATAGTGTAGAATTGTATTCTTCTTTCCACTGTTGCTAGGAATCGGTTCTATTATGCCCTTTTCGAGCTGATCTGTGATGATTGAATCATATTCTGCAAGGAGTTCTGGTTTCTTATTCAACTGAAGGAGAGATCCTTGCAGTCTTTTGAGTGCTATCGACTTATTCGTCGGTAGCAGCTGACAGTCATCCTTCCAAGGTAGGTGAACATAGTAACCGTCTGCACGTTTATCGATGGATTCCTTGAACCGTTTTGCAACTTCTTCGTTCATACGCTGCTTTTCAGTCTTTTCTGGTCCTGTATATTTATTAATGCCTGAAGAATCGAATCCCCAGTAATCGTCGAATATCTTTGACTCGCAGTCGTTTTTTGCGTGTTCCATGATACGTGCGGAGGATAACAGATGTTCTTCCTTTTGTCGTCCAGTAATCATGTAGCCAAACTTGGTCGAAACGAGGTGAAGTCCAGAAGGCAATTTTACTTTCTTCTGTTCCATTACGTCCCACAAATAGTCACATCCTAGTAAAATCTGCGGAGTTTCTTCCTCTTCATTCGACTTGTTGGAAAGTTGAATGCGCTTCTGTTTGACGACGCGCAGATCTTCCTTGGTCAATGTGGCCTTGACTGCGTGGGCTGTTATTACTGGGCTGTCATATAGCTGGAAGGCATGTACTTCTTTATTTTTGTCAACTAGGTTGACTTCTACAACTGAATGCCAGTTCTCTACTACTTTGTTGGAGCCGAACATTTTCAAACCGAGTTTCTTTCTCGAAATTGTTGGCAGTTGTAGTTCTTCCACAAGGTTTCTGTCGACGAACGATGATTCCGCTCCCGTATCCAGCAGAATTTTGACTTCTCTTGAGCCATTTTTTCCCAAAATCGTCGCGGTTCCTGTTAAGAGTAGAGTTTCCCCTGTGCTGACTTCGCCAGTGGTATTGTCCTCTATGTTCTCGTCTTCGGAATCCACGATTACGTTGGTCTCTTTTTGGATGACCATGTTTTGGTGATTGACTGGTGTGCCTTTTGTCGCATTCTTCGAGTGAGCACTCCCAGTATTCCTTGCTGGAAGCCGTGTTTGTTGCTGAAACGCGGGCTGAGCTGGTTTCGTTTTGGACTGTCGACCTTCTTGTGGGATTTGCTTCCCATGCTGGGTGTCTATGATACCACAAAGTGATATGTTGTGCTTTTTGCCGCAATTCCTGCACGGAGGGCTTCGACACATTTCTGCTGTGTGGTATGGCTTGCCGCAATTCAGACATAGCCCCTTCTTCGTTAAGAAGGATATTCTTTCTGACTGTGTAACTATACGACAGTTAGTTGACTGGTGACCGAGTCGCCTACAATACATGCAAGCGATTTTGAAGTCACGAACTGGTTGGGTGGGTCTACTTATGGAGCTTTCTGCTGGCGCGTTGATCTTCTTCCGTGTCTCTTCAACGTATTGGCTCCTCTGGAGTATGCCACTGAGCTCCTTTTGCATCGTTGCCCATGTCCAGTCCCTTGGATTTTGCAGATCGGCTCTTCTCTCGAGAGCGCGTGTCTGTATATCCGCATCAAACTTGCTGAAAATCGTATTCAAAAGCAAGCGATGGTCGACGTCTTGGCGTTTTATGGCAAGTTGGCTCATCGTTGCTGATATTCTTTCCAGCAGTTCGGTTTGAGATTTTGTGGTTCTCGTATCTGCTTTGCTCTTCTGAAGTTCGGCGAACAACTCTTCCACTCTTGTGTCATTGTCTCCATACTTCTTGCATAGACAGGAAATGGCTTCTGGGTAGTTTTCTTCCGAGACTTGGTATCTTGAGACCAGTGCTCGTGCATCTCCTTCCAAATATTGCCACAAATAGTTGAATTTTAGCATGGGGCTAATATTCTGCTCGTGAATATTTACAGAGAAAATGGCCCAGAAGTTGTCCCATTCCGCTCGATTGCCAGAGAATCTAGGGATTTCCAGTCGCGGTAGATACATCGGCATTGCAGGAGCAAATGCTGGTGAAGTCGGCGTAGAATGATACGAATCTTCTATCGCTCTGTCCCTTTCTTCGACTCTTCCTGGTTGGAGAGACTGTAGATTGGCCATGAGTTGTTCGACCTCTTTCTTCCTTCCACTGAGCTTTATGCAGAACTGGTTTGCTTCACTGATGCTCTCGATTCCCGTTTCGAGGTATTCCTCAAGATGAGAGTTCCGTCTCTTGCTTCGTTTCGCCCAGCATTTCGAACACGACGTGGAGTTTGTCAATTGATTCGTTGACGTAGTCTTTCGCCGTTCGAACCTTGGCTGATGTCGATTCGATCCTCGTTCTTGACGTCTTCAGAGATTCCATTTTGTCAGCTTCGTCGCCTTCCGGAATCACAATTGGCGCAATAGCATCTTGTGAGTCTTGAATAACTTCTTGCAAGGCATTGCGGGCCTTTGTGAGACGTGATTTGGAGACTTTTAGCATGATTATGGGCGAAGAAATCAATTTGATACGAGTGTTTTACTGTACGAAGAAGATTGAGATGAAATTGAGGGTCAAATTATTCACTGATTTTCTGGTATCGACTTTCCCGGCCGATGCACATAAGTTTAAAAGGATTTGTGCCAAATTAGTTTGATGAAATGTCCTTGGACGCAAATTCCCAACCTGCTTTTGTGACGTGGTTCAGTGGGGTGTCTTCTTTTCAATCGTTTACCCGCTTCTGGGTTGTCAGCCGGAGTCTTCTTTTTTGGTTCAGACCAGCTCCGAATACAGTGTGGAAGAATAACTTCTTTGCTCTGTCGCTGAGCTATGTTGACTCCCGCTGCCCAGATCGTTCGTTCGATTATCTTCTTTGGAGCCGACGGGGCGTCCTTTCACTAGAAGTTAGTAGAACTGAAGATAATGTTAGACGAGGCAAGTATGACAGGTAATAGAGGACTGAACCGTCCAAGGAGGCACACTTTTAAACTTCAGAATAAATTGTTTATCTGGTTACAGTGAATATTGACAAGTGAGGCAGAATAACCGGTACAAATTTGAGATGTGTCGAGATAGCGAGATACAGTGAGATACCGAGATACAATTTTGGCCTGAAGCCACCAGTATATATGTTGATCCCTGAAACATATCTGTGATGTGAGGTTTCCCTCGAAAATCTCTAACTCAAGAGATCCTCATGGAGGTCAGAGACAATACCGTACTTGTTTACCTGACTGTCGAGGTTGCCTACCGATTTCGTAACCTATGTCCTCGACAGCCCTCATCGCCTCATGGCACTAATAATGTCTATTTACATGATATTCTTGAGTGATTACATGTGCCTTATGGCATTTCATTATTATCGTTATACATATATTTTACATGGATACATTGGCCTTCCGTCGGCCTTTTTAATGGTGCGGAAGTCTTTCCGCACAGATCGAAAGAACCTTTGGACCCCTTCGATGCACAGTGGGCACGAAACTATTACTTCCCACAAAGGTTAACGTTGGTCGAGTACATATTTGAACTCGATGAGGGGTGGCGTGAATGCATAGCGTGCACCAACAATAACAAAAGTGACTATCGTCACTTTGTTCTGTATGTATGTTATGTTCCAGGCCAAAAAGATGATGGAAACAATCAGCCTCACTCCGATGACTTTACCTCCAACTTGGCTAGATAGGATGTTCGTAGTTGAAGGGGTGACGGTTGGGACACACGAATCTAGGCCGTGACCCTGTGACAGCCTGTGGCATTTGCCCTGTGACATGAATAATTCAGACAATTTGACTATACAATGGAACAGACTTGCAAGGAGGACACAATTTACATGAACGAATTGTCTGAATTATTTAAGGCTTAGGTCAAAGGCCACAGGCTGTTACAGGGTCACGGCCCAGATTCGTGTGTCCCAACCTACACCCTAGTTGAAGGCAGACAGCTGCTCGAATTATTTCGCTTCTGTCCGCTGTGTGGAACAGACATTGAAGACAGTGGCAGTACGTTCCAATATTCAACGGAAGGTGACAATCTGGTGGTAGATGTAGATTGTCGATGTTGTATGGAGGAGAGGGGTAATATTGCTCGACGGATAGGTCGACTACAGTATCTATGATTGAGATCGACATTTTTCGGTGAGGTGTTCTGGCTAATCCGTTCAGCTCTTGTTGAGTGATCTGAGTGGCTTTTTTGGTTGTTTTTTTTTTACCTTACTTCGCTTTGCGTACTCATATTTGATGGTGACCCATGTAAAATTGTTTACCCCGTTCAATTGTTTTCATTTTAGTTATATTTTTCTGTCCCGTTGTTGTTTGTCAAATTCCTAAATTGATTGGGTATGTTGCCTATGGGTCGTTTCTGATCTAATAGTTTTTAAAGTTGAGATCTTCAAAATAAGTTTCATTGCGTATACGCTTTTTTATTACATTTTGAATGTCATTCATAAAGTTTTAAACGTTACCAAGTTTCAGAGTTTTTCAGGGTGAGATATCTACTCAAAATACCTATGTTAAAAAATAGCGATGTTGTGGGTTGAGGAATATCTGATGCTTCATGCGTCGCGGTTCGCTATGCTTGCTTCCCGAAAATTGGTGACGAACCCTGCTGAAACCGATAACTGCTGTGAAGTATCAAACTGTATGCTTTTAAAATAGAAAATGTTGTGCTGGACTGGAGAAGTATATTGTATGTTTTCGGCGTTCTTTAGAGTTGCACCTTGTGATTGCAACTGTACTCCTTGTATTCCCTTTGGTCTTCGACTGTGCTACCTACATATCCTGAAGAATCTAGGATGTAGTACAATCGCAAAATCTTCGGATTGGTACGTACCAAATTCCCATCGGAACCACAAACAGACTGCGAACTATTCGCAAGGTGTAACTGTGATCTTAATAATAATAATTGTCCTTCTGCCACAATCTACAATGAACATAGTCGAAAAGGAGGGGCGTGGCGATGGTTGGAGCGGGAGGTGTGAGAGTGAGAGAGCGATTGCTAGTCGGTGGGGGAGGGACGAAATGGGTGTGTGTGGTATCGATCTTTGTGAGCTGCCCTTCGTTCGGGGTGTGTTGCGTGAGACATTTGTTACTCTTCCACTATGTCCACTAACTCCCTGGCGTTCTTCCGTGCCCCACTGTGTTCTTCAATTCTTACCTTGGACTAGTTTTGCTGGCGGGACATCTATCTAATATGCATTCAACTATGGAATGAGCATAGAGCGTTTGAATTTGCTCGACGGTCTTTTTTGATGTTTTATTTTGTGGACATTATTTAAAACCTGCTGTATGGCAAGAAATGGTTTGGGGTTCATGTCGCAAGCCGCCATACGTAACAAAAAGGTGTAGGGGGCCTTCCACGCTTTCGTAGCCACAGCAAGTGATGGCAGATGTTTTTTTCAAGTGAAAGGAGGGTGTTACTTTAGCCTGCGCCTAGAGAGGGGAAGAAGCTTCGACGTAGATGAAGCAATTCCTTTTGCAAAAGAGTTCCCGTGGTGAAAAAAATGGTCCACTCACCCATAACTTCCTTCCTCTCCCCAGTCTTAGGCTAAACTCGCATCCTCCTGACATTTGTCATGTCTTCACATGCTTGTGAGCAATAATGCCCGATACGCTACCACTGAGCCTAAAAAGTGGAGTGTCTTGCGTCTTTCCCACATTGACCCGTGAAGTGTTGTAAGAATGCTTGTCCTAACCACGCCCATTTGGCCAAATGTCCTCTCTTCAGCTTTAATTTCTTCACTTCTTGTCGGCTACTTTTCTGTGCAGATCCTTTCAAATTTTTTGAGGACTGCCTGAGCTATATACTTCTTATTATCTTTTCAGTAGAGGCAGAGTAGTGAAGGTGTGACCAGTACTCGATTGTGACATCGTAAAGGAAGATTGAACTGCTTGGACCGTCAAGGAATGGCGGACCATCCAGGACATGCACCTTTTACACCTGTAAAAGCGCATTTTGTGCCATCACAGCAACGTGGTCGCGATGTGGCTGTGTACATTTTTCCGGATGATCATGAACTCTGCTATGAATGGTTCTGTCAACTACAGTTGGTCGATGGTCACACTTTTCTGTACATGTGCTGTGGTTGCAAGTCGTTGAAAAGTCGCGATCCACGGAAGTATTCGAGGCCGGTAGCATCTTGTCGTATCGTGGATGGTTTCTTTACTACCGATCCACGGAAACCCAGAAGACCACATTTTTGTGAGCCTCGGCTTACAACTAAAGCAACAGCGCGCCGACTGATCATCGGCAAATGCAATGAATTGAGGGACGGTGGTGGTAACCGGCCAGCCGCCCAAGAACTGGACGAACTGTTAGCAAGGATCTCGTCTGAGGAGTTTGGTGAGCCTACCATTTTTTGTGATTAGTACCCTTCTCGATAGACTGATGCCGGACTTCGCGATATTGCGGTTTCTCGATTTGCGATAACGACTGCGCACGCGGCTTTGCGACATAGAAATATACAAATCTGCGACTTTGCATGCGGATCCCGGGATCACGAAGTCTCACATCAGCCGCAGTGTTATGCTTATGTCTAACGTTTTGGGGGAGTCAGTGATTCGAAGATTCGACTTAGCGGGGAATCTGCTGATTTCCTCTAATCCATGTGTGTTGAGAGAGCAGTCCGGGGTGATGAGAGTCGTATAATCGATCTGTGATCATGTCACAGGAGCAGGGTAAAGCTTGGGTCTAAGGAGCCTTTAGCGGGGGTCGTATTTTGAAATTTAATTTAAATGATACTCGACAATCCTGCACCACTGAGAAGGTTTTCGACCGTTGCCGATCTCTGGAGAAAGATCATCATACTTTCATACATAATACTATATGTAGCAACGCCATGATTATCGATAGCAACTCTTTCCAGGGAAAAACCTTAGGTTTTTGAAGAGATGCCTCAGATCGGTCGATTGGAAGGTCATATTTTTTCCAAAGTTTTCCTCAACACTTCGACATCGAGAGTGGGGGTCGAGGTCTACGCTTTACGTGGCATCTCCACATGCACGTGAAAACGTAGAAAGAAGGCTACCAGGATTTCGTCCCTACAGTGTTCATGTAAAGAGAGGGGAATGTGAGTGAGAAGTGGTCCTCTCCCTGCCGTATCCGTAGGCTAAAATACAACACACATGTCCTGGGCCTCGTTTCTAGTGTTTCGTGAGTATATGATGCGACTTGGGCGATGAGTTATCGTTGTGTCATAAAGTGAGGTCGCCTTCTTTTCTCCCTCCACCGCACACCTTAACATGAATTCCTATTTTTATTTTCTATGCCTGTTTGCAATGAATTTTAAGGTGGCTTCTCTGCTGAGGAGAGAGCAACTATGATCAACCAAATCGTATGCAAAAGTGAATACGGTAGAGACAATGCCCGAAGAATAATTCAGCGAGCACAACAACGGGCACGACAAGGAGTTGTAAGTTGTATATTATTCGTGTAATAGTAGCACTCATTTATGAGCGCAGTTTCGAGTGCATGGATGTGGTATCTCTCCATTGCTATGATCCCAGCGTAGGGTCATTATTGGTTTCTCCTTATTGCATATTCACATTAGCAGTTTGTCACATCTTACAGAAAAGGTCAGTAACTGCAAACTCTTTTGCCAAAAGTGTTAATTGGGTGCCACTGTTGTGGGAAGGGGTACTTCAGTGTGCTCGACGTGTGGAGTTATTACCCAGGCTTTTAGCCTATGCATTAATTCACCAGGGAGCCCTGACCCAGCTTATGTTAGGGTTATGTAAAAATATATACTGCACTGTACAAACTAATGATTGTAGGACAGTATTCACTGAAAGACAAAAGCACGACGAAGAGTGCACCCATACATTAGCTCTTTCATTCCTTTGCATATTTACCTCACAATGACTAATTGCTCTTTTCGCAGTGTATACGACTACTTATCGATCTACCTGTGACTCTAATACTCGCTGATAATATTCGCAAGGAAATGACCGGAAGAGAGATGTTTTGCCCTTCGCATATTAATTTAGCTCCGACGTATGAAAATGGGTGGTAAACTGATGTTTTTAGTGGGCAAGGATTGATGAACGTCGAAAGCTTAACAGCGCGTTGCAAAATCGGGAGGAACTTTAGAAATAAGTGGGACAGTGTGCGCACTAGATAACAGTGAACGAAGGGAATTGTTGCTGTTTGGATATTTGAACAGAATATCGATGTCTGTAGTTTATGGCAAGGAGTCCGGAACTAGTGAGGTGTTGGAAGTGAACGTTCTCAAAATTTAGCAGTACATTACGGTATTGCTTCTCTGTCTTTGCCATATGTGATGGAAGGTGTCCGATTTCTGCGTTTGGATTCCCTCTGTTACTACCGATAGCCATGACACAAGTCCAGAAATTCGACATGGCAAATCTGTTATCGATGAAGTGAGACTGTTGTGCTGGTTCGCGCGTGTTTCGCGAATTTTTTTCAGCTCTCAATTCTTGCATTCTTGTTAGAGATTCTCACTGGACGTTTTTGTCTTTGCCGTGAACTTTAATGGCTATAATCATCACACCTAGGAGTGTTTTTTAAGACTTTGGTATGACCAAAAACTCAAAACGACTGATGACGTAGCCCAAGTGGCTTTGACTTTTGCTGGTGTTTACCAAGTTCAGTGCAGGTTATTTGTGCCTGTTATCGAATACACACCGTATCGGACAGACTTCGTGATCAGCCCAAAGTTCTTATTTTGCCATTTGTAATGGTCTCTCTGACGTTTTTTTTTTCAGAAACTGCGAAGGCCATCTGGTGTAGAACCTTACCTCTGCCTTGTTTGTGGGAAGTATCGTGAATTATCTCGTTCACAAATACCCTCATTTAATCGTCATCATGTTCTGGTGTTGTTATCGGCCATGATTAGTTATAAGAATATGAGCGCGGAATTCGCAAAGGAGATCTACAATGGATGTTTCGAAAATCAGAGGATTATTTGCAAGGAACATTATGTGGAAGCTGTGAGTGAAAATTTTCTTGCCAACATTTTTTTACTTTTTTCACAGTTTCTCAATCGTGTTCTACCCATCCATTTTGCTTGCGGCGCATTTCGCTAGCGATATTCACATTGTGCCTTATTCTTTTGTCTCCATAACAGTAATAACTAATCTCCTTTGTGAAAATTAACATTCCGATTGGTAATATCATGAATATGGCGCAGCCCATTTGGGTGAATCGCCGACCACTGCAGTTTCACAGCGCAAGCTGAGGTCGCTGAGGACATCTGCTCAACAGGGAAGGATTCTAACTTCCCGTGGAACTTTGAGGGAGACTCAGTGCATCGACACAATTATGAGAACCGAAATTGCAAAATGCCGTTTCGGAGAGATTCGGGAGGGGTCAAATCTCGCCTGCGATGAATCATTCACCGGGTATCTTGCTTGGCGGAACTCATCGTGAAGTCTGGTGAAGTCTGTTCACGGGCAAACTCACCGTTCAAGACCTGTAGAACAAGAGGCTAGCACTGGCCACGGCCACCGTTGCTGCACGCCCGCTTAGCCTCGTTGATGCGTTACTTCAAGCCAAGTATATCGCCTATGAATCGTCACAAGCAAACTTTGACCCCTGCCAACCCCTCATTTGGAGCGGCACCTGGCTAATCTCGTTTCCGTAGTTTTAATCACCATGAGAGGCTTTACGGATCCACCCAGGTTTCACTTCAAAGTTCCATGGGAATATCCCCTCCTGGTTACTTTAAGCTTTCGGCCGTAAACAGCGCAAAAAGGATTCTTAAAAAATTATGCGCAAGGTGGTGTTTGAGAGAGAGCGTATGTTTGACACGAAATATGAATTTTGTCCGTTATCATGGCTATTATTGTGTCACTGACTCCTGTGTACTCCACTCCTAATTTGAGCACCATCTGTGAAATTTCACTAATGGGAATTTTTGCTTTTAAAATGACGGTTCTCTCTGTTATCTTTTCGAGCGTATAATCGTGGAAGTTTGTGGAAATTCCGCACGGCACTGCTCTTGAAGAAGGCTTGGCTTCAGAATCATGGCGGAATAAAATTCAACCGTGGAACCCACATTAGCAGCTTAAAATTTTTATTGCAAGGTTGACATTGCGTGTTATGTGTTAATTTGAGAATTAAAATTTACCGTTGGCAGCAAAAATCCATTTTTATTGATCAATGGATTTTGGGCGTGTATACTTATAAAAATTTTTCGCTTTGCTGCGTCACTCTCGCGGCGTCGGTTGGAATTCCGCAGGACGCGGGTGTCTGGTACTATAGAGGTCCTTTGAGAAATAGCTGTTTATCTCATCATTATCTAGAAAGCAATAACTTTTGTGCACTTAATAGACAGAATAGTGACATAAAAAGTAAAAGAAACGATAGCATTACATGACAACAATTCTAATGAGAAGTAATTAATTCGGGCGTAATACTCGAAAGGGAGTGTTGCTGTGTGCGCAATCACAAGCGAAGAAATTCGCGGCGCAGCTCGCGGCGCGCTGCCGCGCGGAAATTTGTCATAAGTGTACATACCTGTGGACTACAGGGTCTTCTACATTTCATCAGTTCCCCATCAAAGGCATACCACGCGATAATCAGATTAGTGGCTTACTTTCTTGGGACAAGAAGGTTCATAACTGCTCAGGCTGCGCCTTTGTTTCGGGTGCACGGTGTTGGACCTGGTTGAAAACAATTGAGCCACGCTCAACGTCTAAGGCCAACCAACTCATACTTGCTCATAGACGAACGATTTTCCATCGTGAAATCTGCCTCCATCATTGAAATGACTGTTCAATTAAGTTATCTTCTTTTATCGCAGGTTTCCTTTTCCACGTGAGCGCCACTTTGGAAATTCTAGCGTATAAGGCCTTCTGAGGCCAGGTGTGATTTGGTTGGATGGGCGTGATTGGTTTACTTCGAGCAGACAGGATACCCGAGAAAGTAAGCCACTAATCTGATTAGCACGCGGTGTGCCTTCAATCCCTTGCGGTAGAAAATTCAGGCCATGTCATTGCTAGAAAGATTCTTTAGTACTGTTATTTCAGGCAGCGCCACTCCTGTCCAGATTGGTGCCTACAACTGATAATATTCCATTTGATACTAACTTGAACGCTCTTCATATGAGCGAGGAGATGGTAACAGAAAGTGTTCTGGTGGGCTTGAACGAGAAGGCATTGGTGTTCCAAGTGAGTGAACATATTTCGACTACAGTTTCGCATTTTACTTTGCATTTCAAGCCCACCAGAACACTTTGCTATGTTTTCAGGACAAAGAAAATTTAACTGCTTACGATGTCACTAGCTTTTTGAACGGAACCATCGCCTCTTTCGTTTTTGAAAAGAAGAGAACAAGAAGGAGAGGGGAAAGAAGGGTAGGAACAACCGGCTGCCTCAAATCTGTGAAGTCTGGCAAGGTTGGAATATTGATTCGTTCTCAATTCACAGTTTTCATTTATCATTTTATATGAAAAAAAAAAACATGAAGCAGTGGCCGCTACTTGTTTTGATAGCCACTTTTATAGCAATCAAAAACGGAAGGTATCAGTCCATCACTTCAAAACGAGTGCACAGTGGAATATCTTCCTGAAAAAGAGCCACCAACAGTTCTAGAGTGCTTACCTGCATCCAGTGCTGCTGATAAATCCGAAGAAATAGTTGTTGTGAGTAGTTCATAAATATTATCACTACTATATATAATCGGCTTAGTCTGTCTGTCTGTCTGTCTGTCTGTCTGTCTGTCTGTCTGTCTGTCACGAAATTCATATCTCGCGTCGCAGTAGAGCTGGGACCCTGAATTTTTAAAGTGATATAGGGGGTAGTAAGGGGACATCAATGGTGAGGAATCGGAAGTGATAGCAACTGATAAGGGCTGATAAGGAGCCTCGGAAGGCGAATGGGGGAAAATCATATCTCGCGTCGCAGCAAAGCTGGGACCCTGAATTTTTAAAGTGATATAGGAGGTAGTAAGGGGACATCAATGGTGAGGAATCGGAAGTGATAGCAACTGATAAGGGCTGTAAGGAGCCTCGGAAGGCGAATGGGGGGAAAATCATATCTCGCGTCGCAGCAAAGTTGGGACCTGGATTTTTAAAGTGATATAGGGGGTAGTAAGGGGACATCAACGGTGAGGGAACGGAAGTGATAGCAATTGATAGGGGCTGATAAGGAGCCTCGGAAGGCGAATGGGGGGAAAATCATATCTCGCGTCGCAGCTAAGTTGGGACCCTGGATTTTTAAAGTGATATGGGGGGTAGTAAGGGGACATCAATGGTGAGGAATCGGAAGTGAACTGATAAGGGCTGTTAAGGAGCCTCTGAAGGCGAATGGGGGGAAAATCATATCTCGCGTCGCAGCAAAGTTGGGACCCTGGATTTTTAAAGGGATATAGGGGGTAGTAAGGGGACATCAACGGTGAGGGAACGGAAGTGATAGCAACTGATAAGGGGCTGATAAGGAGCTTCGGAAGGCGAATGGGGGAAAATCATATCTCGTAATAATCTCGTATAATATAAGCGAAGAAATAAGGGGCGCACATATACAATGTTACGCCCTGCCCACAGTGGGCGGGGCGCGTGCTGAAAATCAGAAAATCTAAGGGGTAGATATGCTATGGAAAGCAGGTAGTTACAGGAGCAGCTAAGAAGACCCGTCGTCAGTGGGTCAAAATATAAAGCGAATTATGCCGGCCTGAGGGGGAGATATGCGCCAACACCCGCGAAAGTCGGCTCGCCGCGTAAGCGGCGAGCCGAGAGTCGCCCCCTATAAGGCCGGCGTAGCCGGCTCCCGGGCCGGCTTCGCCGGCCCGGACCAGTCGGATTGGCCGGCGTCAGCCGGCCAATCCGACTGGTTCAATGATAATGCTTGCGCGGTGAGAGAAAGATCTAAAAATATTGGAGACAGTAGACAATCCTCCGATCAATGTGATTTTTGTCGTCTTGCGATTTTTATTTGCTTTCTCTTCTGAATTCGATGTAATTCAGTACGAAGGAAAATTTTGATATAAAGGAAATTCATCTCTTAGTACAGCTTCATTTGGGACCTGAGTATAGTTTCGCGCAATTATTATTGTGGTTTTAAAATGTAAGTGATGTTGTGTTATTCGGAGGATATGAGTAAGGAATATAAGGGCATCGTGTATTGTAGCGCAACTGCACCATACCAAAGTGCGGATTATGCAGCCAATCATTAGGGTTTGCAGAACCCATAGTGCGGGTAGCGGTTCCTAAAGGAAATGATTATAATACATGATGCCCTCCATTTTGATTATCTACTTACTCTATATGACCTTTTTTTTGATTCTGAACGACTGTTCCGCCAATTAGCCTTACTCCAGTAGCGGGCTACTCACCAGTACCACCATTTTATTTCGCACTGTCATGTGCATTGTGCAGCTGGTGGAATTTTCGAAATTTTGGTTCATACTTCTGAAAACTTTAGTTCGTAGGAGAACTTACATTCATTTCTGTACAGGATTGGATCAAATTACTTTCAGGTTGACGAAGGGCCTCACAATTCAAATGATGTCGTTGAGTCCCTCCTACTTTTCTCGGGGTCAGTGAATCGAGACGAAGAGCAGTCTTTGCCATCGTCTGAATCAGGACTACCACACAACACACCGATAACGGTAGGAAATATATAATTCTTGGAAAGCCACTAACTGCAGTAGAAGTTTCAAGGTTCCAAAGGATCCTAAGAGCCCATAAAGAGGTTGAGTTAATTTTAAAGGACGTGGTCACTTTTACGTGAATAGGATTTTATTGCGCTGGCACGGTGTACGTTCAGCGCTCTGAAGTTATATTGATTCAGTGCACCTTAGATTTCAGAGCTCTAGTTTTTATTTACACAAAATTCTATAACTACAGTCGCTTCGCTGCTTATGGAAGCAGGCAAGCCTCTCAGCTGTCATGACAGTTCACTGACTCGCAAAGGGGCCATCAGTGTGTTGGTGGAGCTCACGATGTACTATTGATGGTCTATTTGGCAATAATTCATTTGGACAGTCATATCTTTCTCGAAATTCCAAAACTAGTTCAAGTGGGTAATACATCACGTGGTTTTTTGTAAAGTACATGCAGATGGCACTTAGATTAGGTGTCGCTTTTCTGCGTTCCTAGGGCCCACCACCATATTCCTCAGTTTCTAGATAGGGATGTGTTCTCTGCAAGTGGTCATCGGTGCAGAATGGGCACTAGTATTTCCCGCAAAGGTCAGCGTTGGTTGAGTACGCATTTGAATTCTAAGATGAGCGGCGTGAATGCATAGCGTACACCAACAATAACAAATGTGACTATCGTCACCTTGTTCTGTATGTATGTTATGTTCCAGGCCAAAAAGATGATGGAAACAATCAGCCTCACTCCGATGACCTTACCTCCATCTTGGCTAGATAGGATGTTCGTAGTTGAAGGCAGGCAGCTGCTCGAATTATTTCGTTTCTGTCCGCTGTGTGGAACAGACATGGAAGCGAGTGGCAGTACGTTCCAATGTTCAGCGGAAGGTGACAATCCGGTAGTAGATGTACATTGTCGATGTTGTATGGAGGAGAGGTGTAATATTGCCCGATGGAAAGGTCAACTGCAGAATCTATAATTGAGATGGATATCTTGCGCTGTGCTCTTCTGGCGTCTCTTCAGTCCTTGTTGAGTGATTTCAGTGGCATTAGTTGTTTTTCTTTACCGTACCTCACTTTCACTGCTCATATTCAATGATAACATCCTACTACATATGTTAGTAAGCTTAGTATGTCTCTGTGTGTGTCGGTCTGTCTGTCACAAAATTCAGATCTCAGCAGCAGTGTCGCAGCAAAGCTGGAACCCTGTATTTTGCGGTACTACAGGGGTAGTAAGGGGATCCTGTAGGTCGTGGGCCGAAAATGATAGCGTCTGATTAGGGCTGATAAGGAGCGTCAAAAGGCAAATGTCGCCAAATCCGTTTCGCCTTCCGCGTGATCTCAGAAACACTCACAGGTATTTCGCAGTGTGGGACGGCGCCATCAATGGTAGGTGATCCAAGCTGTTTAGTTTGATAAAATTAGATATGCCGATGTATCGACCGCAGAATTGCTTAGCGTTCCAAGTAATGGTGCATGTCTTTTGATACTGCGATCTACATTGATGATGAAGACACGAGAGACACCAAAGTGGTAAATGATTAGTGGATAAACGCGCTTCGTTCCTATTCAAATTATAATGGTCGTCGATATCATTGTAGAAAGAGGTATCGGCCGCTGGATCTGAACTTCGGAAAGTGGTGTCCTTCTTCAGCAGGGTAACATGCTGTAGTAGATTATCGGGACCCAATAACTTAAACACTAAGTGCTCAACAAATGAATATATTGTACTTTGTACTCCGACTCCGATATCAGGAGCAACGAGACGTTTCCATTGGTAAGCTACGTGTAATTCGAGAAAGTGATAGGTATTTGTAGAGATGCCAGTTGGGCTAGCGCTAAGTAATGCGCCTTGCAATGTGGACTTCTTTGAAATCGGCTGGTTAGTATTGTCTATTTCCTCATTTCATAATTCTATGTTATTCGCGCAATACTGTACGTTAGCCAGTTGGAAAATGATATTAGTTTACTGTCCCTTTTCAGTTTTGTTATGCAATTCTATTATTCGTTTACTGTCCTTTTTCAATCTTGTTATGCCATTCTATGTCTCGTTGTTGTTTGTCTTTTATTTTGCTTCATATCTGTCTGTATGCTGAGTCGTTTGGTTATGTTGCTCATGGGTCCTTTCTCATTTAATGATTTCTAATAACTGAGTGCTGTATAGAGTATATATTTTTCGACTTCCCTTTATAAAAATTTCCACGTCGCAAGGTTTAATGTGTCTTTGAAGTTGAGAAATTCACTCATAAGTACTATATCTTGGAAAATAGCAGTGTTTATCCTGAAGAATACTTGGTATTACTGTCCCTTTCGGAGCGCCTGATAGGGCGTGGCCTACGGATTTGAATGAGAGTGTGTCGAACTCTTTCACTCGGTCACAAACTTCCACTCTTGCCACGCACTCTGACCCTCGCCATTCACCCATGTCCGTAGCCCACGCTCTGTCAAACGCTCCGAGTGGAGTATACACGCAGCGCGAATCGCAAAGCGTTTTGAAGCATGTGTCTTGGGAAAATCGGAAATTGAACATGAAAAACTTCACTGTAATGTGTACTTATTACATTGCAAGAAATAACGGACTGTATGCGTCTGAGGTGACTATGGTAGTTACTAGAGCTGAAAAAGTACTGTCAGTTTTTTAGACGCAATTTATACCTTGTGAACGCATGTTTGCAGTTCGTTTGTGGTTCGAGTAAAGGCTAGATACGTAATGATCGAATGATTCTACGATATTGCGTAGTCGCACAGTCCCAACGAGCTGCAAACAGACTGCAAACTATTTGCAAGATATAGGAGAGACCTTAATTATCTTGAGGTGTTGCACTTCGAAACAACAATATGACAATGGTGAAATTCATTCAACGTCTACAAGCGTCTCTGGCTGACTATCGTTGGCGATTCGCACCGGCCCTTTATGCACGGCTTGCACGAAGTGATCGAAGCGCTATTCCTTACACTGTGAACATCCCAAAAGAAGAAGTTGGTGGGTGTAATTAATTTTTGATAACTGCTGTTTATCGCCGCAGCTCGCGATGCGAAGTTACTACAAGGATGCTGAGTTATGGGCAAAAGCTCCGGTGTCGGAGGGACTTGAACCCGCGCTTCATCCTTTCCGGGGATATGTGCTAATCCATTACACTACCGACACCCCTTTCACCTTACGTCAGCTTTTGGATGGTATATTTACCAAAGCTTATCAGCATTCACACGTATAACGTGTTGAGCCGGTTGGCCAATATCGGCATCGAACCGTGAGTTATACGTGTGAGTGCTGATAAGCTATGGTAAATATACCATCCAAAAGCTGAGTTAAGGTGAAAGGGGTGTCAGTAGTGTAATGGATTAGCACATATCTCCGGAAAGGATGAAGTGCGGGTTCGAGTCCCGTCCGACACCGAAGCTTTTGCCCATAACTCATCATCCTTGTAGTGTAATTAACTTTTCGAAAAGTTCTTAAACCGTTGGCCATAGTTCTTTGTTTCGCTGACCGCTACTTGTAGAGTGCAGAGATGGATATAATGAATACAGAAGTCGAGAAAATTATCCTGCTCTGCAGTTCAGTCGACTGCTGCTTGACATGACTAGTATCCTATAGTTTGAACCTCTCTAATTTGTGGGTATGATGTGCTGAGATGAAGTGTAGACTAAATGTTCATTTCTACACGGTTATTGCAACGCTATTACGATCTATAGATTAATTATACTAACGGGCCCCGTATTATAAGCTCAAAGCGCTGAAAAGGTCAAAGGACGGCTTTTCATACCATCCAGGGGGGGGGGGGGCTCCGCCTTCAGTGATACCGCACCGTTATTGCTGTGCTGACATCGGCCTCTGTAGTAGGATGGCTTCGTGAGGCTTCACGACACTCCGTTCGTCAGCGATGACTTGGCGTTGAGCGTTCGAAACGAAGGAGTGTAGTGAAAAAGTTAATGATTGCGACCGATTTGAAAAATTGAAAAAAAAAACTGGGTAGGTCTGTAGATAATATGTGATGATGGTTTCACTACATCACAGAACACAACAAGGTCCGCGCTGCATATCAGATGCAAGCGTGCGCGCAGTCTTTCAGTCGAGTGAGATGTTTTGCAGTCGTTTGTCACGTGCCTCATACTTCGAACCCGTTTCTGACAGTAGTTTCATACTGCTCAGCAACGTTCATACTAATCATGGTGCACCGAATAATTAAATCCTAAACTGTTTCCCTATGAACTCGTATCTTTCAGATTCACAGCTACGAAAAGTACTTGGAATGCTTGCGGATGAATTCTACGGTATTGACTTCACTAAAGAAATACCGCAGCAGAGGCGGGAGTACGCCTGGGAAATTTTAGGGGAATTTCTTGGCTTCCGACTAGTAAGACTGCCAAGTACGGTAGAGGGAGCTGGAAACGGTGTCTTCGTTGAGCAAGGTACCATTTTGACTTTGGTTTGTACACCATGATAGCAAATCCAGAATCAGTTTGCAGGTGGTTTCAGGTAAAATCTGCTCACATTCCGTAGTTTCTATGTATCCTGGCACAATATACGATCCATGGGATTCAATACTGCTACAGTCATTGGGAAATCACTTCGTGTTACGTTGTCAAGACGGAGTGACTATAGACGGCAATGATGTGAGATTATCTCGTCGAATACATCGTTCATGCTCCTACAGAGATCTTGCACCCGACATCAGCGACTTAACATGGCTCGAGGTATGGTCGTAGTATGGTTTTTTGCTGCCGCTAGGTCCTTACAAATTTGTGGATAATTTGAAAGTATGAAAGTATCGGTGTTAATGAAAGCTTTTGCCATGTTCAGTGCATTTCATTTTTATTCATAACCACGGAAATCATTAAAGGTTTATTATCAGACCCAAGGTAATCGAATGAAAACAGCCTAAGGAACAGCAAACAGCAAAAATAGTTCCCTTGACACCAAAAGCAATTAGCCGAATGGAGGGAGATGTGTTCGTTCGATCTTGAAGAATGTCTACCGAATGTCTACCATGGGCGCTGCGACACTTCTACCAGAAGTCTTGAAAGAGCTCCTTTCAGATTCTCTCGGAGTTTATAATGTAGACCAAATTAATTAGTCATGCACATAATTACTTTGAAGTGCAGATAGTGTGAAACATTGCATCGAGGAGATTTGCTCCTCCTTACGATGCTTTCATACTCTGCGCATCGGCAAATACGCAGGGTATGAAAGCAACATTGTCGGCATCACGAGTGTGTGCCATTAGGACAGAAAATTCGCCACGTCTGCGCCGCGATGGGTGCGAGTTAAGCTGCGTTCATACTTTGCGGTTCCCGCGACAGAGCGTGGCTGCGTGTCCCTGCGTCTCCTCCTGTGCCACCCTATCTCGTTGCCTGTGTCGTCTCTGCATCTCTCCGTGCCACTCTACCTCGCTGCTTGTGAACGCAGTCACGCCCAGGCGCGAAGTAAGAACGCGGCGTTAGTGGTGCTGTACAAGTTAGGTGCTAAAGCGATTACGCCCAAAATAAGGCATGGGGCACAGCCATCGATCTGGAACCCAACGGGAGGGGGTGGATTGGTCGAATTTTCGCGCGACCATCCGCGGCGAACGGCGTGGCAAGTGCGAGTCGTTTGGAATTCCGCTCAAGACGCAATGGGCTGATACCGTACGGGATCTTCAAAGATTGCACCTATTTCCAGCGCACGCGGCTATTTGTCTTTGTTCCTATGCTTTCTGAGAGAATTGAAATGTGAAAGGTAGTTAAATGTTATTGTTCTCTCTCATTCTGCAGTTAGTGATCAATAGAGGTTTCTTAGTAGTGTAAGAGAATTAACAGTTGACGAACCTATCAAGGTAGCACAACAATCAACAACAACCTCAAGTACAATAGAAGCAGTGATAGCTATGCCTTTTTTTACTTATGAAAGACGAAAAAGAGCTCATATCGCAGTCTTGGGAATTTTTAATTCACAACATATTGCAAAAAATAGGTGCAATCTTTGAAGGTCCCTCACGGTACCAGCCCATAGCGTCTTGAGCGCAAAGCGAAAACTCGACCAATCGACCCCCACCCGGAAGCCGACCAATACGGCGTGCATAGATGCTGCCATCGCGTCTCACGCAGGACGTCGCGACGCGAATTTTATGTCCTAGTGGCACACGCCCTCGGTGAGGCAGAAAATTGAAATAACTTGACGACACCTCCGCGTGAATAGCGCTTCCCTGGTACACCAATTATTTTCTAGCAGGAAGTGACATGACTGGGGATACCACCACCAAAGCTTGATATATGGCATGTGGCTTGACATTTAAATATGATGATTAAAGCACTTGGTCATATAACGCTCAGTACTCGGCTTTAATTTCAAGCCTAATTGCTTGACGGTGTGGTGATGACAAATGCGAAGTATACTCATAATGAAACTTCAGGATAAACCATTCAACTATATGAACATGGGACAATATATCAACAATGAAACTGCTCCAAATCTGCACAATGTACAGTATTTCGACTTGGATATTCACAACTGGCCCCGACGCCTACGGAAATTTCTACCATTTGTCGCGTATTCACCCCATCGAACGGCACCACTCAGAGTAGTAGTTTTGATTTCGGTGCGAGAGATAGTTGAAGGCGAAGAGTTATTTTCGGCCTATATATCAAAGTAGATTTAAAGGAAGCCCGTCTTGATAGGCTGGGTAGCAGGGCGAATGGGCATTGTTGCTCACGTAGGAGTTTTATATGAGGGGCCTTTTACTCACACTTACTTGAGACAAGTTCATGAAATTACTTGAGAAAAGAGAACCTGTAGTCATGTACCGTATTTGATTCTGCGAAAGGGGAGAACTCATCTGGAATCTAATCAGCTGTCCATAAAAGCGTACGAGGATTGAAGCGGGTGCTAGGCACTCCACATTCGTGTGAGTTTTTACCTCATCTCCATATTCATTGTGCTTGCTGTTTGCCAAACCCCTCGCTAATTCGATTCCATTGTTTTGATAAGTCTGTTCTTCTGTTTCTTGAATTTTCCATTTTCATGATGTTACCCTCAAGCCATGAGACCATGAGCGTCTGTGATAAATGCGTGAACGTGAACTTCAGGACTCCTCCTATTCTGAATGTGGATTCCACACGTCACTAGATACGGTACACGTCAGTCCTATACGCGCCTTTGTGAAACTGAAATGTAGGACTGACGGTACTCTGTGACTATCGCATTGTACGGTGAAAGTCAACTCTTCACGGCAAATCTCTTCCTGGTTGGGTTGAGTTAATTTGCAGATAATACTCGCCTCTGCTCCTTTTGCACACTTACAACACCCCGTAAGAGGTGCTTTGATGCGACACAGATATCTTCTTTATCGATGACTTCTGTTTCGATCTCGTCCTGTACAGTGAGAATTACCTCTGATGTTGCTCTTGTGGTCATAGTCGCTCGAATCCCTCTTTAAAGGCATATTTCAGGATTATTGGGCTATCACATCTCCTGCTGTGGATGGATATTTCAACCCAAGACACGTAGGCTGTACCTTTACCGAGGCGTGGGGGTCAGTTCCTGGACCGTGCAGAGCCAAAGAATCTAGCGCAACAGCTCGGCCCCGCCCATCCCAGCCGGGGGTGTGTTGCAAGTATTCCGGTGCTTAGTGTGGGGTCAGGTCACTCAGTAGTGGGTTTACTTCACGAGACGATTGCTCGACTGCCAGTTTCAAGATCTTGACCACGTAGCTGGTCTACCTATGTCAAAGATAAGAGTCGAAGAGTAAAGGCAGACCCCCGGCTGGGGTGGGCGGGGCCGAGCTGTTGCGCTGATTCTTTGGCTCTGCACGCTCCAGAAACCGACACCCACACCTCGGTAAAGGTACAGTCTACGTGGCCTGGGTCGAACTATCCATCCACGGCAGGAGATGTGATATCCCAATAATCCTGGAATATGCCTTTAAGGGTCTCTTTTGAATGACACCGAGGGAGTGATTACGAGAAGCCCTCGTTGGAGATTACTGAGCCATGTATCCAAATCGATGTTTTCGCACTTACAATTGGCCTTCGTTGCTGCCTAATAGCACGCGCAGTTATCTCTTGAATTCGCAGTCTAGGTTCGTAGCTGCTCTTGAAGTCTAGGTTCGTAGCTGCTCTCGTACCACAATGCCGGAGCTGTACGCGAATCCCACAGGGCAATGTTCTTTCCATCCGTAGTGAACGGTGTGTTCAATAAGGGTGTGTGCAGATATGACAGCGAATCGCGTGGCCGCCGGCGGCGAGCGGCGCGGCGGGTGCGAGTGCCAGTCGCAGGGCGTGGCAGCCTTCAAGCGAGACAGTGTGGCATGGAGGAAGCGCAGATGTGACGCAGCCACGCTCTGCCGGGCTAACAAGAGCAATCGATTCGCAATTCGTACTGGTGGCGCCGTAGTGGAACGCCGCCTTCTGTTTGACTGGCACATTAGGTAGCATTTGGATAGTCTACCCGCGCTTCTCATTGTTCCTGCAATCAAACACTACTACTTCTACCTTCGCTGCTCCTTTCCATTGCGTACAATGAAAATCTCAAAAACTCGATTAGAACCGCATATACGCGGTAAAGGGGACAGCTCGATCCTGGCCAATTACAATCGCAAACCGCCCCCTCCTCCCCCCTAGGATGGCCATTCCTGCGTTTTGGATGGTTCACAGATCGAAGACGACACGCTAGTGGCACTGAAGGAAAGATCGATGAAGAAGCTACTGATTGAAAGCTCTTAGCCCTCCAAGCAAATCTGAGAGGTTAACAGAGAAGCAAGGCTTGCTCAGAGATTTGGTTCTAAAGCGTGTACAAATTTGCCAGTGAGCGACCTGAACTGTTTCGGTTTCCGATTCGTTCCACACGTTCAACTCGTTAGACTCGCTTATTCCATCCGCCACCTCTTGAATGCACCAATGACTTGTGGCGATTTCAACGCGATGTTACTCAAAATCAGATTTTCGACCGATGAAGCCACGCGGATTTTAATAGTTACTCGTAAAATCGCCGTTAACTCAAATGATCCAATATTTATCGGTCTAACCTCTGCACAATCTGCCGTTTCCAACAAATAAATGTAGAACAGAATAAAAGAATACGCGAAGGCTACCACAGAGGGGATCACAAGAGATGAGCTGAAAACGGCTCCATACGGAGGATCAGTAGCCACTTGCTCAGCCACCTTCAGCCACTCGCTTAAGTACGTTACCACGCTTGCGCCTTATGGCGTGATTTCTCCCGCAGCTGTGTGAGAGCATCCCGAACTTCTTTCCATTCCAACACGCCGCAGAAAACATTACCGTAATCCTTGAGAATGTTACTTAGTAAACAGAATGATATCCTTTGAAGTTTGAAAGTGAATGCAAAAGTCATGAAGCACAAGTAACAACAATACTTGTTCAACCCATATGGCAATTGGCAGACTCTCAAATTGTCATGACTCTCAGAAACTGTTTGTAGTTTGGGTGCTCTACCAATTCAGTGAGTCAGACAAGACAGCGGTATAGGTGGCTAGGGAATCTGTTGTGCTCGTCTTCAGTAACAAAATATCTACTAGACATTCCAATTAGGGATGAAACTGGGTACGTTTAGTTAATCATAAGAAAGGATAGCATTGGCAGAGTAGTGGAGAATAGCGTCTGAGTGTGGCTATAGCTGGATTTTAGATCAGAACTATTTGCTACGTATCTTCTCAAGAGTGCCACAGGTATAGTTGTACCGACCGATGCTGCTGTGAGCAATACCCTTTGTGATGAACAACTGCAGAAACAGTACATCTTGCATCAAATGAATGGCAGCTGGCTTGTTAGGAACAGTCTGTGTTCCAGCATGTTGTGAAGATAAGGCAGGAAAATAACAGAGAACTGAGCTGTAAGGTACTGCTTCTTCGTACTCTTTCCTCTATTATGGCCTGTTCAAAAACACCGAGAGGTGGCAATTTGGGTCTACGAAGACCTGCTGTAACGCTTGCAGTTCGTTGGGATGCAGCGATTGCACACATGACGCCTTGCTAAGACGTCGAGTGTGAATTCAATGGATTTTTTAACCATGAATACCATTCGCTTACCTTGGTACTCATTATTTCACTTGACTGCACCTTAAGAGAGCACTATTGACATGTCCAACAGCAAGTAACTCGGAAAGGTGATGTTGCAGTTCGAAGAGACGCGCAGAATACGCAAATAAATCGCGCTAAATCCGGGTTTCTCTACCGATTATCGCTTTTGCCCTCGAATTTTTTTTTCGACACGATCATTTCTTCCCGTCTTCCTCTCTCACGACCCCTCCCGGTTCCTTTAAGTGCCACTGAAGGAGGACCCTGAGCGTTACGCAGAAAGTGAGAAACTCAATTATCTAGCTGCACTCCAGTTGTTTCCATGGGTTTCTCAAATCGTAGCTTGTGAACTTTTGGACAAAGGGCATTGAGCAGCTACCCAGCAATTGGAAGTAAGTGGCAGAAGTCGATGATTATACTGCGTATTCATATATGTGTTTTGGAGTAGTAACGCTCCGAATGGAATGTCGTATGTGCCTTGAGACTTATGCCCAAATTTTATTTATTTTCTTGCACTCGAGGTGCACCATCGGTACATCAACAGTAACAAAATGTTAGCAATAAAGAAACATTCAAGTCTGAACAAACTAAAGAGAAAACTAAGGAAGAACCCTGCATAAAACTCGTAGAATGACCAGTAAAGTGCATAAATATGTGCTCCAAGAGAGGGAAAAACGGAGCTGTCGGGGCGGACCGCCAGGAACCTTATGTATGCTTAGCGAAAGAGGGTGGACAGAAAACCGTAATTAGCAATACCACTGGAAGGCGCAGTATTGCCGGCAACTCCTAACAGAGATGCCAGAAATAGAACCTGGAAAAATATGAAGAGTGGGGTCAGCCTGGCCAACGCAACCAACCGAAGTTATTCCGGGGCGGGCCAAAGTAGGTGCCTCTTTAAAGGCACCGGGAGGGGGGCAAGGGCGGAATAACGTTTGCGAAAACAATGGCGTCTGAAAACAAACATATGGGTTCGGTAGATACAATGTGTAACGAAACCGGCGTTGAAAAACGCGCCACAGGGCGCTATTTGCCCCCAGGGCGCGCTTCCGTCCGAATTGCAAGCTTCCGTGGCCGAGCCACGCTTCGTTCATTTTGAAGCTTGTCTTCGGCCTGATAAAACCTTATTTTTGAATTATTTCCTCTTTACTGTTTTCTAGTGACATATTTTACTTGTTTACTTATAGATCTTCTTAATTGTGCATTTCTATACCTGAAAATCTCAGAAGGGTCAAATAAAGTCGGGGGAAGACGCAACTTTGCGTCAACGTCGATGCTCCTTTCCCTTACTAGGCTTAGGCTAAAATTGATATCCCCTCCTCCCACATTAAAAAGCATCTGTCAAAGTACAGGTCTCATCTGCTTTAGCCTAACCCTAGGAAGGGAAAGAAGCTTTGACGTGGGTGAAAATTTTGCCTCTCCCCCCCCCCCCCCCCCTCCCGACTTTATTTGACCCTTAAGTACATCTAGAAACAATATGAGAGAGAACAAAGTGAAAACTAAAAGGAAAAAAACAATTCTATATTAGAAACATCTTCTTTTGGCACCATGCCAAGGCGTCAAATTGGCGAGTTTGTGCAATGGCGGCCACTCAAGCTCGTCCACACTACGTCTGTTCTACCGTAAGCTAAAATTACCCCCTCCTGGTATCTTTAAGCTAAACACGCACCACGAGCGTAACGACCAGGCTCAAGTGGCACTAGGAGGCCCTGAGCCACCTGTTGACCCCAAATAAATATGACTTGATGTGGAGGATAAAGGCGCCATAATGTGAGCAATGCTAATTACAAGGCATAAAGCGAAAGCGAAATTTGATACATATGCGTTCCCCCACCCTCATGCCATAATGATGCGATGCTAACGTCTGTAGGCGGAGTGTTCTGCTCTTCAGCGATCCTGGAGTATACAAAATGCTATCTGCAAGAGTGTCTTTTAGCTGGTACGATTCGGCGGAGTTCTGTTTTTCGTTCAGATCGTATCACTTTCCTGTGCAAACTCTGTCTTCGAAATAGTAAACCGCTTTCGAAATGTGCTCACTCTACACTTGGTGTTCAACACTTCATTTATCGATCCTTAATGCTTTTCACATTTGTCAACCCATCTGATTATCAGTCATTTGTTGAATTGTTAATCTGCTTCAATACATGAGAGAAACCCAAAATGACTTGCCCACATGTGATATCTATGATATGGTCTACCTATGATATGTGTATATGAAAAATTATTGATAAGGTCGGCAGTAAAGGATTAATTATAGGCAGTTATAATCTCAGAAAGGAAGTACAAAGAAAGCACCTCAAAACTTTAAAACAGCTTAAATCCAATGTTCCAACATGTTCAACTAAGCATTATTAACGTTGAATATGAGCTATGAAAAGTCCTCACAGTGAGTTTCATTTCTAATTCTGGGCTGTTCTTTGGCCGCGGTCGTACTCTGCCGGCGGCAGAGCGTGGCTGCGTATCTCTGCGTATCTGCCTATGTCACCCTGCCTCGTTGCCTAGTTTTCTCTGTACCTTCCCCATGCCACTCTCCCTCGCTGCCTGTGAAAGCAGCCACGCCCTGCCGGCGGTGAGTATGACCGCGGCCTTAGGTAGCTTCTATCGTTAGGACGAAAAATCGCGCCGCGAACTGGTGTGTGACTGCGTACTATGAGCGATTACCGTGTCAGTGCCCCCCTCACTTTGTACAGCATTCCATTTAGGTGTTGCAGTTTTTGAGATCTTAATTATTCCCGAATTTTCATGACAGCCTTGGGTATGTTGAATCGCGCTACACTGAATGGGTGCAGTTCAGGTGAAGGAAGAATCTATATAAGAGATACGGTGGTTGCCAATAGTACGCAGTCACACTTTACGCCCGGATCTGGGACCTTTAATTTTACGCGATGTACCGAGCGTCATGCTAGGAATAAAATCATTCTCGGCGAACGATGGTCGGAGCTCGGTGCGGATTGTGGCTGCTGCTTACGGTGGTTCGGACCAGATGTGTCCATTCAGATTTTCGATCTACAGCCCTCGGTGCATCTAAAGGATAACAATGATTTTTCGCGTTGAAAGAGGCATCATAACAGCCACTGATCATCTTTTTTGAGATGCGCCATGCACATGATAGGTCTTCAGTTAGAACCGAGAAAGGATTCGTCGGCACAAGGTCCAGTTAGTCATGAACTCCTAATGGATGGTGGCTTTTAATGTTCTTCGGTGTACACCTTGATTTGGGGTGGGGAATGAGGATTGAAAAGTGAAGGTACCCATTCCCTAGACCACAATAGAATGTATAATAAGGTGGTCGCGGTGCAAAAGGGGCGGTTGGCTAAGGCACAGTTGACTAGGGGATCCATCACATGGTAGCAGCCACCTAGCCGCTATCCAGTATTTGGCATAGGTCTAAGCAGGCACAGAGGGTTATCGAAAGGAGAGGGAGCATCCTACTATATATAATTCGCTTAGTATGTCTGTCTGTCTGTGTGTGTGTGTGTGTGTGTGTGTGTGTGTGTGTCTGTCCGTCTGTCACGAAATTCATATCTCACCTCGCAGTAAAGCTGGGACCATGAATTTTACAAGTGATGTGAGGGGTAGCAAGGGGACACTAATGGTGGTGGACCGAAAGTGATTGCAACTGATAAGGGCTGATAAGGAGCCTCGGAAGACAAATGTCGCCAGATCCGTTTCGCCTTTCGCGTTGATGCAAGAGCGCTGGCACTCATAAGTGTTTAGCAGGAGGGGCCAGGGACATTAATGGTGGGTGACTCGCATTGATAACGGCTGATAAGATTCGATAAGGAGCGTAAAAAGGCTAGAGTAGTCAAATCCGTTCTGCTTTTCGCACACGTCGCGGAGCGTTCATACTCACAGGTGTTTTGCGTAGTGGGACGGGTACATTGATGGTGGGTGATTCAGCTCGATAACGGTTGATAAGATTCGATAAGGAGCGCAAAAAGGCTAAAGTCGTCGAATCCGTTTTGGTTTTCGCATTGATCCTGGGGCGCTCATACTCACAGGTCTCCTGCGGAATGGGACGGGGACATTAATGGTGGATGACCCGCATCGATAACGGTTGATAAGATTCGATAAGGAGCGTAAAAAGGCTAGAGTAGTCAAATCCGTTCCGCTTTTCGTACAGGTCGCGGAGCGGTCATACTCACAAGTGTTTTGCGGGGTGGGACGGGGACATTGGTGGTGGGTGATCCACATTGATAACGGTTGATAAGATTCGATAATGAGCGTAAGAAGGCCAGAGCCGTCCAATCAATTTTACCTTTCGGGTTGATCCCAGAGCGTTCATACTCACATAGTGTTTTGTGGAGTGGGACAGGGACATTGATGGCGGGTGATCCACCTTGATAACGGTTGATAAGATTTGATGAGGAGCATGTGAAGGCAAATGTCGTCAAATTCGTTTCGCCTTTCGTGTTGATCCAAGAGCGCCGACACTCATAGCTGTTTAGCAGGGTGGACGGGCACATCTATGGTGGGTGTTCAAAATTGATAATGGCTGATAAGATTCGATAAGGAGCGCGAGAAGGGAAATGTCACCAAGGCCGGTTCGCTTTTGCGGCTAACAGCGGAATGTTCACATTCGCAGGTATTGTAGGGTACGGGGACCTCAATGGTATTGTTGGGTACAAGGGCCTCAGTGATTCGAAATCGGCTCACAGTGGCTGATAAGGAACCGTTAGGAATTAGATGGGATAAAATCCTTCACACCGTTTACTGCTACTATATGATCGCTCTAGCAAAAGCGTCTGAGTCTCGGTGTCATTGGGTGAACACATTTTATGTTCTGATATCACTCGCCGATGTATCGACCGCTGAACTGCATGGCGTTCCAAAAAATGGTGCATTTCCCTTGATACTGCGATCTACACTGATAGTCATGATACACCTATATTTGTGATAGCAAAGCAAGCGTTTCTCTGGGAATCATTTTCTAATGCGGTACTGGCAGCACCACTGGGTATCGACCGCTAGATTACACAAAATTCCAAATAGTGAAGCATGTTTACGAAAACGATAAACATTGATAAGCGGGATATGGATCTACCATCAATGTGTAGGAATTAGATGCTCAGCAAGTGAACAAATTTTTTCCAATCGATGCATTCGAATACAAAACTATCGATCTCCAAACTATCCAGACTCCCAATGATGACCTAAACCAGTTGGCTGGCGCACACTACTGCGCGCGATTCATGTCGATAACGTGCAAAACGGGTTCGATGCAAAGCGAGTGATGTATATCAATATCGAAAAGCTTTTTTTTCATCACGCCATCTTCTCTTCTTTTTTCCAGTTCTATAGCTCAGCTGAAAGCAGAGGAAGGGAAATTTCGCTCAATTCCATACATAACTGTGGACGTGCCGATCAAACACATTTTGCACAATATTGCCATGAATCGCGCGCAGTAGTGTGCGCCAGCCAACTGGTAAGAGTATAAGACTCAACTAATATAACAAAGTCGACATTAAAACAGCACAGCGCATTGTTAATCTGTCTGTAACGAGTAAGAGTGCTCAATGTGCTTACCTGCAAGGTATGCCAAATGATTTTTGCTGCATCACGTCTTTTGAATAGCAGAACACTAGCTCTTCACCTGTAGGAAAGAAATATCAGCAGGTAAATTCTGGTGGCACGTTGTTGGAATAGCGGCTCTCAGTGATCAGGCATGCTCGGCAATGGTCTTACTATATTCCCTTTGTAAACTTGAAGGTAGGCTTCTGAGGCCGCGTTCATACTCAGCACCGGCACGGCGTAGCTGCGTTCACAGGGAGCGAGGTAGGTGGCACGGGGAAGATGTAGAGATGACGCAGGTAACGAGGCAGTGTGGCATAGGAGGAGACGCACAGACACGCAGCCACGCCTCTCCGCCAGCACCGCAGAGTATGGACGCGGCCTGACTGGCGCTCACCAATTTCAATGTCTCTCGTCGTGAAGAAGGCTAGGTCGTGGGTCACCATGTTGCCACGCGTGAATAAAACTCTTGCTTCCACTGTTGGATTGACGCACGTATGATTGAAGAATCTGAAATATTCAAGCATTCATCGATTTTATATTTGGAAATCACTTTCTAGCAGAATGAGTGCCTTATGGAAGTTTCTTTGCAAAATATAAAAATCTCGGTTTACCGCGATATATTGCCGCTCCATGTACCGTCAATGGCATATCTCTGAGCTTCACCATCCACTTGTTCCTTCAACATTTGAATTCTTGTACTTGCCCAATATTTGAAAAATGTGTTATTTGTTTTATGGATTTTTGGTTTTTTTTTTGTAGAGATATATTGTATATCATGTTCGGTGAATGTGGATGTGCTAACATCCAGATGTATTTAGACCGCATGAAATAATCATGATCACCATCGTGTGTGCTGAACTATTTACTCCGTATTTATCAAGAATGTTGATGAATTCCTTTAGAATCTACTAAGTGTTTCTCCTATAAAGAAGGTGTAAGCACATATCTCGCAAATAGCCTCACTCTCCAAAAAAGTGGATTTCCATACTATGTGAGGGTGTAAGCACATAGAAGGTGTAAGCACATATTTCGCAAATAGGCTCGCTCTCAAAAAAAGTGGATTTCCATACTATGTGAGGCGATTTGGCCGATTGATTGGTAAGAAGCACTAGCAACACAGCAATGAATACAAAACGGAACAAATCACCAAAAACCTGAAAAATATTATTTTCGTTGCTCCGCAGACGTTCGCGGGCTTGCTTTTCTGCACGCGCTGAGCTATGTGGATCTGTGATGTGCGGCAGTGATGCGCAGAGCACGTCCTCGCGCTCTTACATTAGTGTTCTTAAAGGGGTTTGGTGCACTCCTTCCATCGCATTTCGAGTCGCACACCGTCTTTCTGATTCCTGAGTGGATTGAGAGCGATCATACCTATCCTACTGCAGACTCTGGTAGAGCTGGTTCTTTTAATCCTTCCACAAGGCTAGATGCACGCGACGGTGATGGCTCTTGACCGTTACTATTGTAACAGAAAACTCACATTTATGTCGAACACATACGTGTTGTCGTATAATGTTTGATCATCAATCTTCACCATCTAAAATCATCCAGTCTGAGATTTTTCAATATCTACCCATGTATAGATTATATTTATATATGAAAAGCTACCCGCAATATATGCGGGCATAGGTTTGAGACGTACTTCTGCGCTCCGGAGCTGGTTTGCAAACAGGTTCCAACTACTCTATCATTAGTCGAAAACAAGAAAGAAACAAAGGACATAGGAAAACGTACATGTCCAGCGTATAGTCCAAGAAAGGTGCCGGCTGGAATCTTCACAGGTGCAACGACTCCCCAGCCTTTTCTCTTTGTGTTGAACAGAACCAGAGGAACTTGGCGCTCTTGCTGATAGAATGAAGTTAAATCTCGTATTTGAGTTCCGTAGTAAGATGTGAAATCGCTCACTCGGAGATATGAAGATGGACAAGAATCGTTACATCCACATGCTTGTCCGCACATCATGACGCTATTGTTCTGGAACGCTAAGGTTAGGCCGCGTTATACTTTGCGCCAGCGGGACATGGCTGCCTTCCCACGCATCGAGGCAGTGGCACGGAGTGGAGCGGGGACGACGCAGACAACGAGACAGGATGGCATAGGCGGAGACGCAGAGACACACCAGCCACTGCCGACGCTACCGCAAAGTATGAGCGCGCCTTTAACATCAACATGCCACAGATATGAACCTCAGCTTCCGTATAATGAAGGATGAGGTGGACATCTCAAATCAAAACTGATGTCGGTGCGCCATGTATTCGTCATCGAATCATCGATGAATATGAGAAAGATCGATTTTATAGGGAAATATGATAACAGGTTCCTAGAACCTATGGAATCAGTCAGAATCACTACTTGTAAAACAGAAATGTTTGGTAACATGGTTATTTTGAGGAAGAGAAAACCAGTTCGTATAATGGATGTATGACAGACCATCATAGATAGAGAACAAGTGATTCAAACACTAGCGTGGCGCGTCTCACAGATGTCAAATACTGACCACTTCATTTTCTACATATTCAGAAGCAGAATTCAAAACTGCCCACCTTTTTGTAAACAAGGCAAGGACATTTGCCCACCACACATTTCTGCCGTTCACATTTACAACCACTTGTAAACTGTGGATACATGTAACGCAACCGTGCTCCTTCTGCGATGAGCTCACGCCGTAGTTGAATGGAGACTGTGCTCCTTGGCAAATACTGCAAAATACCGAAGGGTTGAAAAAAGAGTCGTGAAGCAGAAATCCAAAAGGTCCCAATGAAACTCACATCGAAGTTTAAAGGTGCGGGTTGATTTCTTGTCCAGCTTTCTATGTATATCGGTGCTATACCAAATGATTGCAAGCGACGATTAATGCTTGTCTCAGCTATTCGGAGCGTAACACGCCATTCCTTCTTAATAAGGTACTATTGCTTTGGAACTGTTGACAATGACTGCAAAGGATTCGGAATAACTTTCATGCTTCATTGTTTACATGAAATACTTGGCAAGTAGTTTGTTTACATGTCTCGTCAAGAGCTAATTTCACTATAATCTGAAGTCTATTGAAGGGAACGGCGTAACACAAGCATTGCAGCACCTATCGCTTAGCACACTCATGCGGAAGCTGCAAGAGTTGCACTACATATGGGCTATTTCACTATATATTAGGTTGTTCCAAAAGTCTTGTAGTATTTTTCCAAAAAATCAGTAACTCTTGTTCACTTCGGGGCAGGTCCAGGCGGTTCAGGAATATGGTTGAACGTTCCCTAAGCTTTCTAGGAAAATATATATTGACCCACCAGATCCCGTGGAGAGAGCTACAATGCCCGTTGTCGATACCCACCCAACTCGCGGTGTCATCTATTATGAGCGGTCTTGCGGCACCAAAACGACGGAAGCTTGCCACTCCATCAGCGCTGCATTGGGCAAGGAGTGTGTGAGCTACGTGACCGTGCGCCGCTGGTTCATCAGCTTCAGCAACGGCGAGATTGACATGAAGGACAAACCACGCTTGGGACTGTGCTGGTTCTGGGACGCGGAAGGAATGCTTTTCCGCGAGGTGCTGGTACAAGGCGACACAGTCACCGCTACCGTATGCACCCACCAGCTCCAGCAGCTCGCCGTCGCTGTTCGAGAAAAGCGCTGGAGAAGGTCCGCGGTCACCCTTCTTCATGACGACGCCCACCCCCATTTCGCTCCCTTTTCACGAAAAGTACCCAGGCCAAGTTATAGGAGCTCGGCTGGGATGTGCTGCCCACCCTTCATACTCTCCAGACATTGCCCCTTCTGGCTATCACCTTACCCATCCTCTCGAATCCTTCCTGGTCAAGAGAAAATTCGTTGATTATGGCTTGCCTGCGAAGGCGATCGCTGACTTTTTCGACTCTCAGAACCCAGAGTTCTGGGAGAAGGGATCAACGATTTTCCTATAAGGTGGCAGAGGGTTGCCGATATCAATGGTCAATACGTTGTTGCCTTATTGTTATTTGTTGGACGAAAAAAAAATAAAAAGTGATGATCGAAAAAATACTACAAGACTTTTGGAACAACCTAATATATAGAAAGTGAGAACCTTGAATACGAACAACCTAATATATAGAAAGTGAGAACCTTGAATACATGTTCTCTGAGAATTGACCACTGCAGAAGAGGTGATTGTGTGGCGAAACTCGCATTGAGAAAGCTCGGCTTGGGGTCATATCACGGTCCCGCAGTACAGCAAGTCGTTCTGCCGTTCAATCGCCGGGAAAGTTGTCGGCGAGGGCAGGACATTGCTCGCGGCGGCTGATTCAGCCTCTTGCCCGTCTGCCACTACCCCCGGCTAATGACGCAGAGGGGCGCGAGAGAAGGGGTTGGGATTTTGGGTTCTCATTCCTCGGTTTTTTGTCGACGTTCTATCTCGTTCTGTCTCTATTGTTACACCGTTGATCACCCTTTCAGTTCCATAATGTGCCAAATTTACTCCTCAGGCTGTCTTTCACAAGGTTCACTTTCTGAATGTCTCAGCTGGAACTGTGAGGTTGCTTCCATACTTTGCGGTGTTGGCGGCAGAGGGTGGTTGCGTCGTCTCTGCGACTCCGCCCGCACCGCACTGTCTCGCTGTCTATGACGGTGGTCTAAAGCAGGCAGTGGCAAGAAAGAACGAAATGTACTGTAGTAACACTTCCCAGGGAGGGCCGCAAGTTGTGGAAATTCGTTATATGAAGATCATTAGTGTACCTAATATCCATTCAAGTATATTTCGGGTAAGCTACAAAATCGTGAAATACCTGGAAATTAAGGCGCTTGTTGTTATGAGGATACTGTTGACAGAAAGCTTCCGGACATCGCCGTTCCATTATACTTCTCATAGTTTCCATCATTCTTTCACGTTCCTCAAATGCATCCGCCTGAATAACGAACTGCATCTGATTTGGTGTTCATTGGCTAAGTACCTGATCAGTCCTTTTTTCGTATTTGATTACCTCTTTTTGGTTGCTAAGTTGAGAACTCAATAATCTGTATTGACAGTGCCATCTGCGGCCCTCCAAAGTAACAAGAAAAGAGCGACCTCTCTGAAAATGAGATTATCGCTAGTTACTTAGACTGCTTGACCAAAATGAATTGTGAACGGAAGTGCTTTTTCTGTTATCCATTCATTTGTATTGATAGGAAAGGGGCTCTAAGCAAAGCCCCGCCCCGTCGTCCGCAGCGGTCGGAGACGCATAGTGGCAACAGATAGTTATGTGAAGTCTCACTCTCTATCTCTGACCGCGGCGGACGACGGAGCGGGGAACCTTCTCGGAGACCCCTCCCCCTCCTCCGTTCGCCAGTTTGAGGAGCTGTATCTTAGCCGGATTCATACAAGTTCCGCGTGAAACTTGTATGTGGCCTTTTTCAAGCAAATACAACATAAATATATGGGTAACGACCATGCAAGATTCTTTTAACTCATGCCAATTCTAGTACTGGGGTAAAACTTCAAGATTCCAGTTAATGGGAAATGTGCTAGGCAACAAGTGCTAACTGTTCAAGCGTTGCCCCGTATAACAAGATTAAAAACGTCATACCAAAGAAGTGGCCGGTCGCACTTTCAGGAAAGAAGAAACACGGAGTGTTAGTAGCCATTTGGTTCGGTGTGCAGTAGTTGCATGTATTTCATCTGGACTTCGAAAATTGGCCCACAAAGGGAAAAAAAGTGTCGAGTCTGAATTAGAATTTTATCAACTAAAGGATGACGAAAATTCCCACTCGATAGGTACCGAACTATGCCAGAATCTGTGTGGTGTGTACCTGCGGTTGGTCAGCACTGATAGTTGCCAAACGTAGGCACTGCTTCTACAGTACACCTATTCATGGACACCTTCCGGCACACATCAGCTCCTTTCTAACTACAGTTTGCAATTACATGAATGTCTTACCTCGACAGCGCAAAGCTTTTATCATGTCAATAGAGACCTTTTTGGCAGTCGTTTTATGTTTTTTGCTACCTCTAGTATCTAAAAAAAATAAAAATCAAAGAAAAAAAATCATGTTTCCAGTAGTTGTCGTGGATAAGGTAGAGCACTATCGAGAAAGACAAAAACTGACTTCTACTCAAATCTGCTTCTGCATGATTGAGGTATACATTTTCATTCTGTCTAGGTGTTGCTGCTCCCGAAGAACTGCAAAGATGAGTGACGACGTCAATCGAACGGGGCTTTAAAGCCAGTGGTAAGGATAGCCAGGGCTGATTATGTGGAAATTATTCTGCACTAAGTCGTGGTGCTTAGTAGTACGAATGTGATGAGAGATCTGATAAAGCGGTCGAAGCGCGTCAAAGTCCGAAAAATGAAACCCTCTCTCCACCGCTGATTCCGGAATGGACGTGCCGCGGCGAGCCAAAAAGGGAACGGGCTACGTTGAAATTATCGGAAGGGATAATTTTGGCAGATTGTGCAATAGCTGTAGATTATGAAAGTCGATGTAATCGATAATGCAATCCTAGAGAAAGAAGGGAATAAAACAGTCAAGAGTCCGAGAATTAGAAACCCAGAAACCTTCCCTTCCTTTGCGGATGCGAGGCAGCGTGACTGGTAGCGTTTTGGAATCACGATGAAGATAGTTCATCCCTTCAACACTAGAGTGTCAGTTCACTAAGAGTATGTACATCCAGTTCTCATTTCCTTCTTACTCATGGCGGTGCCTTTGTAGCAGGTGGCAATTTTCAAAAAAGGCAATCTCCAAGGTTCATTGTCAGACGCGCTCTTTCCACGGAAATTTCGCCACGTATTGTTGTCTTAAATCTCGCTTTCATCAGGATGACTCACATCAGGGCTTTTTAACTCACTTCACCCCCATCACTGCCTTTGAGCTCTATTATACAAGATCGAATCCAAAGTTATAAAAGCATTACTGACGGATTCGGCTCACTGGATCGGTTCTGTGAGTGAGACGCTGTATGACTGTTGCTTGCCACGAATTCTCGTTCACCGAGCGAATCTGTGAACAATACGGTAATGAATACCGTGTAGATATCAGAAACTATGTACTCTAATAACAGTATTTCATTCTCATATGTTTCCCTGATCTTGAGACAGTAAGGGGCGGTTTGGGTGCAATATTAAAAAAAGTTGATGATTTTGAAAGTCATAAACGAAGAAAAAAGAATGAAACGGCAGTAATAAACGAAGAAAAAAGAATGAAACGGTCAAGTCTTCATTGATGGGTTCCTCTTCCCGTCGTCGACTTCAAAAGGGTGCGGGCCACATTAAAATAGGTCAAAAAATGAAATAAATTAAAAAATAATAAAATATAAAATAAGAGAGGTCACGTTAAAATAGGTCAAAAACAGCTGTCAAAAAAGCCAACTCCAGAGCTCGGATGTGCTACTTTCACAAGAAATTTCGTCACATATAGCGTTCTTAGAACCCCAAGTTTTTACTTAGATGTCTCACTTTAGCAATTTTCACTACCCTCATTACCCTCCCGGCGTTTCAGTGTGAAAAATGGTCAATGCAGTTCTCAGGCCGCTTCATACTCATACGCATACGGCACGCTGTGTCTGCATCTCTACCTGTGCCACCCTGTCTCGCTGCCTACATCGTCTCTGCACCTACTCCGTGCCACTCTTCCTCGCCGCCTGTGAACACCCACGTTCTGCCGGCGCAAAGTATGAACGCGGCCTTAGGAGAGCAAAAAGGTTTTTCCTGCATTGTTTGGGCGCACGTTAAAGAGAAAGACACATAGGAGGGTCCATAATCAGATTGTTAGACATAATAGCATACTCACTCTGAGAAATTTCACTTTTGATTAGCTTAATAGAACGTATTGATCATTCGCAGCCTTCTCACATTCTTCGACGTATGATCCTAGCGATCACTAGTCCTGGCTTCAGAGGAGAAGTTCTGTATCACCTTGGAAGCTTCTTCAGAAGGAATAAGTTGAGAGACGATTTTTTCTTGAGTCAGTAGATCAGTAGGCGTAGTTCACCAGAAGGGTTAGAGTAAAACTAAGAGGGTCTTGCTCACTAAAAACCTGGGCTCAAAGGAACCATGCACGGAAAAAGTTTCTCTGTTACTCATACATTGATTTTGTATTTGCTTTATAAGAGCTTGTGAAGGTAGACGCAAAAAAAGTGATAGTTCGACAAAGGAACAGCTCATCAAAGTGGCGTACGTGGGGGACCTCCGAGTAAGTGCACCGTCCCGTCGTCCGCCGCGGTTGAAAACTGAGAGTGGGACTTTTTTCGTAACTTTCTGTTCCCACTACGCATCTCCTACCGCGGCGGACATAAAAGATTTTAAGAGTTCTGGCCGGTTTTGAGCGTTCACAAGATAAATTCAAATATCAGAGTCCTTTACCAAGGATCAGCTTACATACTGTGCTCCCTAGATAGATAAAAAGTTGCTCCTTCTGAATACATATTTTATTTGGTATTCCACAACTTTTCGAATCATTAGGGGAATTTTAAAGTACTGCGAAAATGGCACTTTTTAGATGACTTCACTTCACGAGTTCTTATTTAGCCGACTCCCAGCGAAGGTGACCTCAAATCCTAATACTGAAGAGGAGGGGGTAAAACATGCGATGAAATACTTTTTCATTGGTTTCAGAAGTGTAAAAATAAGAACGGGTTGATGAATTTTCAATTGATCAAATCGCTCTAACTACAACGGCAGAAAGCGATCAGCGTCCATACTTGCAGGGAGTATCCACGAGTATTGGCCCCCAACAAATAAATTTATTTGACCGCCTCAAGTAGGCTCGATTTGAAAAAAAAAACCCAAAAAAATAGGTGCCGCGCGACCCCTGAGAGGAGGTATGCGCAGGCGCATTTTTTCAGAAATCCTTTTCCAGTAATTGAAGCAGTTGCATGCTGAAGCCCTTACTCGCCTATCATATTCACCAGATCTAGCACTAATTAAGCCCCACTTTTCTGAATATCTGGATAGCGCCTTCAGTAGCAGTGTGTTCAGGAAAAATGGTAATTTTGAGTCGACTTTTTTCATTTCGCGCAATATAAATCAACAGCCCTTCATCAAATTGAGATATGTAGGTATGCGTAATGTTGAAAAGAGTGTGGTCAATCGAATGGTGCTTATTCTGTGGGAAAAGATGTAGTCTGAGCCGAGTTATGATCTCCTGGAGTTGAGCTTGCAAAAACCAGCCAAAACTTTCCTTACGACCTAATATCAGTTACTACACATCAGCGTAAAACTTTCATACGACAAAATAAGCTCAGCTTTTATCGTAGAAGCCGATAAACACTTAAAATGAGCAAAATGAGCATTTATAAAGTGGGCAAACTCACTATCATCACAAGAAGCGAAATCCATGGCGACATTAACCTTCAGCTGCGTTCTTCGATTAATTTCTTTTCGCCATAACCTTATTGGAAAAGAGAGATCATGCCATCTTACACTGAACAGGGTTGCTAAATTTCACTTTTACGTAATATTCATCAAAACGTATACATAATTTCTCGGAATTTTTTTTACTGGATTCCCGTATGAGTTTATGTGAGCTATTGATCCTCTCCTCTCAGAAGGATGGCACAGGGTGGAAGGATGGAAACAGAAACGCCAAACGTTTACATCCTCCATTACTGAGATCCTTGATTTTCATGAATTAATGGGCAGACTCACGGACATCTGCTCACTCATCAGGTCCAATACCCAAACAGCTCTTGGTAGTTAATTTCAGGAGTATGAGCCCTTACCAAAGCGACTTTTTATACCATGTGAACACCTACCTGGATGTTCTTATGAGTTTTCCCTTCATATTCAGTATTGATACGGTTATCAAATCAGTTTCCACATTATGGGGAAGTGCAGCGATCATTGCCTCCATCCATGTAATACCATCAGATAAATCGTTTATCATGCACTGCAAAATCAAATTCTGAAAAGGTATCGAGATGATCCTATTTCGAGAGTAGTACTGTTTCATTTCTGCTACTATAGTAAACTATAAATAGTGTGTGCGATAATCAGGATGCTTGGGAAAAATGAGTGCCCACTACAATTGTTTAGATACATTAGCAGACATGTCACTATTTGCAGTGAAAGGCGCACAAGAAGTGCTCTAGCAGGACCGACAGAGGCAGCTTGGGCAAAACACGCTTTCAAGTGAGCATGTCGTATGCCGCGCTTGACCGCCACACATCACAGATGCACGTAGCGCCAATCGATGCCGTTCATGCGGTCTGCTGGGGAACAGTTCACAGCGAAAGATAACTCGGAGAATTTATTTCAGCTCCCTAGGATTTTCGAGCATTTCATCTCAATTTTTCCACTGCTACACTCCTCGCACCTCCTTCTTCATACTTAATGGTTGACTGAATTATTACGCCTACTGCTTCAAACTGGGGTGGCTTCACCTCAAGGAGATGTGCGTTTCTGTACATCTCTAATGTGTTATGATGTTAGCGAAGGGTTAATTCTCAGGCTACAAGTATACAAAAAATAACTTCCAGAATACTTCAAAGTGGATTAATTAAATTTAATAACTAGAAGCTGGTGATACCTTATGGCCAGCCTTCAATGAATTCAACGGAATCACAGCTTCAGGAGGAACCGATTTCACAACATTGTCGCTGAGGAACCTCACTTCGTAGCCGGAGATCCCATTCACGCTGCAATTTATATCACATAGGCTAGTTTTTCTCATAACCGTTTTTCATTCATCCTGTTCCAGCCAATCAAGCGACTAATGCGCGCAATCAATGTATAGACCAAATTCTCATTGAAGTACCTCTGCGATCTAAATCGCATTCGAATGCGCGACGGGTTTAAAGAGCACACCTTCAATAGGTTCTAAAAGAGTGTCTTACCTTCGCACCAAAGCAGGATAATATGTTCCAAAGTAGACAGCGTAGACAGCAGATCCTTTAGAAATGGTGTCATTGCGGTATTGTTCGTCATGGGATAGGCATTCTCCTGTTTTAACAGCCATACTTGGCGTTTTTTCGGTTTGCCACCTAAAGGGTTAACTGGCGTTTCTCAGCTAGTTTTGCGGACTACATGTTAGGTATTTTCTAAGAGAACAGAAGAGCCGGCGTATCGTACGAATAGAGGAGAGAAGGGACAGTGCAATAGCTCGGCGAAGGGAGAGAAAGAGCTGGGTCATCAATCATTCCTACCATTATACAGATCTCCTTTTTTAGCTTTAAAAAACAGTCTCGCCCACTCCAAATTTTCTCCCTCTAGGTTTTTAAAGGCACATTCCGCGCTCGCTGATGGATGGAGTAACAGTTGACTCACCATTGGTTGTCGGCGGCTGAGAGGCGATCTCTCCATGCCCTATTGCCTGAAGTGGCGCGTGGTCGATCCGCCCCCAGCGCCCAACAACCAGAGGAGAGTCAACTGTTACTCCACCCATCAGCGAGCGCGGAATGTGCTTTTAAGCATCAGTATAATATTATACAGCCACCGTCGAGCAGTTGTCCTCTGTCCTTCCCGATTCATATCGCATCGACGTCGGTAATGACCATGGCACAGATATGTGCCTCTGGTGAATTGTTTGATTACTAAATACTGTACCACACCTGTCTGACAGTGCTCCTCCTGTTGCCTCAACATAGTCGATGTGACTCGATGCCCCCACGCTGTCCTTTTGTATATCTTTTTCGGCCAAGTTTTCTGGAATTTTCTTGGGACATTTCCCTTCTGAAAAGTATATCCGTATTTTAAAGGCAGTGAGAATAGTTTGGTGTATAGTATGTTCACCGTAAAAGAAAGCTAGGGGTCCAGTACGGTACATTCGGCATTATGCGGTGAAAGTGTGTTCCGTCGAAGCCACTGAGCACAGCTCCAATCAAGTTGGCTGCCGCCTCCTGGACCGTACTCCGTCTTCAAGTGAGCGCGTTATATGCTGTGTATGGTCGCTCTGATTGAATCTGATTGATATGTCATTGATGAAGTGCGTGTAAACATATCGCTAGAACTGGCGGGTAGAAGAGGGCGACATTTGGGGTTTTTGTCCACGTCTCTGAATGTTTCCCCACTGTCGCACTGGTTAGCACATGGTCTTTCAACGGTGGAATTGTCGCTCTTTTCCTTTCAGAAATTAGGCGCATTACTGACTACCGCAATAGATGAATTGAAAGTGAAATATATTAGGTCGTCCCGAAAGTTCCGGAACACCTCGACCACTTTTTCAAATTTATTAGGTTGTTCCAAAAGTCTTGTAGTATTTTTCCAAAAAAAAAAAAAATCAGTAACTCTTGTTCACTTCGAGGCAGGTCCAGGCGGTTCAGGAATATGGTAGAACGTTCCCTAAGCTTTCTGGGAAAATATATATTGACCCACCAGATCCCGTGGAGAGAGCTACAATGCCCGTTGTCGATACCCACCCAACTCGCGGTGTCATCTATTATGGCGGTCTTGCGGCACCAAAACGACGGAAGCTTGCCACTCCATCAGCGCTGCATTGGGCATGGGATGTGTGAGCTACGTGACCGTGCGCCGCTGGTTCATCAGCTTCAGCAACGGCGAAATTGACATGAAAGACAAACCACGCTTGGGACTGTGCTGGTTCTGGGACGCGGAAGGAATGCTTTTCCGCGAGGAGCTGGTACAAGGCGAGACAGTCACCGCTGCCGTATGCAACCACCAGCTCCAGCAGCTCGCCGTCGCTGTTCGAGAAAAGTGCCGGAAAAGGTCCGCGGTCACCCTTTCTCATGACGACGCCCGCTCCCATTTCGCGAAAAATACCCAGGCCAAGTTATAGGAGCTCGGCTGGGATGTGCTGCCCCACCCGCCATACTCTCCAGACATTGCCCCTTCTGGCTATCACTTACCCATCCTCTCGAATCCTTCCTGGCCAAGAGAAAATTCGTTGATTATGACTTGCTTGCAAAGGCGATCGCTGACTTCTTCGACTCTCAGAACCCAGAGTTTTGGGAAAAGGGGATCAACGATTTTCCTATAAAGTGGCAGAGGGTTGCCGATAACAATGGTCAATACGTTGTTGCCTAATTGTTATTTGTTGGACGAAAAAAAATAAAAAGTGATGATCGAAAAAATACTACAAGACTTTTGGAACAACCTAATATTTCTTCACAACATGAACACATTTCAGTCAACAAGACATGTCATTCTGTAGAGTAGAAAATTCTCTTCCGAATGATGTATGGCATGCTGCAAAAGGCTTTATGTTGTAAAGAAATAAATTTGAAAGAAGGTCGAGGTATTCTGGAACTTTCGGGACAACCTAATATGTGAATTAAAGAAAGCCGAATCTTCACATCAGAGAAAACATGGCTCACTTGAATCGTTACGAGCGATATACTCGGCTAGGCTCGATCCTAAAAGGTTACCTTTTTTACTTATTTAAAATGATCAAGAAATATTGGAAAGTAGCATGAGTAGTTCGATGCGGTTCGTGTGTTTTAAAACTGCTCGGGGGAATGAATGGGGAATTGAGCATGAGCTACTTTATATAGGATAAAGGTATTGCCTACGAAATTAAAGTTCTTCTGTTACCCACTATTTTATATTTGCTCACAAAGGGCCGCATGCGAAACTTCGCGCGCATGTACAAGAATCCGAGTGACGGACGACGGGGTGGGGCATCCGAGTGGGGTATGGACTCCGGAGAGCTGAGAAGCAAAAAGGCGGCAGTCACATGGTCAGGGACGCAGGGTGAGAAGAAAATTAACAACGGGCGCGAAAATTTGAACTGCGCTCTGGCCGCTGATGACTGTTATATTGTTGTGTCAGGAAATACGGCGGGAATTCAAACGACTTGCTCGTCTTCGAGTTTTTCGATTCTGCTCTGGAACAGAAGTAATTTTCTTCTGCTCCTATTTATGCACTGTACCTACTAGAGTGATTTATGAAGAATTAGAGTCATGGAATTCCCGTGGACGATTTCTTCGAGTGGGTGAATGCTGTACCACGAAAGGACAGTTCTTAATTATGTACTAGCAAGAGGAACCCTTGGATTCTAAGGATTGTATTGCGTAGCATCGTGAATTAGTGACTCTTACGGGAATCCATAGGTGTGACAGTTCCATCCACTGAATTCACGAGAACGCGCCTCCATTGGAGCAGCGGTTCCAATACTTGTGAAGGTAGTCGGACAAAATTGTGAGTCATGACTTCGCTGCTGAAAATATACAGGTTAGAACAACAATCATCACAAGTAGTGATGTCGATAAGTTTTATTCTTGCTAAGTACTTCGTTCCGTGGTGGCAGATACGAGCACGCATGTGACACCTTACTTCACACAATATATAAACCGTTTGTCTGTTTATCTGTGATGTGTCCATCTGTTTGTCACGAAACTCAAATCGCGCGTTGCAGTAAGGCTGGGACTCTGAATTTTTTAAGTGATACAGGGGGTGGTACAGACTATTTCTCGACGCCTGGCAGGGCGAGGCCTGCGGACTTGGATGAACATGTGTCGGTCTCTCTCACCCCGCCACACACTCTCACTCTCCACTAACCCAAGTCAGTAGGCCACGCCCTGCCAGGCGTCGGGAACTGGACTGTAGGTGGAATCAATGGTGAGGGAGCGGAAGTGATAGCAACTGATAAGGGCTGATAAGGAGCCCGAAGCGAATGTCGGGAGATTCATTTCTTGCGTCGCAGCGAAGGCGAGGTACTGAATTTTAGATATGATACAAGGGGTGGCAAGGGGACGTCAATGATGAGGGAGCGGAAGCGATAGGAACTGATAAGGGCTGATAAGGAGCTTCAAAAGGCGAATGTCGGGAAATTTTATCTCGCGTCTCAGCAAAGATGGGATCCTGCTTTTACATACCAGTTGGCTGGTGCACTCTACTGTGCGTCACACATGGAAGCATGCAAAATGAGCTTGATCGATATCGATTGATGCGGAAAGACGACATTGACTGGAGGGATTTTGTCTCCTTTTTCTGTTTTTGCGAATCCCTAATTCTGCAAACCGTTCGAATGATGATACTGATCGATCGATATCGATCAAGATCAATAAGCATGCTTCCATGTGTGACCAGCGCAGTAGTGTGCGCCGGCGCAACTAGCATTATTACATCGAGTTCAGCCAAAAGTGGGCCAATCTCCTAGTACTTTTCGTGCATTGAGGTAGTGGTTGCTGCGCTTTGTTTCTCGTCAGCTCGTTCTCGCATCAAAATCTTAGTATACTATACAGGGTGCGACAAAAGTATTGACCACTCAACAAGACCCTACCATACTGACTGGAAAGGAGGTATTAACAGAAATGGTGCTTGGCATATAGATACTTAATAGTCATTTCACAATGTGCTCTTTAATTTCGATAAACTAGCCTGTCGTTGCTGTACACCATAACGGGCTGTACACCATAACGAAAACGGCAAGTCGTTGGACGTAGGCGCGAGTTTTGAGGTAGTGCAGGCTTCGTCCTTCAAAATACTTCAGAAAGAATGTGGGATGGATTAAATTTCGTGCTCTTCAGTGACGCTGCTGCGAGGAGGCAAACTTGCGAAGACGTTATGACCACTGTTGGCTCAATCACGCATTATAGATCGGGGTTGCTTCCTTCTGGAAGTTGTCTGAATCGGTGTGAAACGAGAAATTACCTATGGGTGTGCGTGTCTCCTGATAATATCATCGAGTTAGTTCCGCTGCTTTGTTTTGATTTGAGTATCGTCGGATTAGCGGAACTTTGACGCCCCGCCACGCTGTCTCGAGGATATGAAACACAAAACTTGCTTCCACATCAATATCCAATCACTGTTTTCAAGACGCTCTTAGAAAGTGTGAGATAATTTGCATGACGATCACATGCAACCCACAGCAGACGTTTCGTCATTGCTTTGAAGCCAAAGCCGATCCTATCGAATGCTAGAGGCATATTACGATGTTTGTTAAAAAAATTTTTATCACCTCTACCAGTGAGATTCAAGTTTATACCCTCTTCCTTCTATGTATGTTAGGCTTTGTCAAGCGGTCAATACTTTTGCAGCATTCTGAATACATACAGACGGCTAAATGTCTGTTGGTGTAGGTGTTTGACCGGAAACTCCAACTCACATTACTATTCTGACCATAGTGTAACCGCTTTCTGTAATTTTAGAGGTTTCTGGAGTTGTTCCGAACTTGGGTTTATTCCCAATATGTTCAGTTGGATTAATCTCTCCCGAGATTGAAAAATAAACTTCAACTATAAGATTAGTTTTGGAAAGTAAGCTTCAACTATATAATTGGTTTGATTCGATTACGTGCCGTTACTATCTGACTATTTCCTGCATTTCCGTGGTTTCTCCTGAACCATAGTTCGTTCTTAATATATATCACTTGATATACAATCACGGACAAACACACGGTTGACTGCAAAACACTCATTTTAAACGCAGTAAGCATAGATTGAGCCTATTTAGCATTGCTATTAATTATTACGTAGTGTGATGCGCCAGCAAAGCTGGTTGACACATGAGCCGTTTCAAGGTAAAATAAATTGATGTACTCACATAAATGAATGTACTCACCCTGAACCAGGGTAATCCTCCTCTATGTCTTTCTCCGAGAACCAAAATTGTCCAGCACCAAATTTTGTGAGCTAAGCAGGAGCACATGAACTGCGTGACTTGTAAATAGATCGTTAAGGTCCTACTTTCTCTGCATTCTTGGTTTTACTTCGTTTGGACCGTTTATGTCTCCTAGAAGAACGTCCTCTCATGCTACCACGTGTGTGGAGAACACGTGATAAAAGCTGAAAGAAGATGATTTATTCTCCTCGGTAAAGTACACGCAAGTAGGTTGGCCACCAACTTCTTCAGCATTTAGTCGACTTCGCCGAATGGTTCTTCCTGCCTTTGTACTCATGGGATTACCTGAAATTCGTAGATTCCAAGCTATTCAACACTAAACAAATACCGAGTATTCATTCTTGCACGCTTCTGTGATATACATTTATCTGAGAGAACTGAACAATATAAGATAGGAGAGGGGTTTTTCTGGGATGCTGTCCTCATGGAAGGTTAATGGTTGAGATATAGGCGTACAAACATATTCTCCAGGGTTAGAAGATCTAACAACTAGCATCTTTAGTAACTATACAACCGACAACCAACTGTTATATGGAACCACTGGAATTTTTTTCCCAAGGTTATCCAGGTGGTGATCACTAATATGACTTCCGTTTTTGCTCCGCACCGGTCTGGCAATATTAACGGCGCTTTTCGAAGGAATTGTCCGCGGATACTCAATTCTTCTGTCACCCATGTATTTGCTTTGTAGCTGATTAGCAAAGAGGTGATACCCACGTGGTCAAGGAGGCAGAACGAGAAGCAAATCAATATTGGGCGCGAAATTTGAGCTGCGCGCTGGCCCATGACGCCTATTCAAACATGATGTCTCGAAGTGCGGCCGGAATTCAAGCGAGTTACTTTCAATTTTTCGATTTCTGCTTCGGAATAAAGGACATTTCACGGTTCTTTTCGTTTTTCTCTTCATGTGTTGTATCTAGTAGAGTGATTTCAAGAGGAATTAGAATCATGGAATCTTCTTGAACGATTCCTACATTGTTGCCGAAAATTTTCTCAGCGTACTTTAAAAATCCACATATTTCGATATTCAGTGCTCTGATATTTAATATTATTTTCACCTATGGCTTGCGTCGTCTGGTTTTATGATGGTGCCAGCCTTATGCCGGCGCTTGAATTTGACGCCGTACTTGTGATAAGGGTGCACAAATACCCCATGTCATGCGAAAAATTTGGAGGATCGTGGTGAAGAAAGCTGTTGCGTCAAATTGGCGCCAACGCAAAGACGAATATCATTTTCGTGACCAGTGCTCTTGACAACTGGTGGTTTCTATGCTGTAGTAGTCGAATAGTATCAGGAAAGCGAATTATCATACAATGATGAGCAAGAACAAAATGCAAAAAGATGCTCATCCCGTAAAGAGGAGGAAAGGAGATTTCTTTGGATCCGCTGTTCTAGGAGATAAGTCTGACACGTAGGTGATGTACCTTGCTCCACATCCTATGAAATGCCCCTCATTATAAAGCGATAATAGTAGTGGAATCTATTTTTGCGGAATTGTGGAATCTTAGTCTTAACGGAATTGTGGAATCTGCAAAAAAAGATCAGATGCGTATCGATCAGAAGACGTGTGGTAAGTGCGTTTTTGTTGAGGCAGAAATGTGAAGCTTCTATGTCTCTAACTCTCCAAGCTAGGCGGAACCTGGAGACCCGTACGTATCTAATTGTTTTCCTCACATAATACGAATTCGCATCCTCACGGAAACACAAAATCCATCACCATAAGCGCTACAGTATGATTAGAATAACACCTAGATTAATTGTAGAATAATTGGGAGCGTCAAATATATCAGGCTGTGAAGAAAGTTGTGGTTGTTTCTTTTATCATGTCGCTCACATGATAGAGCTAAATTTCAAAGAGCGCCGGTATAGATTATCTTGCATATGGTGCCCCTCAGATAAACAAAAAGTTACTCTTTCCGGGTGTACGATGTTTCCTCATCCTCAGAAACCCTATGGCATTCTCACCTCAGGATTCCATATTCCATAAAGTCTTCGAATTGTAAGGAAAGTTTTGAGTACAGCAAAAAGGCCTCCTATCGGATGAATTGACTTCACGACCTCCATTGTCGTCGAGTCGCCACGGAGGCAACTACAAGTGTTAACAGTGCAGGGTAAGAGGCAAGACAGTGAACAGAAGAGTTCGTCCCTGGTTTTAGAAGAGCAGAAGCAAAAACAAGTAGCTCGAATTTTTAGTTCATCAAAGGGTTCAACTGAAACACCGGAAAGCGATGCATCCGTATATGCAGGAGATATCTGGAAGTATTGGCCTTCTCGATGCAGATGTGGTTGACCCTAACTACACCCCTCTATTCCAAACATCAAGTCAGCTCCTTCAACAGCACAGTATTCAGAAAAACATGATGGTCTGGACTTTTTGCAATGTAAGTTGTTAGAATTGGATCGAAATGCAGTAAGCAGATATGCATTATGTTGGCAAAAAAAGTAATAAATCGAACAAGGCCTAGTCCATGGGAAAAGAAGCAGTCTGAACCGATTTTTCTACATATTTTTCAAAGGTACTTACGAAAGTCGGCCGAAACTTTCTTCAATATCTTATAGAAAATTGTGCGTGCGTGTTGAACTACCCAGAAAGGAACGTGGATGAAAGTGATGATAAGTTAACGGTAAGTGCAAATTTATTAACAGGAATTGTAAGTGAAACATTTCATACATCATCACACAACGAATAAAGTAAAAGATGTCCTCGTCGTTCATCCATCCCTTCTGCAGGATGCTCATTGTAGTTCCATTTGGAATCATGGTGGGAGATGAATGCGATTGGCCTATACAATGACTTGGGAGGACCCGACAAGCCTGCATGATTCACCTTCCTGAACGAGTGTAGCACCAATTCACCGACCGCGGAAAGGTAGAAGGACTGGTTAGCCTTAGCGGGCATTGGCGCGGGGTCGTGCAAGAACGAGTGCGCCCTGTCACTACACCACCTCTCACCCACATCATACATAGAAGACTCGGAATACGGAACACGTGTTTTAATTCTAGCCGTGAAAAAAACAATTGAAATTCACGCTAAAAACGAAATGATATTGTACCGCCAAAGATAAAAAATTCCTCTCCGAAGCCCATAGAGGACGAAGAAGCGCATACTATTTGCGAAGAAAAATTCCAATTGAAAGCGATTAAGGATTCATATGTTAGGTTGTTCGGAAAGAAATGCGCGTTGAATTTGTTCATTTTTCTCTCCTACTATAAAAGATTCTTCAAAACAGTTCAATCTATTAGAAAGAGATTTTTATTATGCATCTTTTCATATATCTTTGTCTATGTCTACTTGGTTTTTTTCAAAGAAAAAAAAGTTTCAACGACTTGAGGCCGACTTCCATGTTCTTCGTCATCCAAGCTTTCATTACCGTTTTTAAACGCTGGAACTTTGCCCGACACTTTATACAGCCAAATCTTTCAGCAAACATTATACGCATGGCGACAAATATTTACCGCTTATTGCATTGAATCTTGCATTTTTTTGAAATTTTTTTATCAAAATTTTGAAAAAAAATTGAAATGCTTCTTTGAATTTTTTCTTCGAAAAAAAAACAAGTAGATATAGACAAAAGTATTTCAAAAGATGCGCAATAAAATTCTCTTTCTAACAGACAAAACTGTTTTACAAAATCTTCTGTAGTAGAAAAGAAATAGATGGACAAAAAAAACGCGCATTTCTTTCCGAACAACCTAATAGTTGAGAATAAGAATATGTATGCAAAATATATAGAATCTTTGTAAAACATAACATCTTCAGGTTGCGGCGGTGCATCGTCAAATAATGGAACGTGACAGCAAAACAGACTGCGGAAAATAATGAACCATATAAGTCCATCAAAATGAAAAATAATGAATCATCTAAGTCCTGTGCGTAAACTTGCTATGATAAAAACAGTGAAAGCTAGGATGCAGATATGTTATATTGCTTGTTTTGATGCAATCGATATAAGCATTTGCACTTTATGCGAAATTCCTATGATTGAGCTCCACTGTACGAAGCCCTCCCTAGATGTTGGAACGTGGTCTGTGTCTTTCACAACCAGTGGAACATACATATGGGTTGTGAATTGAATGGGACTAATAAGAGAATGTCTTACAAATGTGCATAATAGTATCCCTGGCAGATCCGGACTCTTATATCGGACCTTTCGGGAAGTTCTGAACACTAATTCAACCTTGAACCAACAGATAGACATTATCATAGAGGATATTCAGTCATCTATTCACTTGATCAGTGCACGGAAGATAATAATCTTTTGATAATATCTATTCTTTTGATCGTGCGATGTGTGATGTTGAAGAGCAAGGCATATGATTGGTGATCTTCTCCACCCTTGGCCACTTGACTGTATCTCTCATTGGCACTTTCTCCACTATCTCCATCTTGTTATGTTTCTGACAAACTTCTTCTTGTCCTCGTTGTTCTTCAGCATTCGCCCTCCGGTTACGGAAAGTTACTGATCGAGCGTCAGGCTTGAAGTGCTTTGTAGTCGTTTTCTATAACAGGAAGGCATTTCTAAATAGACGTTCAGGTACCTATCACGCAGATGCTGCACCGTGATTGATTGGAGCCTTTCCTTGTACTAGTTTTGATTTCTCGTAGCTTTTAAGACGATTTCCGTTGTCAAGGTACATATCACCTTCCTTTGTAAATGTAAGTAGTTTGTGCACCTAGCCAGGGTGATTTGACAAAGTTCACGCATAGATTTCCGTCTTTAGTATCAAACTGCTACCAGCTAACATACCTCTGGCAGCTAGACTTTTTAAGCAGGTCCTTCTTGAGCTAGTCGGTCAAGGATCAAAAGCCTGAAAGGCACTAGTGGACGCCTTCTATGTGATTAGGCCGGAGTCTGAGAAAGGTAGGAGCTGCAAATTGCGTAGAAGGACTCAACCTGAGCTCTATAAGAGAGCAGTGGTTGACGTCATTCTCCTCGATGCTTCACGTGTGGATTAATAATGGTAATCGCTGATTTATACTTATCGTCTCGTATTACTGCCGTATTGCTTGAAAGTATGTGGAGCAGTGACATGTCTGCTTTTGCAGTGAACGCAATCACAGGTCAAAGTGAAATGTTTGAGTGAATGACACAACCAAATCATCGCAACTACTGCCTTGGGAGGGTGATTCGCGAGAATGCTATCCCATTGTGTTGGAGGGTTCTGCAGACAAGTGCAAAAAAGAAGGCCACTTTGCGGATCGATGACGCAAATATGCAACAATAAAGTGCGACAACGCATTCACGCAGGGCGCACCATTGAATAAACAACACACTACAATACCGCTACTGATTCATGGTCAATCGACACCGAAAAACGGAAGCACCATGATTTCTCCATCTTTTTGCTATAACTTTATCAAAATTTTTCCAAATAATATGAAAAAGGTGCCAATGGAAGCCCTGCTCAAGGCGACTTGAAGAGCTTTTGTTTTTCTGCTCTCCTTTGGCATAATTCTCGAGGTTTTCGCAAAGTTTGCTTCAAAGTACCACGGGCCATTCTCGTCGACGCTGCGGAGTCGTGAACCCCCACTTCGACTGGCTTCCAAAACAGAAGCTTTACATCCAAAAATACCCTTGTATTGGATAAGAACATGAACCCATGATCATTTCGGTATACCTCATGTTACGATTCAGCAGCGTTGAAATGAAAATTGATTTGAGGAATGTTTTTTTTAGTTTGGAATTGTTCATAGCTCTGTATTCCAAAGGGAACATGTTGCAACAAATGCATAAGGAAGTATGTCGTGACGGCATATTCTGCTAGTTTTTGAAATGCCTTTCATGGTGAGTAGTACGGTTGTTTTTTCGAATCCAAACAATCAACCACGGACAATATGTATTAAGAACATAACCTCGTCAAAGTCCAGCTCCGGCCTCTCGTGACAACCAGGGCAGGCACACTCTATGAATGGAAAAGTGTCGTCGCTCCATGCGCTATGGTTATTATTCAGATTTTGTCGTTTCAAAGTAGAAAAAAATGTGTGCTCATGATGAAAATGGACGTTGTTAAATCGAAGCTTTATAAATCTCCCAAACAGCGTACATACTGCCATCAAGTATTGCGGAGTGGCCAACTAAGTGTGTGACTCTCGGTTTTCCTGATCATCACATTGTCTCGACTCGATACCCAGCTCGCTACTGTCGACCTAAGTCGACCCCTCGCTATCGATCTCACTAGCCCACCACGTGTAGAACGGCTGCGAATCTAACACCAGAGATTTGCTCAAGATATGTTACCTGCATAAGGAAAATGATGGAGCGTGTGGAGATTGTATTAACTCTGGAATCCTCGAATGATGGTAACGTGTCCCTTCGTTAGGATGTGATCTGTGAATCAACAATTCTTACGTGGTTATTACTCTTTGTATTTATGTATACTTCTCATTTTCTTCGATGCCACTGTAAACAAAACATACGTAATCTCCAATGTTTCACTTATCACGATCGAATGCACTGCTAACCATCATGACGTGATCTAACACGAATGAATCGATTAATGAGACAACATGCGATCATGAATTGGTAGCCATTTCAGCCGTTATCGCAAGGGTCGCCGATTTGTCTCGATATTTAGACGGTTAAGTAGCGCAGAGAAAAAGGTTGCTTTTACGTCCAATTCTGACACGAAGATGTGTAAGGGTACGGATCCTCCGTCACTTTCAGCATTTGCAAATACGGCGCTGGGCGCTGTGTGCTGGTTCGACCGGTTTCTAATAAACTTTGCTCCCCGGTCGCGGGCCGGGAGGCAATAGTGAGGTTTGGTGGAAATGAACATGTGCGAAGAGTAATATCGAGGCACTTGAACATGCCTACCCTTAAGATCTGCAGTAGCGCAGTTATAGCTTACTTCTATGCATTCATAACGAAATCTACCGTGAAACCTATTCCTAGAAGGTTTGTGGCCAGTCCACACGTGGTTGGCTAATGAGATCGGTAGCAAGGGGTCTACTTACTACTTCGACAGTCAATTAGCACGGGAATCGAGTTGAAATAGTGTAATGGACATAAAAACCGAGACTTACACACATAGTGGGCCACTGCACAATAATTTATTGCAGCATGTTCGCTGTTGGATATGATATAAGAAAGTACGATTCGGCAACATATTTTCATTGTTAGCACACATTTTCCTACTTCAAAACAACAAAATCTGAAGAACATCCATCGCATATGGAGCATCAACGAGACTTTTCCTTTCATAGAGTGCGCCTGTCCTGGTAGTCACAAGTGGCCGGAGTTGATTTTGACGAGATTATCATTTTTAATAGTGTCTGTGGTAATACATTTGGAGTCACAAACGAACGTGGTACTTCCGAAACTAGCAGAGTATGCTATCACTACTTCCTTATGCGTTTGTAGCATCGTGATTCCCTTGAAATGCAGAGCTATGGGCACATTCCAATTTCGAAAAAGAGCAAAACAACAAAATAACACAATTTCTAGTTCACAGTTGTTGAATACTAGCATGAGAGATACCGAAATGCACGGGTTCATGCTCTTCTCGAATACAAGGTTATTCTTGAAGAAGTTTTTGTTTCGAAAGTCACAGTCGAAGTGGAGGGTTTACGACTGTGCAGCCTCGACGAGAATCGCCCGTGGTACTTTGAAGCGAAATTTGCGAAAATCTAAAAAATTATGCTGAAGGACAGAAGAAAAGTTGAAGCTCCACCAATTCTCACATTCGCCTTGAGCAGGGCTTTCTATTGGCACCTTTTTCAAATTATTTGGAGAACTTTGAAGAAAGATATAGCAAAAAGAGGGAGAAATCATGGAGTTTACGTTTTTGGTGTCGATTGATCATGAATTAGTAGCGGTACTGTACATGCAAGTCCACTAAGAATACGTGAAGGAGGAAAGAGCTCAAGGATCAAAAAACAGAAGACTTGATACATGACTTCAACACCAGCGTAAACAATGACACCCATTTCGTGGACAGAAAGAATAAAGTGTAAGCCTAATCTCAAATTAGAACTTTATAAAAACGTAGAATTAATATCAAAAAAGAAAAGCATTCCGAAAGGGGAATATTGTGCTTAGACGAGGATGTACGCTTGAGCCGCAATCTTACTGTTTCCCACGCGAATGTTGATCAAATACCCTAGGACCACCTCCTACTGAAAAGACTATTCCAACGCCACACCGAAAAGGGCGATAAATTTAATGCGATTTACTGATAAAGGAGATTGTACGGTTCAAAAACCCTATGACACACTATTTAAACGAAGTGAATGAATGGAGAGAGAGGGCAAATGCGCACTTTTTATAACCACCGCAAAAGTGTGAAAGAGGAAAAGGATTTGGAAAGTCAGCGATAGTTGTTATGTAGCGCACGGAATCTCTCGGTAGCAGATGGTTTTGTTTAGACAGAGCGTGGAATTATTGATTGTTTTGGCGGGAAAACAGGTAAACACGCACACTTTGACATTCGTGGATAAGCCATCAGACATTTAATAGCCAGGCTATAGACGTATCATTCTTCATGTTTGAAGCTTGATCGACTAGTTTTTCTACATGAAATCAAAAAAGACAGGCGAGTTATCGAAGGATGCCTTGATTCTCATGTGTTTGCTGCTAGAAACGACGACCTTTCTTCGTCTAAAAGATTGTGATGAAGCTGCCAGCCGCAAGTGACTGTTTGGGTGAAGGAGATTTCAAGAGTCCCAAGGATTTTAAATGAAATTGGAGTGCATACATATTGGAATCAGTGCCTGAGTTAACCAACCAGCTGTGCACAGTTTCAAAGAGCAGCAAGTGAACAAAAGAAATACGGGAAAAAACGCTTTCGAAACTGTGACAGCGGCAGCTGCTGTTTCATCGTTATGTTTGGCGAAACCACGTAAACATGGTGATATTTGCGCTGATCGTGTTCAAACTGCTTACAGATTAAAGTGCAAAGCTTCCGCTTGATCTTGTAACAGAATGAAACTCGAAAAATAGTGCTGTCTAATTTTTGTTGGACAAAGGGATGAAGCATCTAAAAAAAATTATACAAAACTAGATTCAGAATTTATTATTCAGGATAGACCGTGAAATAAACGCCTGGAAAACACTAAACACATACATATACCAAAATCAAGAGCACGTACTGCTGCATCCGGGCATTGGTTGAGTACTCTCCGTCAACTCCGTACTAACTTCATCATCTTGTGTACAGATGAAAACACTGTCTTGAGTTCTGATAAAAAGTAGATTGTTTAGAATATTTCAGATTTGAACTGATTATCGCTGAGGCACCATCCTTTTATTAATCATGCATCAGTCTTTACCCCCTGAAAGCCTCGCAGGGCAGTAGTCCGATCTTCTCCATATGCTATGAAGCACGGTATAGGACAGTGGGGCACATAAATCAAATGGTTCTATTTTGTGTGTTCTGCCCACTTCGCTCAACCTTTCCATCTTTCCAAGAGCAATGATTAAGTGCAATTTCTTGCGGAATAATACACCTACGTAATGAAGGAAGCACGACCGTTCCGTACGTAATCACTGGGTGGGGTTAGGCGGCGTTCATACCCACCTAGATGGGATTTTAGGAGGTCGGCGTGTCGGGTTATCCGCGATTTGGGATTTTTGGCGATGCCGCTTTCTACCACGTCAGCCTATATGCATCCAACCTTCAGCATTCGAAGCAGCTACAATTCATAATTGAAGTCAGTTTAGGGGGGGGGGTTACCCAATCAGTTTACGAGCCCTGAGCCTTTTCCCTTTGTTCTGAGTGCCGTGAGAATTTGAATGTAAGGACGATTGCATTACGTTTATTATGGTGTTACCCACGTTACGCTAGAGGAGTTCCAAAGACCGTACCTACAGTTCTTATAATTCTCTAAAATATTCGGTTACATAGCGCATATCAGAAGATCGGTAAGGTCCATTATTTTTGTGCTCCTTTTCAAGCTGAACTCTGAATTCTAGTAAAAGAAGCCGCCGAAAGAGTGGTATTTTCGAAACACTTCGCGAAGTAGCCAAGCGTAAGTGTGAGTCACAAAGGCGTAGGCCTTATCACTTAATTGTTCCGCACTGCTCTTGCTTTGTTCTTCAACTATACTTCGTAATGTTGATCTGCATGCTGATCTGGAGCATTTGGAGCATTTTCATCATCTTATCATATTGGAATTTCAGTTCATTTCTCTCTAGCTGCTACTTTTATCCGCCAACATTTAATTTACATAAACTTTGAATTAATGTTAAAGCGGTCGTCCACGAAATTTTGAGTTCTTCTGTCACCTACATTTTTATGTTGTATTTGCTTACTAATTGTATGGGTCGCATGCGAAATTTCACAAGCATATACAAGAATTCAATCAAGTATAGTTTGCTGAGGTGACGGACGACGAGGTGTGACGCCCGTGTGGCTTTGGACGCTAAAGAGCAAAGTGACGACACTCACGTGGTCATGGACGCAGAGTGAGGAGCAAATCAACATTGAGCGCGAGAATTTGAACTGCGCGCTAGCCGCTGACGGTTCGTCGAATGTTGTGGCGGGAATTCATACGAGTTGCTCTTTTTCCAGTTTTTCAGCTTCTGCTTTAGAGTAAAGGAAATTTTTCGGTCTATGTTCGCATTGTGTTTCTCAATTTCTCGTGTCTCTCTTCATGTACTGTATCTAGTTGTGGACGATTCCTCTGATGGAATCGTTCACGGATTTGTGAATTTTTCATTTCCATACTTTACCTTGTGTTTGTTTACTTCTGGTCACATGTAAAATTCCACGTGAAAAAGATCTCATTGTGAGAGTACATACTCTCGAAGTTTCGCCCATGTGGGTAACGGGGGCAGGGTCGCAACGGGTGGCGCAAAGCGGTGACGGTTTCCGCTCCCATTGAGGTCGCGTAACACCTTGATTTCCCTCCCAAATCGCGTTTTGAGCACGTCACCGCAGCTGTTTCCCTAACATAAGATCCATTTCCCAACGCCTGGCACGGCGAGGCCTGCGGACCTGGATGAACGTGTATCGATCTCTCTTACCCCGCCACCCACTCTCACTCTCGCCGCGTATTCTCACCCTTCACTCACCCAAGTCCGTAGGCCACGCCCTGCCAGGCATCGGGAAACGGACTGTAACTGCCTTCGTGGCCTCGCCCACGATACCCGCGTGGGCAAAACTCTCAAAGGAATTGTTCCTGTCGGATTTTGCTTTTTTGGTGAAATTGGCATGTGTTGCCAATGCAACATGAGTGTGTCGAGATAAGAAATACAGATTTCTGTAGATGACACCCCTAAAACTAATCTCACCCAGGGGTAAACCTGACGAATCACGTGAGGCGGATGCATCACTGATTTTTGAATACAGCATAGAGCAACAAGGAAGCTGGCATTTTTTTTTTCGATTATTCCTCTTCACCCATTGCATTTCTACCCATTGTTTCTCTCGGCAGGATAGGACCTTTGTATTATAGATATGAGACGATTAAACAGATAGGATACGATATAATAGTTACGATTTGGGTACCAAATTTTAATCTTGATTTTATCGTCAACCCAATTATCGAAATAATCTCGGATCGTTGGATGGGCTCACGATAACGCTGTGATGCACTGATATGATAACTTTTTGGTTAATTGACAACAAACATCCGCTGTTTACCCTTTCATGATACACGTTCGTAGCTAAGACAATTCTCGACAACGACACATATTTAGACCGGAAATTGGTAATGATTCTCTTCGAACTATATCAAAGAATCAAACAGAAACTGAAGATTGAGCGGAGAGCTACAGACCGTGCTGAATCGAAAGCCTCCAGATCACAGAGCACGAGAGAGTTCAAGTAAGTTTGAAACTGCACATCCACTCCCTCATTTCCATTTGGCTAAAGATTTCGTAAGTAGAATTATTTGGTTAATCATAGCCATACGGTGTGCGACAAGACACTCGAACCGCGTCACCTGCGCAGCAAGTGCTTTGCTGCTACCGCAGTCAAATGGTAGTTCGCGCATGGGCGTGGCCATCCTGATTGCTTGAGTGTCCTGTCGCGTATACGGCCTAGTATGACAGTGGGCAGGATGCAGCAGCACCCGATTTTCGGAGGTTCTCACGGCGTAAAGAGTCCTAGAAGGTATTCTAACAGATAGTGCTTTGTTGCAGTTCTAAAATAAGCAGCTGCAGCTCTGTTGTGGTTCGACCTCGCGCAGGAACCGAAATCGTCATCGAGCGGCGACGATTTTCGAAATCGTCACCTTCATCGTCTGAGCTCGCTGATCGGTACTGTAAATCCGCTAAGGTGAGAAGACGTGGTAATGGCTAGGTTACTTCTACTAATGCATGGGCTGTTCAGAAGAACTCCTCACGATCAGCACCGCTCTCCACGGAAAGCCAACGAAATCGATCAGATTCCGCCCCTTTGAGGCCATTATCACGGATACCCCGCTCAGATCCCGCCCATCTCAGTTTGTTGTCAACAGGATCAATACTTGCTCCCACATATCGTAGTCGTGCATTAACAATGGCCAGGCCAACCTTTGTTAGGATTACTGTGGAGTAAATGTTATACATTTAAATCAGATGTATAGGTTTCAGTGAATACTATTCGTTCAAATGGAAATCTTCTTTGTATTGCAAGGCTTCGAAGAAGGAGCGTAGGCTCAAATGTTAACGAAAAGAAGGGGGAAACTGAATCGTTATTGGTGGAAGAGCATTGAGGTTGTTGCCCTGCCCCTTGCGGATCGGAGGCGTGATGCACGCTCGCCACGCATCTTCTGACCCCTGATGGTCCACTTCTATCCTTTCTTTGAAATGATTCTTTATCCAGGGTGGAGTGCAAGTGTTCCGACTGGTGAGACCAAGTCAGGTTGCGCGGCGGACACGCCCATTCGCGCGCGGCGGATTGCAATCAGGAAAGACAGGTAAAAACACGCTGCCAAGCTCCTCCCCTAAAAAGGCTCAGGCAAATCTGGGAGAGCCCAGACGGCGAAGGGCACGTCACCATTCGTACAATTAGCGTCGCCGCCCACGGTGACCCGATTCAGTGCCGGCCTCTAGATATCGGAGCCTTGCAACACACCCATGGTCAAGTGGGTTGGTGGCGTTGACTGAGCTCTATCGGTGAAATGCTTCAATAATGGAGTGACCCGTTCCACAGATCCGTGAATCGCAAAAGCATGGCGGAAAGCCGGGTGAACAAGCGCAGCTTCCGGGAAACAACTTGCGTAACAAGTCATGGTGTGTTAATCGCCTACTGGCAATGGCTGAGGAGGTTTTACGACGGGATCTCGAAAAACTGTTATTTTCAATTTCATTTTATTTCAAAACCAGCCCATATTCTCGTTCTTTTCGTGAGACACCGATTATCAAGAATATTGGTACGGTCACGCTATTTCCTGCGCGCTTCTCCTGAATCACAGCTATATTAATGCTGGTATTGAACATGTGAATTAAAATAAATACTTATAGATGATGGAATATTCAGGTGAAAAACTAATTTTCACATTATGTGGACTGAGAATTTTCAACTCTGGAATATCATACGCAGAGTTTTTGGGGTAGAGCGGTTTCCTCGTGCTGCATAGGTGTTATGATGTAATGGTTCCTTTCGACAAGGTAAAGTACTTTTATTATGTGGCTGAAAGCACTGAAAGACCGGTCGAGCTCACACAAAACTTTATTCATAATCAACAAACTTTGCGACAACTCATTCAAAAGCTCCCTAGACCCTCCCATTCTCTCCAGAGCAGCTTTTAACCCGCCCTTTTGTAGTTGTGGTCTTGTGAAAAAAGAAATCTCTCAAAAAAGGTTGCATTCAGTAGCAACAACACTATTTGCGTGTTTTCGTCTGCCCCCTAAGCACCGATCAGTTGTACCCAGCTTTCGACAGCCGAGAGCTTAGTTGCTTACGATTACGTTGAACTTATTTGCATTTTTCGTAAGGTCGTAAAATGGGCTCATTCATACTTTGCGGTGCCGGCAGCAGGGCATGGCTGCGTGTATCTGAGTCTCGCCAGTGCCACCCTGCCTCGTTGCCTGCATCCTTTCTGCACCTGCCTCGTGCCATTCTGCCTCGATGCCTACGAACGCAGCCACGCCCTGCCGGTGCAAAGTATGAACGCGGCAAAAGAATCTGAGTCCACGGCAAGCAGAGACAGCCAAATCATTAGAACTATGGCGCTATGTGGACAACTCCCAGAAAGTGATGGAGCATGCTCCTGCCTCTCCGAGACTCCTACAGCCCTTCCTTTCCCAGATTTCACTCCGAAATATTTGAAAGCAAACTCTCATCGTACTGCAGAAAATGTGCGAAGATGATACTATGGGTGAAGTTTTACAACTCGTATTGTGGATTGGTTGAATTTCGAGTGCATTGATGGAGACCGTCGTGGATTAAAAGGCTGTGCAGGAAGATTTACGTCTAGGCAGTAATACCATAGACAAAAAGAGCTTCACCCTTGATTTATGATTGGGTTTTTTGATCGGCTTTCTTCAGGTCGAGTTCGCACGTATGGTACTTAGTCTGCGGTAGTTGGCAGAGTGCACTTCACTGTGCTTCGAGTCTATTTATCGGACTGTTAGCCTTGTGGAGATGGGGTGTGGGGAAAGGGTAGGGAGCAAGGCCGCGGTCATACTTTGCGCGCCGGTGTCGACCTCGGCACCATTCTGATAACGCGCACCGTTTGCAAAACGCGCGACCCAACCACACTACGGTATGGTGATCGTGGCGAGAGCCCAGGAGCAAAAAATTCGAATATGGCGTAGTACGGCGCTATGGCAAGATTCGGAATAAATCGTGGGCTCTAGCCACGATCACCATACTGTAGTGTTGTTGGTCGAGCGTTTTGCAAACGGTGCGCGTTATAAAATTGATACCATCGTCTGCGGCAGGCACATGATTGCGTCAATTAGACGCCGACACCGGCGTCGGTGCGCAAAGTATGACCGCAGCCTAATGTAGATGGGGGGAGGGGGAAGGAGGGCACTCATTGTGTTTGTATACCCAGGTGTAGTATACTTTTACCCAAGCCTTGCTTTAAGGGGAAGGGCTTCACTCTAAAGTAAGACTTAGGATAAAAGCCAACTGGGCAGAAATAGCGCCGGTCGAGCACAGTGGGGTGACACCCTCCCCCAACTACATTGGCACGGGAGCGCTTCTCCTTAGATCTAGACAAAAACATGTGCTCCACTATACGCATTGCCATTGTTGTTTCTTTATTCCATTCTGTGAGAGTAGGTATACGGTAACATCCACTGTACGGTTGTACTTGTGCATTATTCCGAGCAGTATGAACACCTCTTTTTCACATCTCGATATCCATTGGTTTTGGATTCATAACCCTATTCTTCGGTGTCCTGCCTTAGTTCCTCATTCAGATAATGGCTCCTTCCTTTTCTATCGCCACTAAAGAGTTTCATGCACCTAAGAACAGTAAGTCTCAATTGAGCGACTTGTAGTATGTGTTAGTCTTGCTTAACTCGCTCAGTTTGTGTTCATTTTAGGCAACTTTCCAACTCAAATGCCAGTGCAGGATGCTATAGTGTCTGTTGAAGTAGGTTGTTGTAACATTTGCAAAATTGTGTATTCCATTCTCTCATTATTAATGATCTGCAAAGGTAGGAAGTGGCGGTCGAGCGCTGTCTGCCTTTAGTGCGCGAATACTTCAACACACATTGTGAACCAGACCTCAATGAAATCCCTTGAATACAAGGTCTGGTATAACCCCACAACGACCATGTGGCAGAAGCGGAAGGTGCCACCCTGCAGACATGCGGTCGAATGTGCACCTTGAAGGCACTGGAAGGGTGGAATTGTTCGGTCGATTGTAAACCTTGACCGCGAGAGGGAGGAACCGAAGGAAAGCAGAATGAGTGCGATGTTTTCTGTACATGACAAGACCAGATAGGAAGAGATGACCTATGGCGAAACTCGTCCTGAAAAACAAACATTTGGGGTCTTTGTCGTGTTTTCATCATCCTTCACTTCGAACTATGGCGCTTTAGTGGCCGAGGTGGTGCAATGGCGGCGCAACGTTCGCCGCTGGCTGGCATAGCCCCTTGCCATCTGCTCCTAACCCTCAACGGCTAGTGAGGCAGAGGGTGCGAAGCGAGTGTGAGGAGTAAGCCTATTCCTCATGTTTTTGCCCGTTTCATTCAGTCATTTCTCTACTCTTGCACTATTTAAAGGAATCGTCCACGGAAAATGAGTTTTTGTGTTACCCATATGTTTATGTTGTATTTGCCTAATGTTGGCCTCATGCAAAATTTCACGCGAAAAAATGTGAATCTGGCTGAGATACAGCACCGCAAAGTGCGGTCCCAGTGGGCGGGGCCTCCGTGTAAAAGCCTCGTCCCCTCTTCCGCCGCCGTTGGGGACGGAGAGTAGGACTGTTCACGTAACGTTCTGTTCCTACAATGCGTCTCCGACCACGGCGGACGCGGTACGAGGCTTTTACACGGAGGCCCCGCCCACTGGGACCGCACTTTGTTGTGCTGTATCTCAGCCAGATTCACATTTTTTCGCGTGAAATTTTGCATGAGGCCAACATTAGGCAAATACAACATAAATACATGGGTAACACAAAAACTCATTTTCCGTGGACGATTCCTTTAAGGCCTCGGCTTTCATATTCCTCGGCTAAATGTACCCTTCTGGTGTCTTTGAGGAAAATTAATGGTGTCATATATTTGCTCAAAGGGTTCCGCAGAGTTCCGTAATATTGGCAGACGATACATATCAGTCTCACTCTCCTTTGAGGCTAACTTCCTGCCCTCCCACGAAAACGATGCGATGTTTGACGGCATTGTAGAATACCTCAGGAGTAGACGTTATCCTTCTTTCATCAAACTTACAACGGATAAAATATCTGCGAGAGCTGAATTCAGGTAGGTAATCTACATATATGTTTGATATTGGAGTGATTTCTTGAGTGCTACGTTTAGAAGAAAGTGTGGTATGTTCTTTCTGGACAAAAATGGTGACCTGCTCCACGGCAGAGCTGCTGGTGTCCATCGCCATGTTTTACGTCGAGGGGAGCTCAGCACAGTTTTCCACTTCGTGCACGAGGCACTAGGGCATTGCTGTGCACTTGTATGGTGGGCATGTTTCCATTATCCTTTGTGAATTATACTTTGAATATTGAGCTTCTGCAACCAGTCAGTGGAATCAATTGCTCAATTAAAAAGCAGTTATTGCATGGATTTTCCTTTTGATTTTTTTCAACTACCATAATGATTCTTTATGCTAGTTGGGTGTACTTATAGCGTTGACGTAACGAAATCTGATGTTAATGAGCCAGGATCACTTTTACAGCATAAGAGTGGTTTCTCCGTCCTTATGGTCATGCGAAAATATGGAGCTCTTGGCTCAAGATGAGATAAAGCGTTGTGGTTGTCGGCCTCTTGGCTCCTCATGGCGATCAGCGTGCAACTTGGAAACATGTAAGTGTGGATGAGAAATTTCAACTGTTGCGTGATTATCGTTAGCTTGCGTGGCAGATAAGTTGCATTGATTAATTAAATTGTCTTCTTCTGAATGATTTATCAACTTTCTTTTTTAGCACGATATATTTTGCTCAAATTCGCTCGAGATGTTAGCGGTGGATTTGCCATCACACTTCGTTCTACATCAAAGGATGTGGATTTCAGACACTTTCAGTCCACTGTCGATAGAGAAATCGTTCAGAGAAAAGTGAAGTACGACTGCTGAAATCTGCTCTTATGCGTTCACAAATACATTACTCGAATAAAGTCAAATTCCACGAATGCACTTAATATTCAACTCCTCATCATTTCAGGAAAAAGAAGAGCATGCCACCTATTCTGATTGATGGACGATACAGGATATATGATGACGCAGAGATGGTGGACGTCTTAGAAAAACTTCATGTGGCATTTGCCCACTGTGCTGCTAATAACCTGTGAGTTTCTTGGTTCATGTGTTTCTTTTCCGAAATCACTCCATGGTTGTTTGTTTATATGTAACTGGGAACGTTTACTGTGAGTGTACCATATGCAGGCGGATACTTTTCAAAAGTCGATTCTACTGTTTTGGATTTTGCAATGCAGCGGCAGAAGTGTGTTCCCGATGCTGGCTTTGCATGACCGAAGGGAGGAAAAAGCGGAAATTCACTATAAAGTGTCTGTTTCTTTTGTTTATTTAGTTATTCATTTGAGTATTTAGGGGCGTGGTTGAAGATACCTGAGATGGAAGAACATTTCCAAAACATTACTCAGTGATTAAAACGCGCAAATTACTTCCGGTTGCTAGATTCTTTGTCGAAACAGTTTCGTGAGATGGTGACCAGTATTTGATGTATGGTGCGTACTTCAGGTTATGTGGCTCGCATACTGTCCGCCCGTATAAAAACACTTTTGCTTGCAATCGTTTGAAATAATCCGATTTATGCCGTAGTTACGCTCATCAGAGCAAAGTAGGTGTAACATACCGAACGGAAACAATGGTTAATATGTTCGCATAATTAAGCGTGTTGCCATCACTTTGTATTTTACGAGCGGTTTCCGGCTGTCACTTTAAAGGTGGCTGCCGCAATGTGGTGGCAACTGTCAACGTGTCCATCGCATCGCAATTGCGTGGAAAAGTAGAGCTGTAAAAATCTATATAATCTGTATCTATAACACACTGAAGCAAGGGTAAAAACAAGCAAAAGTAAGTTTTCGAGGTGAATAAACCATCGAAGGTATTTCTTTAATATTATCATCTCAAAAATTGTTCTCCCTGTCTAGTGCTTCCTCGTATAATGTGCTCATCAGCCATCTGTAATCCACCATGAGGGAGTTGCTTCGCCACTTCGTCGTGGAGCGCTGTTTAAAGGAACGGGAAGGGGTCCGAAGAAAGAAGAAGATGAAAAGAAATGATCACTTTTCAATGAAAATTCAAGGTGTGGAGCGATAATCGGTGGAAAAACCGGGATTCAATAGCGCGACACCGCATCACGTTTGCATCACCTAGAACCGCACACTTTGACTTTCCGAGTTGGCCTGTAGTGATGTCATTTGTTGTCTCGTAGAGTGTATTTCATTCATTCGTGATGATGTGAAATAAGTGAAACAACACACAGCAACAAACAAGCAAGCAATCAAAGGAAGAATAAGCGAAAGCGCGAGAAAAAGTGTGATTGTTCTTAAAACCTAATGAATTCACTTTCGGCATCTTGGCAAAGTGTCGTGCATTGTGGCAACTGCAAGCCACGGTTATCCCACATCGTAAGGCTGCGTCCAAATCAAATTGAATGAGCGTTTTGGCGCATCGGCGCATCCGCGATTTGGGATTTTTGGCGATGCCACGTACCAACACATCAGTTCATTTGCATTGTGGCAAATAGCCAAAATTGCGGATGCGCGATCCGCAGTTCTCTTAAATCGCGGACGCGCCAATACTCTCATTTTTTCGATCGATACGTATCTCATGCATGAGGCGAATGCGCCAATTCTCTCAGATCGCGGATGCGCCAATGCGCTCATTTTCTCGATCGGTACGTATTTTCAACTTAATGCCGATGCGCCGAAACTCATTCAATTTGGTACGAACGAGGCCTAAGCCAAAATTGCTACCTTCTTGTGTTTTTAACCGAAAGTCTCATATCTGTGACTTATGCTGCATTTTCATGAAAGCGATGCGCCACTTATTGACGCTATCATAGGTAAATTGCAGTGCTAAGTTGGCTATGCTCTGCGAAGTGTAAGCAGAGCGATGGAATTTTTTCTGTAGCGCTTAGCTTTGGAACTTGCTTAAGTTTTGATGACCTGACTAGTTTTTTCTCACGTTTTTGCTACGTATTTGTTTCAAATTTGCATAAAATAGGCGGGTCAGGTACAGCCATTTCGGAAAAACAGAAAGGGCGTGGCATATGCACTTGGATGAGCGTGTATCGAACTCTCACCCCGCCACACACTCTCACTCTCGCCATTCACTGAAGTCCGTAGGCCACGCCCTGTCTGATTTTTCCGAAATAGACTGTGATTTCTGGTATTTCTTCGAGGTCGCTGTTCCAGTAGTCGCATTAGTTTCTTTTTCGTGCCTAATTTGATATCTATTTACCTTGCGGTTGCTAATCTTTCTGCTTATCCTTGCTGTAAATTGTAGTTTTATCGCAGAAAGTTGCAGGTTACGAGTACGACGTCATAGTACAGGGTGATATCAATGATCCGTCGCGAAAGTTCTTGATTAAACCCCGTGGGATATCGCCTGAGGAGGCTGAACAGTTCATGGCTTCAGTATTAGGGTCGTGCAATAACATCATAACATTGGAAGAAGCCGCAATAATGGTCGATACTTCAAACGAGGTAATGGTGTTCGCTGGGTTTTGAAATCGTCAATTTATTTAGGCTTCATTTCACACATCTCAAATTCTGAAGGCAAATGGCGCGCTCACATGGGCGCTTTTTTGCATTTAAAATAAGTGCGCAGCGAAGAAAAAGTCAATGACAAGAATAGAAACCAAGGAATTTGGCTATCATCTCGCCTGCTGATTGTCGCTGTGAACGCGTTTACACACGCATCGCATCAGTGACACATTGATCGGAACCACACGAATCGTTAAAGACAGTGTTTGGGATAATGTGGGTGACAGGGAATCCCATAAGGAGGCATTGAGTGAAAAACTACGGGTCTGAAAGGCCTATGCATGGCGAAATCCCTCGCGGAAGGCGCCCCCTTGAGCTGTGGCGGAGACGGCCTCGTTAGGGCAAGCAGCCCTGCTTTAGGGCAGCCCGCCTCCAAGCGACGTGATAAGTGGTTGGTCACGGTATAGTTGGTCAAGGAGATCGGCAGAATTGAAAGTATCGCAGCACACTTTCTCACTTTTAGCTTGAAGCTCACTACATGAAAATAGATGCTGTCGCATTTCCGAACACCCCTTCATGTTTACGTCTTGGTAATGCCAGTGGAAAACCTATGCGGACTACCCGCGTCTTGACGGAAAGGTCGTCCGCGCCTAGAACCAACGGTGGGAAGAGGTCCTACTTCTCGAGTTTTTGGCCATTTCCATCCGTTTTTCTCCACTATCCTGTTACTAGACATCTCGGCTTTCATATTCACTACTTCTTTAACTTTTCGTCCGAATTTTCCCTAAAGCTGCCTTTAAAAGGTGACGGTGTTACGCAGCACATGACGCGTTCCTTCAGAGGCGGAGCGAGAGTCAAGTATTTCACGAGGAGTTCTCATATAGGAGAATCGTGTTGTGGGTTGGTAAAAGGAAGTCGCTTTTTCAGAATCACCCTGGTTATTCTCACCAACCAAGCTTTTTAAGGTTTTGGAGCCGATTAAGTACTCTCTTGAAAAAGCGGTCAATCGTTTACTTTGCACTACAAAGCAATACTATGACACTATGATATTTGATTGCCGATTGACCACGTTTTTAGGGGGCCGTTTTAGTAAACCAACTGCACAAGTCATGGGTGGGTGAGGGTTCTATTGCCGAAGTCGTGATTTCCAAAAATTTTGCTCCTCGCAGCGCTTGACTGGGCGAAGCAGTGATGCTTGACGCTGGGCAGCATGCAGTGCCTTTCCGATCTTATACCGCAAAGTGGCCACCAACCGTCTCCTTAGCCTGCTTATTGGCCTTCATAACAAGCGTATTTAGTTAGTTTGTCCTCTAGCAAGCGCGAACAGTCCTACAGTACACACAAACGATAAAAACCTTTCTTTCGAGGCAGATTAGGCATTCCCAGAAAAGTGCATGTTTAGATGTCGTGAAATGTCACTGGTTTTTTTCACAGATATCACCTTCTACGAAGAAGCAAAAACTCACAGAGAACATGAATCGGGAGCTCTCGAAAAAGAAGCAGCAACAGTTCGCTCGTGGAGGTAAGGCACATTCCTGATTTTCGCTCCTAATTGTCCTGATCCTGAGTTTTTTGGAGCTCTTGTTGAATTTTTTTGCTTCTCCTTACAGTAGCGCTTCCGTCAGCGAAGGATGCATCAGTTTTTTGTCATTAGGTTCTTTAATATCTTGCTATCGAAAGATTTTTCTGTATTAGAATCAAATCCTACCACTTGTGCGGATATGGGAAGAAAGAGGAGAAGGAAGAGCGATGTGTCCTCCAAAATTGGTGACAAAGCAAAGAAAAACTGGCGGCTTATCCCGCCGTCAGGTTATTTTTCAATATTTGTAATTGATTCGATATATTATACCTGATGACTTGCTTGCACTGTTTCAATTGGGTCTTTGAAGAGATCTCTCTGGGACCTACGTCAATCAACGACTGGAGTGATACCGACAGCTCGGCGTGTGGAAATAGTCCAAATATTGGCGGTTACACAGGCTTTTATTGTGCAGACCAGCACGGTCACATTGAAGATTCGCATACGTAAGTCTTGCTTAGATATTTCCTTCACTTTTTCCTACTCAGCATCGATGAGCTCTTTCCTGTGCCGCATGATGCCTGTGCGCATTATGCATTTAGAATTAGCAGACCGCGTTTTACGAGCGCGGTACGGTTTCTCTTTCATGTGTGCCTCACTGTGATCTGGTTACCTATTATACACGGCTGACAAGCGTGGATAAAAGAGCTGGATTTCAAAGAATATTAGGGATAATATTTAGTAAGACATTTTCTGCAAATTCGTTTTTTGTAGACTTACCGTAATGACCTATAATTAGGACGTCAGTGGGAAATAGTGTACCAAATGTACAAATACATATGGATCACTATTTCCCACCTGGCGTCTCAATTATGGAACATGGAACAATGGGGATTACTGTTTCATATGTATACGCATTCGCTAGTCATATTTGTATAATACATTCATATTTATATGTATACATTTGCTAGTTAGTTTTTATAAAAAATACAAATGAAAACGGTTTCTTCATGAATTGCTATGGTGTTGGAGAGTTAAAGTTCAAATCCGCAGTGCTGATGACGGTATTTAAAAATCGACACGTGCGCTGGAGAACGCAAATGGAGGGTCCACTGGGAACTTTGCAGCTCATGAAATACTCTGAAAGAGATCAGGTCTGATCTCACTGGAAAATGTCTGCAGGAGTGCTGGGATACAGACGGACCATGCCGCTCCACTTTCCCGAGGATCCTGCCTCTCACACCAGCATGATACGAGACGTACTAAGGATGCTCAAGGGTCCGAAGGGGTTAGACAAGTAATGGGTATTTTTGCAATTTTCGCCTTTAATCTCGTAAATTTGGGAGCTTTGTAGGTACGGCAGGACAGTGACTCTTGCAATCAATTTGTTGCAAACGATGATACAAGTTTCTCCGAAGGTGAACAGGTTCAAGGTAGTTTCCTTTTAAACTTTGTATCGTATTCTTTTTTTATACTCATCGATAATTTTAGCAGCGCAGGATCCATTCTCGGAGGACTTTACTGAGCTAAAACCGACTGAATCGCAGTATCTCACCTTTCTGATGGACTATAATGCTGATTTCGATTGCGGTGAACATTTTGAAATTCAATAGAAATTTTTTGAAAGTTATTCGATGTTTAGATGCCTATGCAGAAGCACCGGTGACAACTGATAACTCCTTTGAAAATGGTGATTGTGTAGAGTATACCGATCCTCTGGAAGATCTCCGTGATCTGTCGCTGGACGTTTTTGCTGACTTAATAAATAGTACGGACAGCGTATCTGTTGAGCCATGGTACGACTTGAACGAAACATTTGGCCCTTTCTAAAAGGGTACTGTAGAGATGCAGGATAAATAAAATCGTTGCATTCCGGTTCATTCAAAGAATGACCAAAATACATTGTATTTAGAAGAAACTTTATTCATAGGAGCGAGCCCTGTAAGTTTTTCTATTATTACTATGTTTATTACATGTATATGTAAATATAACATTACTCGAATGTCTGTATATAAGCATATAGAAGATTTTTATTAATTCATCAGTTGCTCTTCATTGTTTTGTTGTATAGTGGTAGTCGATTCACCTGTTGTTATTTTGTCATTTTTGAAGTAAAACTGACTGTTAATAATGAAGCATTTCCCAAGTGTGATGTGCCGCACTCTCAAGCCCTAATTGCTTTTGTAGTATCAGGGAGGTTACCTGTACCTTTTAATGCTTGTCCACAGGTTTAGGGATAGATTTGTGCTTGAAGACTTGAAGAAATGTGTAAAGGAGTGAAGAATGATCCTGTAAATTCTGCGAGGGGGGGGGGGGGGAGGGGTGGGCAGGGAGGGGGTCTGCTGGTCTCGTTCTGCTGCTCTGCCATTTATTCATTATTTTTTGGTATTTAGTTGCTCAGCTGGTAGTTGGATGTATCTTCGGAGTACATAACCAATCCGGAACGGACGTAGATCCCATAACTTGGGATAAACGATTCATTTTTCCTTGCTCATCCGGGTAATGTAGGCATTACGAAAGCCTAAGTATACGGAGATGAGTAAGCATGGACCACTAATGAGGGTTGAAGGATGCGCTCTATCCCACATCTGCTTTTTATTACTCGACATGCAACGTTACTTCAAAAAAAGGGAAAATCATTCTGCGATTCCTGTGTTTTTGAGCAGAAAAGTCTCTCTTCGCGGTTTGGATGTTCAAGTAAATATATTTACACAATAACTTTCACACTGTAATTTAGTTTTAAAATTGTTAGCGGAAGATGGCTTCTCTGGATCCCATTTGAATCGTATACATTCAGATCCGTCGAAACCCCAACGTTCCAGCGTACCAGATTCGTGGTCGAATATAGGATGGGCACACGTGGTCACTGAAAATAAGGTTGTAAAAGCCGCATCATGTTCGTCAAGGCAGAGGTAAATGTACTGTACTGTCAATTATCAAAATGGATGGCCTTTATTGAACTATAGACCAGTGTACTGACTTTGATCTGGACAGCAAACTCCGTCGAGACCGTCAACAGCTGATAATCCTTGAATGCACTCGTAGCCGGTTGCACAGTCATTCGCCTTCGATGAGCACAGTATGGGAGGACTAATGAAATTGTTGACAGACGTGCCACGAAGGATGACCTGGTAACCGGCACCATCCGGAAGAGGACAGGTAAGCGGTGGCCCAACTTGACCCGTGGCTGAAAACTCAAATAGGATGAGTTCAATTACCAAATTTGGCTGATTGTGAAGCATTTTCAATCCTTTTCGACAGGGTACATCAAGTCGCACCCTAAAACAAGTCAGCAGTATGAGAATTATCAGCGAAAGGTGTCTCAATGAAAGAAATGGGTTTGAATATGCCAAAGAGCTCGTATTCTGTTCAGAGCTATCTTTTAATCCCTCTTACATTCTAATTAAAGAGACTCCATATTGGTTTTGCCGTCGATTTCTGCTAATGTCAATATGTATTTGATGAGTTTGGCTCGCCTCGCAAGAGCGCATTTAAGTGGACAAGTCTGATGTCAAAATTTCTTCAGGGAACAAAGGTTGAAAAAACTGGGCAGTAGTAGAGCGTAACACAAAAGTATGCCTAAGTAACGCAACGCCTTTGACAACGATGTATCGAAGGCAATCCTTCGGGAAAAAAAATGATGTAAGAATCACTGAGGAAAAGTGAGAAAAGTAAAAAAAAAGACGTTTTTCTGCATCACAAGGATAGCTTGCCATTGACGGCAGATCCGTCCGATCTGAAGTAAAACAAGGACAAAATACTTTTCACCGTATTACTCATAACATATCACTGTTTTACCCAGTAAGAACTACGGAAAAGTTGATCAGCTTTTGCGGACGTCATTTTGTACTAACGAGATCGCGAACGAACGTCAGCGAACAAACCCGCTAGTGCAGTGTTCATAGTCCGCGTCAAAATTGCATAATATGAAATCGCGAGACCTGGTGACTACGAGGAGGTATTGGTAGGTGTAGGCTGGGAGAACTTTTGAATTATGGAATCCGCTATTCCAATTATCCCTATCAATAAGTATGTTTGCTCTTCCGCTATTTCATAATTCCTAATGTCTAAACCATCAACGATTCCTTTTTGATCTCGAGGTATAAATGTGATTCCTTTATCTAAACTTAGCAAGCGCACCTGCATCATTTACTGACAGGCACACCCATTCCCGACTGGGACTCTTGCGTCGCAAGTAGTTCTCAGGACATCGGCATCGTGAGCGTTCGCACGTTGATCCCGGCCATATTAATTCGCAATCCCGATTTGATGTGCATTTCTGAATAACTATAGTTCGCGCACGGGTCACTTCAGAGTTCATCAGCGCCGTGTTGCAATTTCCTCACCTTCATTTGGACTGCCCATATTTGGCAGCTGAATAGTATGATAGGAATTAGTGCCAGGTTCATCGCTTGATCATCGCACGAGCTGATATTACGGACGTGTTTCACTTGATAAAAATGGCAAGCTGAAACGGATATTGATCGACAGATTCGTTCGAAAAGTTGTTCAGCGATGTGTAAAGTAGACTTCTGAGAAAGCGAACAATTCCCAAAACTTAGTGTGTGAAGCAAAATTTGAACATTTGGAAGCCGTCTATGAAAAAATATGAAGGGTTACCATGAATTTGGAGAGTAATAATAATTTATAGCAAAGAAGAAGACAAGGATTGACAGTATACAACATGTGATAGGTTATTTCGTGAAATTATCGTATTCGAAATGGCTGCTATCGCAATGAGGGGGTGGGGCATCTCACAAAAAGTTTCATTTATGAGCACCTCTGAAGGATTTTTGTGGGGTCACTCTGCACATTCAGGCGTATATTTTTGCCTAAGCCTCACAGGAGGAAGGGAGGGGATCTCTTCCCTTCTGGGATTGGGTGAAAATAGGTTCCATAGTAGGATGCTCCACCTCATAGATAGCAAGCACCTTGAAATGTTCTAGCTCGGTGGTTTAAAAGGATAGCCTTCCCCTCACTACTTGGTTACTCTACTCCAAGAAAGAGGAAGGGATAGTTTTGCTTGATTCCCTTCTCAATGTAATTCCTTTCAAAACAAAGTTAGGTTCTTGGTATTGCTCATGAGAGAAGAGATAACCTGTGATATAGTGCGCTCGGGACTTACTAATTACGGCTATCGATTCTGTGGGTCGTACTTACTTAGGCCGCCGTCATACTTTGCGCACCGATGCCGTCGCCGCCGCTGCCGGCGTCAGTCTGACGACGGCAGCGGCGGCGTCGGTGCGCAAAGTATGAACGCGACCCGAGGTTCATAATTTTGGGTATTCCTGCCAGCGGGGAATGTATAGCGGAAGTTTGAGAAGTTGTGAAACACTTTGGATGTTGATTTTATGATCGATTGTTTTTATTTCATTATCCAGAAGACCATATAGGTTCTTGAACGGTCAACGAGTTCTAACGTAATTTTTACATCCTTTAGTAGGAAAATAAAAATTTATCAGTTTGCATAGATCATGAAAAAACATGTGGATGAGGATGGTTTCTTAGGAGCTCAAGTATTACATTCTCTGATGTACTCAATGCATTTCGATCGACTCATGACTAGACGGAAGGGGACAAAATAGTTGCATTTCCAGTCAAACGAAGACCACTGCACGAAGTGGATGGGTTTCCCATATTCTTCGGTTGGTTTTTTGTTTTTTATTCACTTTCTTTGCTTAGGCACTATCTGCTTCATGAGCTGTCATTTTAATAGTTTGGATCCAGTCGTTCAATTTTAATAGTTATTTTGCTAAGCTGAAATTGTTCAAAGATGGTGGGTTGAACTGAGTGGCTTGTATGCTTCAGTGGAGCACTTCTCGAAAGGCAATAATATGCGACGTTTGCTAATAGTTGTGCGGGCATAAGGTCACCTCAAGCGATAATTTTCATGATCATGAAGATTATCGCGGATAGACGAAATTTCACTAGTCCTTCTTCTTTAGAATGAGTCATCTTCGGTTAACACATGCGTAGTTAACTCCATATAAACTAAATCTAACCGCAAACACCTTTGTCAGGGATGGGATGTAGGGAATGTGGTGAGGATGATAAAGTATATAACATAATACGGCCCCGTTAAAAATGTATAGGGAGAAAGAGCAGAGAAAGAGAGACCAAAAGAAAGAGATGTAGACCAGATACAAGAATTAATTCCTAGAAGTTGCTATAGGTGGGAAACATTGGTAGCGTCACTTTCGAAAGTTGATCAGCTTGTGGTGGTGTAAATGATCGTGCGTTGAAAACAAAGCCAATTCAGCAGTTTCTGAGTCAGCGTCTCCTACAGGCAGATCGATCTGATGGGTGTACGGGGGCGAAACTGGATTGCAGACACACATAGTCTGATAGCCCGCTTCGAGGCAACATCAAAAGAGACAACGAAATTATCACTATGAAAAGTTCCTTGCCGATAGTGCAGGGGAAATTCCTCATACAAAAGAACATCTATGGCAGCAAGCGCTATTGTTCTGTGGTTAGTTTTTGCGACATGAGCTGAGTAATAGCAACCAGTGTGCCATTAATACTGAAGAAAATTTGAGGAAGTATTGGCTTTACGCAATAGGGCCGTCAGCAAGAATCTGAAGGTGCACTGGTTTTCTAGATTAATTTTTTTTTCCACCGTAGAGTTTATTCTTCGACTAATTTAGCCACCCTTCGTGCTTTTCCATTTACAAGGTGATTGTTTTCTATGGTTCGCCAACTTCGAAGATAACTTTCTGGACTACCTAGTCCTCTTTTGAATACAAAAACCCGATAGGCTTGCAAGAATGATCTCCATCACAATGGAGGTGTTTGTTGAACTGTTTGTAGCTTTGTTCACAAGTGTGTGTGTCCGTGACGAAGTTCAACAGATGTATTGCCGCATCGAGCCCTTACTCCTATTCTTTGAAAGAACGTCGAAGGTGAAATCGACAGAGATACTGTCAAGGAAGCACCCAGATCTTTAGGATGGTTCTGTTTAGAGCTCGTGAAGGCTGCATTCGAAATAGTGTCTGCATACTGGGAGCATAGCGCTATGCCTCATCGGTTTGCTGCTAACCATTAGGGATTACAATTATTGAGCCCGTAATTACTAGAGAAACAGCGTTCTTGTGTACCAATCACTTTATTGACTTGAGGAGCTGAAGACTACTTTTCTAAACATATGCTGAAGATTTGTATTCTCAGAGGCGGAGGACGTGGCCTACGAACTTGGGTGAGGGTGTATCAAACTCTCTCACTTCACCACACACTCACTCTCGCCACACACTCTCACACTCGCCACTCAGGCCACGCCCTATCCAGGGCTGTGAAATGAACGGTATTTTCCCAAGTAAATGCGTTGTCTATTCTATTGGAAGACCATGGCTAATAGGTTCCAACTTCTCTCTTCGTATAACCTCGGCATCGATATTGTATTAGAAGTTCTTCTGTTGTGCCAACGAGGTTGTTAGGTGGAATATTTATTTACGGCCTAAATAAATATTCCACCTAACAACCTCGTTGGCACAACAGAAGAACTTCTAATACCATGGCTAATGTTCTGTGCGAAATAATTTAGATTTCAAATAGTCAGACAAAGGGCGCGACCTGTAAAATTTGGTACGAAGCCAAGATGAGAACCCTGGGAAGAATAGATAGGTTAGTCGGAACCTGTTGTGCTTGGGATGGGCAATGGAATTTGCTGGGAAAATTCAAGATGGCTAAACCTCTTCCAATACGTTACTGGTCATCAGTGAAGAGGACGATATCGTATGGAGAGGTGAGGCAGTGCAGTAACAAATGGGGCTATCTCAGTGAAGTGGTCCAGCGATCGACCTCGTAACTGTCAGCCTCAACCACGTTTTTGCGCCCCCAAGGTCGCTGGTTTGGTTCCAGTCAAGGAGGATAAGAACACTGAACCCTTGCTTGTCCCCGTAAGTCACTGTAGGGGCAAAATCGGATCCACCATGATCCTAAATTGAAGTAATGCGCGGCGAATCAACAGACTGATTTCTGTTGTGCGCTTCATGCACATATATTACAACAAAAAAAATTAGATAAAGGAAAGGAAGCAGGAGCAGAGCTCTGTAGTGAGATGTGATCAGCTGATGTCATGTGCAGACGTCCTTTTAAAGGCACTGAGCTGATAGAAAAATCACATGGCCATTTTAAGCGGCGGCGCTCCCTGGTGATTCGTTGTTGGGCGAGTTTTTAATCGGATTGGTCAATAGCGACTTCAATACGCTGTATCTCCTCACTTCACAGGAGATTTTACCATGAGCACTTCACCAAGGCACTCCCAGGTGTCGAGTAAAATTAGACGTTTCAATACGCCCCCCCCCCCTTTTAGGGACCAAGGACGACCCCCCCCCCTTTTGATCTCTGATTGTATAGTTGCTGTGTTTATTGCTACGTACTCATATTCCTACCTTAAACAAATGATATACCCTTCGCTACTCACCTGCCTATTCAAAGCTTGGATTCCTGTGCTTATCGCTGTCCTCTGCAGGTACAACTCCCCTCTGTCCGGTCAAATACGAGCCCCCGTCGAGGAATCCTCGACTCCCGCCCTAGCTATCACTTTGTCGAACGAATAATCTGTGCCTTTCAATCTTCCATCCCCTTACTTTGCAGTAGTTCCAGCTGTTATGTAGATTTCAAGGGAATGGGAATTAGTCTATCGGCAGGGAATGTGACCATTAATCCGCGGCGAACAATGACAATGACAATGTTTTTTGATTACCACAACTGCTCGGGAAAGTTCTACGCTGTTGATCGATAATCGGATTTATTGAAGGAAAGGTATGAATACGCGTTTTCTTGGTATCTTTCATATCGGCAAGGGCACTCATAGCGAGGACGCACCATCCTAGTTCATTCAACAGGAAAAACCATAGTTCTGGTTGGCGATCTCGGAAAGAGGCTTCGTGCTTTGGTTGAAGGCTATCTGCATGGTGCTACCACAGGACAGGGTAAAGTTTGGGTTGAAGAATCTTCAGGAGAATTTGGGTTGGTGAGTGGGGGCAGACGTGCCTCCCAAAAAGTTACTTTGACACCAAACTTCACCCTACGTGCCTCTTGAGGCAGAGCTGCCTTGAGAGAGGAGTGAAAAATGGGAGCGAAAATGAAGTACAGGATAAAATTTTCTGATAATGTTAAGAAGCAGTCCCCTCCTCCCTTCCCCGACCTCTCCGCGGCTATTTTCTTCAGAAGAGTGAGGGGCCCTTCGGTGCCATCTCTTTCAAACGAATCATACTGTCAGTCTTCACATGGTGCTTATCATGGACTTGACCAATTAGCCAATTATTCGACGCTAATTCTTACGCAGAACTGTTGGTCTAATTGTTGATAGAATAAATTCCCTTTGAAGAAACGAAAGGGGTAAATTTGGCAGACTGTGGAATAGAAAAGTATGGGTGATCAGCAAGTAAACAGTGGACAAAGAACGGGACAAAACGGCGAAAAAACCCGAGAAACAGGAACCCGAAAACCCCCTTTTTCTCACACCCCTTTGAATCACCAGCCAGGGTAGACTGCAGACGGGCGGAGGGACCAAATCAGCCGGTCGCGAACGTTATCCCGCCTTCGTCGGCAACTCGCCCGGCTGCAGGACTACAGGACGATACGCCGTGCTGAGGGGTCATGATAAGACCCCAAGCCGCGCTTATTCAATGCTGGTTTCGCCACACATCGCCTCTTCTGAAGTGGACGGTTTATTTTCGGAGAACATGTGTTCAGAGTTCTGAGTTTCTGCCTTTTCCCTCCCAGTGACTTTAAGTCCATCTCGCCTTTATATTTCTATCTCTACTTACATTATGGATTTCATATTCGTTTTATTTGATTTTTTATATATTTCATAATCTACTGTTTATCCCTTCTTGTATCCTCGGCATAATACGTCGATGATGTCCTTTCCCTGATAACGAGATTTTTAATTCACTCTTACTTACTGCTGACTGGTTGTGAGCTCAGGCTCCCCACAAGTGGAGGAACCATTGGCGCTGGGGTGTTTGCCATTAAGACAGAAATTTCACTTATCGGCGTTCGGTGTGCGACGCGATGGTGCCAGCTATGCGCACCGTATGAATGGGTCCTGCGGCGATGACAGTGCTCTACGCCTCATTGTGGTGACTCGCTTCTGGACTGAACCAATACGGCGCCTATAGCACGGTCAAGCGTCCAGATGAGGAAAATTTTCAAAAAATACGACCCCCCCCCCCCCAAGAAAAAGGGGGTCTCAATACGACCCCCCCCCCTCTTTTACGTCTCTTATTGTTATTTTGGATGGATAATACTTAGGTTATATAAAGTCAAAAACCTGATCATACGAAATTGTCGTTTACTACTCAAGAAAACTAATTTTCGAAGCTAGAGGACTCTTGACACGCGTCTCAGCGAAATATACACAAAAGGAGAGTAATCGGCGAGGAGTAGAGTAGTAAATAAAAATAGGAGAGTAGGGTAGTAAATAAAAAATCGATCTGAAGGGGGCATCATCGGCTTTTAATTCCGTTTCAGGCGACGTGCGACGCGGCGATCACGATGGAGCGCGGTATCCATACTAAATTCCAACATTTTGGAAATACTTCAAACTTTACCTAGAGCCCATCTTTCAAACAGCTGTAAACTGTTTTCCTAATAACTCCCTTTGACCTATCTATTGGCCACTTGCTTGCTCCAATGGTTGCTTAGTTCTCGATATGGGTTTCCAGATGAGGATTTGATGAGGAAAATTTCGAAGTGTTTCACGGAAATGGCCATAACTTCCTTCAAACTAAACCATATGAGTTCGTTTTGGTGAAGCAGGGTCTGCTAGGTTGTCGCTTTACGTGAACCATGCCATATCTTCAAAATGAAGGAAGTTAGTTTGAGGGAAGGTTGATGAGGATTTGATGAGGAAAATTTCGAAGTGTTTCACGAAAATAGCCATAACTTCCTTCAAACTAACCATATGAGTTCGTTTTGGTGAAGCAGGGTCTGCTAGGTCGTCGCTTTCGAATGACTATCTGAGCTATGCCATATCTTCAGAACGAAGCGAGAAAAATTCAAAAAAGCCAGTTGAGGAAAGCTTTTTTCGTCGAAATTGCGAGCTCTTCCCACGAATCTTCCCAAAAATCGATTATTGTTACCGGAATTTTTCCAGTATGCATCCTTCGCTCTCGGAGGCCTTGTGGAAAGGCGAGAAGCGTCGGTCAGCTTTTCTGTGGGATGCGCCATGCATGAGGATTTCATCCACATTCTCAATGATTACAAACGTTTTTCCGGTCCGCGTAGTGGCCGCCAACTCTAGATTACGTACTTGCGATCGTAGTAAGATATGGAAGAAGTCCATATCAGCTAATTTTCCGCTTTCATCCATTGTTTCTGGAGTGTCCATCCACGGTGGTACCCGTTGATAGATATCACTTTCCACGGTTAATCGGTGAATTTCGGAGGTGTCTCTGTACGTGGTTTCGGTGTCAGCGGACCAACGAAAGAGTTATTGGTACTGGCCGGTTTCGTTGTGGATTGCGCCATGCATGCGGTTTCCATGATGATTAAGTTAAACTAGTTTTGGGTCGAACCCATTTAGTCAATTTAATCTTTTCCTTCTATACACTTTAGACCCTTAGCCTGAGAGATTCTGCTGATCACTGCCTACCTCAACAATTACGACCCCCCCTTCTAGCGGACCAAATACGACCCCCTCTGTTGAGGATTCCTCAACGGAGGCTTGACCCTGGCCTATAGCTCGCCCCATCACCTCGCGCGCTAAAAGCGGCCACGCGAATTACCTGTCCTAATGGCATGCACCCTTCGGCGGTGCTATCGCAGTGGGGGAGGGCATCCCACTATGCCATTATTCTTAACTGAATGTGGAGGGGAAAAGAATCCCTTCTTTCTCCACTAAGGCCCAGGTATAAATATACGCCTGATTGTGCAGATTGACCGCTCGGAGTCCCTCCAAATGTATGAATGTGCGGCGTTTTACAAGATGGCCCCTCCAACCCTCATCGCGATGCACCCCTTCGGCCTATGAAGAAGACGAGGCGGTCGAAATTGGACCAAAAATAGGTTCCATTCGAAAACCTCATTGGCAAAAAAAGTACTCATAATTCTGTGGAGTAAGCACATGTAGATAATTTTTCGGTTCTACGCCGGATTCGAAAACATGGCGCTTACCTAAGGTCTTGAACAGCTATAACATTCTTATCACTTGCCACAAAGAAATTTTTCCAATGTGTTTCTCATGATATGCCTTTATTTTCTTAGTAGCTTGACTGGGAATACTAGGTCGGTCACATAATGTAGGCAGCGAAGGTCGTATGGGCTGAGAGGGAAGTCAACGTATGATGTAATCAATTATGTACAACATGGCTACCACTCCCTCATCATCATGTTCACAATACTGGAGAACTAGAGTTTTCTTTACTAAAATATTTATACAATTTGTGGGGATGGTAAACAAATCAACAGTCACTGTTCACCCCTGAGATCCATAAAAAGGACTGTTCAGTCACAATCAAAGTAGATACTGAACTTAAACTCATGAAAAAAAACATCTGCAACGGTAAGAATAACGAGCTGTAAAATTTATGTGGTTTGGAGTTTATACATGTATGAGAAAACGAACGCAAAAACGTGTCAAATGTGATAACCGATTCTTTAAAAGTGCGGGAGATGGATATGAGGTGTAGTGGGATGGAATGAGTACAAGGACAAATGGTGTGGCGTGTTAGGTCAGGACGTGCGTCACACGGAGTTTGCCACTAGTGGTGTGCGGCACATCTCAAAGTCATTCAGTTCATAATGACGGATCGGCGATTCGAGATTTTCGGATCGATACGTATCTTTTCTGGCGCTCAACCATCCGAAAATCACAGAATGTTGGCTATGAACGCAGCTTCAAGTGGATCTTTGGCATTGTTCGTATGGAATTAGCGTCCCTTAGTCAGCAAGGGTAACATAAATATATGGGTGACAATTTCTGTGGACTTCCTTCGACCATTTACTTTCGAGATCCTAGAATCTTTTTGGAATGAGGTAGACTTGAATAATACTCAGTAGTGAAGACGAACTTTTGAGAGTACAAAAGCGAGAGAGAGGAGTTATAAGAGAGTACCAGTGCATGTGCTTATCATTGAGTTTGCGGTGAATCTATTTGAAATGAATGGTCGCAAAGGACTATGTATTGTAGGATATATCGGAAACATGCGCAAACGAATGCAAATAAGTCATTCATGTATCAGTTTTATGAACTCGGGCGAATCTAGAACTCCTGAGGAAAAGAAATGTACCGGTGTCTGCGTAGAGATAGATGAGTGAGTACAAAGAATATCTTCATGGAAAAGAGGCACCATCCACTTGATTAGATTACTCGTCCTTGATTCCAAATAGTAATTGCTTGGCAAACGTTGTGAATTTGATTTGATCAAAGAAATCTGCCATCAGTACAGTTTCTTTCATTTCAACGGCCATTGTTGCGAGCACTGTGCCAAGTAGGAGTAGCCGCCCAAATCTGAATCGGTCACTGTTAAGGCAAATTGATATTTGAGTATATTTCTTCAGATCTCGTCAAATTCCCAGAAGAGCTTAGGTGCTTCGATCGATACGTACAGTAGCGCTCAAAAGTCTTCGGCCAAAACTTTTTTGTCATAACTTTTTTTTCTACCCTGAACCTATTGCCAACATTTCCATCTACTTGAGTGCCGCTTGAACTTTTCATGGTTTTTTACAAGAATTTACTACAAGACCACCGAAAAAAGTGAAAGGCTTGTTCAAGAAAAACGGCTTTCTTTACAAAAACAAAACGAGCAAGCCTCAGAGAACTTAATATTTTGTAGAGAGACCATGACTTTTGATGACAGCGGCACAGCGGGACGGCATAGCGATGGCACTCCAAAAACAAACAATTTCATATAACCACGTAACCTACACCGTTAAGCATATTAACTATGCAGTGTCTCCAAGTACAACATCTAAAATTTCTCTTACGAGGGAAGGTATTTCACTTCCCATGGAACTTTGAAATGAGACCCGGGGGGATCGATAGAGCTTCGAACGCTGGTCATAACTGTGAAAAGCAAAATTGCTAAATGGCATTCTGAAGCGAGTTACGAGGGGTCAAAGTTTGCCTGTGACACCTCATTGGCGAGACACTTTGCCATCAGACGGTTTGTCGAAATGGCCATTTACAATGAGACACATACTACCACTGTACGCGCTTTTAAATGCTGGTCTCAAACCTGTATTCAGAATCTGTCAAACAATCACCTGAATGAAGTTATGAAGCTTTTTCTGAAAAGAGTAATACCATTTCATGGTATGTTTGGGAGCCCATAGCGAGCGAGCCATACGTTTTCACGCAAAACCAGTGTGATTTTCGTGTTCAGGGGATCAAATTACCCTGTGGGACAAGTTTTCAGCCAATTCGAGAATTTGACCAAATCTCGGAAAAATTGATGGGTTATTGGCTGGCAACCCATTTAACAAAGGAGTAGTCGTTGACCCTTGCCCAGCAAATGCTCTTATTTGGCGCTCGTTACGTGCGTTCAGTGTGATGGGCAAGTGTGATAGGTATTTTTAGGTTATCTTGTTCAGCTTGCAGGATTTTTTGTGGAAGGCAATTCAAAAACTCCTACTTAACCCCTGGCCACCCCTAATTTTCCGAAGTTGGGCCAAAAACTGGATCCGGCTGGAAATCTGCACAAAAGGGTAGTTCGATCCCCTAAGCGCGAATATCACCACCCCAGAACCAGTAATGGCCTCCGTGGCTTAGTGTTAGTGCCCCCGGTTCTAGGCGCGGGTGGGGGTCAAGTGGTCGAATTTCCGCTTGCGGCGTTGCACTCGCGGCGCTGTCAGTACGAGTCATTTGGAATTCCGCTCAAGACGCCATGAGCTGGTACCGCGAGGGACCTTTAGAGATTGCAAGTTGGAAGCTCCGAGAGTTTGCCTATCTTTAAGGGTCCCTCGCGGTACCAGCCCATTGCGTCTTGAGCGGAATTGCAAATGACTCATACTCGCCGCGCCGCTCGCGCGGAATTTCGACCACTTGACCCCCACCCCTGGTTCTGCTCTAGTCATCCTGATGACGAGACGCCTCACAATTGAGATGTCACAGGCAAACTTTGACCCCTCGTAACTCGCTTCAGAATGCCATTTAGCAATTCTGGTTTTCACAGTTATAATCAGCGTTCGAAGCTCTATCGATCCCCCCGGGTCTCATTTCAAAGTTCCATGGGAAGTAAAATAACTTCCCTTGTTAGATCGGTGCAGTTGCAAAAATGTTACAATGGAAAACCCAAGTGAAAGACCATTTCGCCGAAGACTTTTGAGCGCTACTGTATTAAGTCTTTTTTGTGCTTATTGCATTTGGTGCAAGCTATGATTAGCATGCAAAACCAAAGCAATATTAAACACTAGGTTTGATCTTGTTCTGGCCTCCTGAGGTGAACCTTATGATACATGGGATCTTTGATAACTTTGAAGGGATACAGTAGGTGATTTTTCACGCGAATGTAAATATCGAGATTATATACAGAGTGCACAATAATTACTACGCGGTGAAAATGCAAATACCGTGGCAAGAGTACAACAAAATGAACGAAAATTGGATAATAAGTATTAATAATGATCCTGAACAATACGTGCCGGTAGTCATAGCACTCATGGTTTGCTAGTTCAAAAATTATTATAGAGTATAAGTAGTATAGCTGGAGAAGTGCTGGAGTGTCCGCCCACCTGTCTCCGGCCTCATCTGCATCTCTGTTCCGTAACATGTAGCGGTACAACGCATTTGTGATCGCACTTCGTCCTTCACTTAATTTTGGTTTTGAGGCTGGGCTGACATCATCGGCATCTGAAAGTTCCATTTTTGTTCATTGACAGGTGATCGAAATTTGGTAAAGCCTTTGTTATAGTCACTTTGTGAGCCCCACGGTATCAAAATACCAGGAACCTCCTTCAAACGAGCTCCACTGGTAGCGGAAAGTGTGATAGATTGATTTCCCTGACAATAGACAGAGGTGCTATTTGCAGCAGAGAAAAAAGTCAAATGAAATAGCCGACAACGGAATAATGCCCCCACTAAAGGCGCTGTTTTTGGCTACAATGTTTTCCGTCGCACCGCAGACGTATCGATTGGGGCCACGCGGGTGTATGATGTGTGGCGGTTATGTGCAGCACATGAGTGTTGCCGTCTCGTGACAAGATCAGTTCTTGCAGCCTCTGCAGAGCCTATCTATTAGCTGCTTATTGTGCATCCTCCACCGCGAAGACGCCGCATAATATCCTTTTCGAACCCGTGACGTTCATTGATAGTGAACAAATTCTCACTTCTCGACAAACAGATTATCGCACATACTGTCGGTGAGCTCGATTTGAAAGGCTGTCGCTGTTAAACTTTTCAAAGTACTCAAATTCCCCTTTTATAGCATATTCTATCAATCATCCTTGCACTTCTGAAAGGGTAGTAACCATTTTGGCATATCCTGAACCCAACTTATGGTTGATTACTGAGTAGAATTTGTGATAACTTCAGAAAATGACTCAAGTAAAGATACCTGGATTGAGGAAAAATATCGTCTTGAATGCAGCAAATTCAGTAAGATCGATTTGCATTTCACGCATGGGCTTGAGCAATTGGTCGAGCATTTGATACTTTTTTCGATTGAATCCAGCCGCCCTGCAGAAAAAATTACAGATTCACGGAAGCAAGTGTAACCCACACGATTAACTTCGGATGCAGCGGTTGCGTTAACGGTGATGACTGATGTTCGCTACGTTGGGAAAACTATGATGGTAAAATATCGTTGACTTATATGATATGCGATAAAAAATTAGCTAAAAATCGTAAAACTCGAGATTCCTAGTCTACTTTTGGGCGGTTTTGGCAATTTATAGGAAGACACACGAACGTGATCAGTACGTTTGTCGATATTGCGGAAATAACGAGCACATCATCGATTTTCTTTGCCTGAGCTGAGAGGTGTGACTTATGAGGGGCGTGACTTTGAACCCAAATAGGCACCTTCTCGCCGACTTTCTAAAAACGTTTCAACAACGAATCAAAGAGGTTGTTAGTCCATTCGAGTTAACACAACTGCTGTCTCCAAAGATAGCAAGTTTCATGAAGTTTGTAGGAGTTCAGCATAATCCCTGTAACTTGGAAAGCTATGCGAATGCGCGGTGATGAAAACCCACCTATGCGGTTCATCGGTCTTGTCGATATAGGCACCATTTGGTAAGACGATGATGTCAGGTCCATGATCAGGGGAGAAGTAGGTGTGGATGAGAGAGGGATAGGTAATGGAAGAGTGCCGTAGAAGAGCCAGCTGAAAAGGATCTGAGATCTGTACAGAATTCAATCAAAAAATCTTATGAGCTTTTGTACAGTTCCATCTTGTTCACTGTTCCGCAATTTCTAACGACACTTTATATTTTTGTGTTCACAATCACTACTGCTCAAAGTGATGTAAGGATCCCTCAGGGCAGTAAACAGCGTCGGGTGTGTACCCTTATGTCAGGATTTCGCATTGCGGCATGTCACAAGCAAAGCAATGCGGACGAGCCAAAGGCGCCATGTTGTTGGATCCCGAGGCGATTACAGTCAATTGCGTATCGCGCTCCTAGCATTGCCTTGTAATCGTTCTAGATCCAACAACCGCGACGCGCATAGCTCGCACACATTGCGTCGCACGCCGCTCGTCGTCGTGTGAAGTCCTGACATAAGGGTACACACCCAACGGCGTCGCGCGAGAATGAGAGAGCTCGAGTCATTCTGTTCGGTCGTCTCGCTTCCCGCGCAAATATGCCGCACATGGCACACTGCAACTTCGGAGCGATGTCGTGTCGTGACCTCATGTTGCGCACACCTCTCTGTTTCTCGCTTTCTGCCTCCTCTCATCAGTAGAAACACATTGCTGATGAGCCCCCCCCCCCCCTGATGATTAACACAGGGTAATCATACTATTTGAAATGCTCCCTTCGTACAGTACCTTGTCCGATAGCGGCAGTTGTTGATATGCTGGAAGTGACTTCGCCCATTCAATCATCACAAACCAATCACGTTCGTGCCAATAGTGGTAATCCGATTGCGTGACATAGGTGAGTTTGGTGTAGGTGTGCTGTGGTGCCTAAACGAGTAATGTCGAAGTCATGATGTGGGATGAAACATTCACGGATCATCCCAACAGTTTGAAGTATCTTGCGACAAATGAAGCGCAATTTCTGCCTCACGCAGAAATCCTTTCGCTAACAAGTTGCTCGACTGAGCCTATGTTCAGTATTTAAAGGCATCGCCTGGACTAAAGGAGATTAAGAATTGACATGTTTTCCGAAATTAAACATTCCTATTTGGAAGAGGTGATGTGTGGCAAAGCTCGCATTGAGAAGTCGCTGCTTAGGGTTTTATCACGACTTCGCAGTACTGCGAGTCGCGCTTTCACGCATCCGTCGGGGAAGTTGCCTGTAGAGCGAAACAACGTTAGCGGCCGGCTGACTTAGCCCCTCGCCCGTCTGCATCTACCTCACCGGCTAGTGATGCAGAGGGGCGCGAAAGGGGAGAAGTGAGGAGGGTTCCTTTTTTCTCGGGGTTTTCATATTCTTATTTCGTTCTCCCTCTACTGTTGCACTGCCAAGGCCTACTACTTTCATATTCTCCAATTACTTCACAGACTGCTGAATATACCTCTTCCAAAATCTCTAACCCCCATAAGCAACACTTGACTTTTCCGCAGAGAATATTTCGACCAATATAATTGTACAACGAAGTTGCGTAAATTTTAATTACCAGTTGGCTGACGCACACTATTGTGCGCACAACACCATGGGCGTCAGTAGGTCGATCGGAATTGATTTTTCGTTAAACTTTACTCACACATTGTAGCACGCTCTGCCCATTGTGGGCGGTCCTCTGCTCATTTCGAGTGTTCTCAAGATAGCTTGGTTATTGGTTATTTCTATCGATTTTCTTCCTGGTCTCAAGGCTGCGTTATGACCTAATTATGGGTCTTCTTGTAAGGACCGCCCACTCGAGGTAAGTTCCACCCACTGTGCCCAGGCCTCTTTCATAATTATAGGAAACTCATCCCTGACCTTAATCCATCTTTCCCCACGTTTGGATTATATATGAACCCATTAGCAATTTTCAGTCACAAAGCGTCACATTCCAGTGCGTGTTCCGCCCAACGTGGGCGGAGCTTAACTTAGTCAATGTGTTCCTTTTCTTCTTGTCCCTTGCCCTACCCATACCACACTTGTCACGATCTCCACAGGTCGTTTTTTATATAATACCTAACTTCGTGACAGACGGACGGACAAAGGGATGGACGGACAAAGGGACGGAGGGACGTACAGACAGACGAAGCGTTTTGTATATGGTAGGGATTTTGAATTCTGTAGCATGTGACAGAGAATAATAATTGAGTACGATCCCCTCACAAAAGTTGGTCATTCTTTGATCGAACCATTCGTTACCAATCGAACGATCCTTTCCTTATAGTATTGACATAGAAATTTTCACCTGGTCCCTCGCTGAAAACTCTCTTAACACTGCAGTTTGGTCTGAGTTTGATATTTCATATGATGAAGCGAAGGAAAAACGTCCCGTTTTGAGCGACGTGATTGTCGATAAAAACCCAGAAAAAGCCCTGTGTAGTAAACTGAGTTTGGCATGGAACCTGTTTCTTAAGGTCGGTGAAGGAAAAAGCAGGATAGGCATCTTGAATTCCTCATTCTCTGGCTCTTCTTGTTACCATCAATATCCGCCATTGCACAAGTTCATGAAGCGCACGGAGGCAGAACTAGACAAAAGAGGCGAGAAAGCAACCGCAGGAGGGAGAGATGAGCGACAGGGACGCAGATCACGTGTTTGCCACCGCTTTCACTAATGAAGAGAGGGACCGATTTGGGTTTTGTTACTCTGATGCTGAGGGGCCCTGTCTTTCCCATGGCCCGCTACTGAATATGTACATGTTACATAAAGAAAGGCTGTACTAGAAATTATTTGGTCCCGCCTTCGTAATTCAAAGAAACTTTTACCGTTGGCAATTACCTACCACTTCAGAGTTCATCGACATGAAAGTCTCATCGGCCAGAAGACAGGGAGAGGTAACTGCTTGAATGAGATGGTTGCTGGTCGTGAATCCGCTGAGTCGCAGTGTTTGAGCCAATCCTTCGACCCGTGCCAAATACATTAGGAACGCGTCTTCAGCTGATTCATTCGGATTCTGAAAGGTATTTCACAATTACATATGTTTTTGTGTCTATAATATTCCTTGTGGACCTGGTAGTTGCATGTCACTAAGGAGATTAAATTCTCTTTGTAGACCCTACGACCACGTGATCGCCCTACATCATCAAAAAGAGGGGTTTCATCATAGTTTTACTGGAATGGCTTGAAAGCCGTCTTTCTATCGGAGACATTCGCCATCGGTAAAAATGATGGTGTGGTTTCAGGTGATATCTCATTATTAAAGCTTACATAGAGATGCTGTGGGTCCATGCTCCCAGTTCATAATATACAGTTTTAAGGGAATAACAAGTTCTCCGCAAAACCTTAAAAACAGTGATAGGGGTAATTTGGGTAATGGGAATTCCTAAAATGAGTCACGCAAATGAAAGCTAGGGCTCTAGGAAGACTATATGAGGCGAAACTTCCGATGAGAAAGAGTACTCCTGGGCTTCATGAGAGCTGTCTTCTTCAGCAGTTTCCGCTTGCTTTATGCCAGCCCCTCTTTTTACAGGTCGACCTGCATCGTTTTAGAAAGGATAGCGGCAAGGAGGTTTTATTTCTCGTTTGGACCATTTCATTCCGTTTTTCCTTCACTTTCGCACTACTAAGTACGTCCACCTTCACATTTGATGATCTTTCCCTAATCGGCCCAAATTGCCCCTGATTGCCTTCAAAGGGTTATTCGCGCGATTAACTCCCGAATGTAATGCTACACATCTAAGTTTCTCTGTCAACTTGAAATGAGGGATTGATTCATGGCCACTATCACTTCTCATCTACGGTTTCGAGAACTTAGTCACAGTAATGAAGAACCAAGGAGCCCTATGTGACTTTAACATAAGTCACATAGGGCTTTCACGGTATGGTAGAAATCCTACCATCACACTGTTTTTCGGTGAGCATTCTTCGGAACCCTCAACTCTTTTGACAGGTGGATATCGCCGTGTCCGTTTCGTGTAGCCAATAGGATCGCGATTTTGTTGAATAGCTTGAAAATAAATAAACATGAATAAAAAAATAAATAGTGAAGCGAGTTTTGAATAAGCGAATCATTCAAAAGCCTGAGAGAAATTCTTCCTACATACTAATAATCCACTCGACCACTGTGGAACTCTTCACCTTATTCTCCTCACCCTCTTCGGACAGGTGTGAATGTTTATAGCGGCAAAAATAGTGAGTTTTTTCTTCTGGCAGCTTTATTAAGTTTTTTATGAGTGGATTCGAAACGCAATCCCAGTAAATAGAGAACCCTAGATGAAACTCGACCTTAAGAGTCTTAAACTTACCATTCCTGTCCATTCCAACCTGTAGACATTTTTGAAAGCGGCAGTGTCGGCAAGCACATCGGATACCTTTAAAGTCTTGTTGAAGCAGCGTTGAAAAAAAAATTCCATTGAAATGAATTGAAAATAGTATCCACGCTCGAATTGTTTATTGATTTATTCACTTGTTTATTTATTTATTTATGTACACACGGAGGTGCGCCATAAGTCCAGAGAAGCAAAATCATTCGACATTAAAAACGCAAAAAAAGAAAGAGCAAGAACAAAAAAAGAGAAGAACCACACAACAATTTGAAAAAAACCCAAAGAGGCCAACAGATGTGGGTGCATACGTGAGTCAAAGGATATGTTTCTGAAAAAACATGTGGCAGTGCGAGAAGGCTGTTTTCCCCGTGGGTAGATGAAGAGATCACCGCGAGGTTTTTGTCCCCAGTTCAGAATGCTGAGTGACGACAATACTGGGGTATCTCATAGCAAGCATTTCAAATCCCGTAATTTCCGTGAAGGTTACAATAATTATGGCTGAAACCTAGCTAATCTATGGAACCTGGTGATGCTGGAGGCTTTTTCTCGCAATGTAGTGAACTGGGATACTGGCTTTTTGAAAGTGTGCTGTGATAAAATTCCAGTACAGCCGTTTCCGGGTTATGGGCTGGAAACATCAGAAGCCGAGACTCAAAAAAATTCTAGCACTTGAACGCGAAGACATTCAATGCGATTTGTTGGGTTACTAGAGATGGGAAAATAACAACCGTAAATGAAAGCTAGCGGTCTAAGCGACGATAGGTGGCTCGTTTTTCTAATGAAAGACATTTTCTAAGCAAGTTATTGATAGTAGTAATTTACGCAAGCTCTCCAGAGTAAACGCATTTCCATGTGAGCGCCTCGCTTGTGGCAAGTGGTGGTATAGGGGTTCATTTTGTGGATTTCTGGCTATCTGATTTTCTTTTTTCTCCACTTCAGCACTACTGATTGTTAGCATATAGCATGCAGTGAACCCTTTTCATTTTTGAAGATAGATCAAACTACAGCCTCAATTTTTACCATGTCCAATATGACTGAGTGGTTCGAAGAAACTCGGTAAACATAAACAAACATAAACGTGGTCAGCTCACAACAAAACAAAGTCGATCATTACATTACATAGTAGAGCTTGGAGCACTATGAAAATGGGAAAACTGACTTTTATCGACTGGGCATTTTCCTTCATATTGGCATACGAAATTTTGATTTTTCATGATTGTCCTTCGGAAGAATGTCTTGCTGAAAACATTGGAGTTCAATGTTTGACCAAACATAGGACCAAATCATTGCATTTCGTTCGCTTCCTTGTTTGTTGTCAGATATTATGCAGAAACAAAACCAAACATAAGTACAATTACAGTGATCTGATGGAAACTTGACTTCAAATGAAACAAGTGTGTCATACTTATGGGACACTCAATGAAAGGAAAGTAAAGATTTTGGGAAATTTTCACGATTTCCACCAGCAAACGCAAAAAACTGGACTCAAAGTGGAAGGGTGCCAGACTAATTTCGTTCAGACCTGCCACCAAATGTTGATTTCTTTGGAATATCAAAAAACTGACCAGCCATTACATGACGGCACACCGTAGTGATAACCGGTTGAGATATCTTGGCATACAAGGCACACTTCTTCGGGTTGTGACGACGATGACGTGCTATTCGTCATCCTGAAATGAATTCTCTTTCGTACTGAGAAAAGGGACAAAAACTTCACAGGACAAGGGTTTATAAGCCAAATTGAGTGACTGCTTCGTAGTGACGAGAGAGGATCCAGACATTTATGAAGTGAACGTATCACTGTTAAGAAGGGAGTTCCGAAAATTGAAAGGTCTTTCGGCAAATCTTGAAGGAATCGAGTTCATCTATTCCGAGGAAATATTTTGAGAACAGAGTGATGAAGGAAATTGCTTGAGGAGACCAACAATCTTATAGCTACTACTGAAACTTCAGAAATCCAATTCATCCCGTATGGACTTCTCAAATTCTATTCCACTCTAAATATTGTTAATGGGCCATATAGTTCGACTTTGGTTCCTATTAACGCGGAAAATTGTGGAAGAAATATATTTGTGTGTGCATTCTCGAAACGAGGGAGATCAGTGGAGGTAATTGCTCATTGAGGAAAATCAATGTAGACGTGCATCATTATCGGTTTTTGCTGTCGCCGTGGACAACAAACTCGTCTACAAAAACTGGAACTGATGACCCATGCGTGCACTGGAAATGTTAAAAGGAATAGTCTACGGGAAAGTGAGTTTCTTTGTTACCTATATATTTATGTTGTATTCGCCTGATAAGGGCCGCATGCAAAGTTTTACGGAAATGCGAGAATTCGGCTAAGATACAGCTCACCAAATTCTCGGCCGGGTGGGCGTGACCTCTGAGCAAATGCCCACTCCGTAGTCCGCCGCAGTCGGAGACGCATTGTTGAAACAGAAAAATACGTAAACAGCCCCACTCTCCATTCCCAACCGCGGCGGACGACGGGAGGGGGCTTTTACTCGAAGTACCCGCCCACCCGGCCGAGACTTTGGGTGCTGTATCTTAGCCGAATTCGAATTCAAATTTATTGCATGTGTAGGTACACATGAAACAACACTACTAAGATAAGTCAAACCACAACACATTTAACAATAGGTATTGGAACAGAGGTAACTCAAATAAAAAGGCAGACCGTAAATTGAGCGATTTGAAATAACTTGAAAAAAAAGAAAAAAAAAAAAACAAGAATAAGAGAACTAGACACCCTGAATGCCGACTTTTGTGAGAGCTCTTTATTTGAGGTAGCGATGTAAGATGCTCTTGAATTGGGCATTGGAATTCTCGCATCTTCGCGTAAAACTTTGCCTGCGGCCCTTAATAGGCGGATACAACAAAAACATATAGGTAACAAAGAAACTCACTTTTCCGTGGACGATTTCTTTGACACTTTCTTTTCGAATATAGTTTTTTGGAGACTATGTCATGGCCGTTTCTCCTTCATATCGATCTGATGCGTTTTTGGAAAGGAAGAGGCAGCCGGTGGATGGTCTGTTGCTTTTTGTCCGTCACAAACCTGCTGTAAATTGATCTACAGAGGCTTGGTGGGTCCGTCTAGGATCAGTGGCGGGTTTCGTTCATGGACAACCTGTGTGATGCAAGCCATGAAAAAGGTCAAAAACCGCCGTTAAGAAAATGTTTGACAACACTGCCGTAAGCAAACGGTGCTGTCTGGTTACTTCTCTATGGGGGCACTTGACGAAGTGATTTGTTTCGGCAATCGCTGGCAAATGGTTGACGATCGTCGTCATTCGTTCAATAATCTCTTGATTTCATCTGAAAGAGCTGGAACGGATCCGTTTGACTTATCTCAATAATAGCACTGATAGCAACCAAGATGATCGTTGATGTTCCCGTTCTCATGTTCCCAAAGCTATTGCACATGAAATTCTTCACGAACAGCAGCATCAGCAACATCCGAGCCACGCTTTCCTGTTTGCGATCGTGGAGACAAAAAAAACTTTTAAGGAATCTTCAGTGGAAGGGAGTCATGGGCTAGGAACCCAAGATAGTGGTTGGATCGTATTCTCACGAAATTTCTCGATGAATATTCAACAAGCTCCCTACGGAGACGGTCAGGCAGGTGGTCGCTAAAAATTTGTGAGTCCTTATCACACTTTGTATTGGGCAGTAGACAACGATTATCGATCGCTCAACTTTCGTACAAAAAAAAAATTTTTGATGGTTATTTTTCCTATGTTTTCTGCGGATGGATGGAGGTCGTATCATGGTGTGAATTTGGGATTTATGTTGGGGGGAGGGGTTGGGCAGAATTTTTCTGGAAGTTCGTCAACGCAACGTTTGATACTGCATGAAGGTGGATCACAAATGAGGGCTTCAGGCAAGGGTTTCCCGAAAGTTCTCAAATCAGAGGCTTCAAACAAAAAGGATTTCAGCCAGCCTGCGGAAAACCTTCCTTAATTAGAGCCTTCCTCCATAGAACCACGAATTTCAACGTAGAAATGGCGAAAGAAACGGGGACAGCAGACTTCAAGTCCCAGTGAACACATTCATTTGATATGTGGCCTCAGTACAGTATAGTATTTAAGCAATGAAAACAATACATCAGATAAATAAATGATAAATAAAAACATAGCAGTGATTCTCTCTTATTATTGAAGCCCTTTGTTTTTGATAAAATAAGCTGATAATTTGAACTATAAAATAAGCTTTTACTGAGAAACGAAATTTCAGATGTGGGTGGCTATGCAGGATGATCAAAAAAAAGTAGTACGAAAGGGTACTTCACAGAGTATACATTCGATCATTTTCGAAAATTCTTTTGGAGGCCATGTCGAGTTTGAAAATGACAGGCAGCGAACGTAAGCTTACAGTTCTGGAAAATTTAATCCTATCAGTCGGTGTCAGCGCCAGACAATGGGACGGCTGGTTATTGAGAATAGTGTTCAAAATTCAAATGAGCGCATGACGAGCAAAACTGAATAATTTTTGCGACGACAGCCGAGATCGCTGGCAAAAATCAGTGCTCTTCAGGGACACCCATATCTCGCAACATTATAATTATTCCAAATGCCTGATAGTGCATAATAGTTTCCACACACTTCACAGGGTAGTAAGGATCTATGTAGATAATAGTAATTATGACAACGTTAGTAAGCAAGGAAAAAAGGACACTGGTATTTGGAATATGCGATTTTTCAAAGTACAGTACCGCTCATAGTTCTTGAAAAATCGACACCTTGCGACGGATTATTCAATGCAAAACATAGCAACAAGAGAAAACAGAAAGCAGTTCGACTTTTCACTTTACTCTTTGAATTTTCTAACCGTATTCCGTACGCCTTAATGAAACTCCCAATGCCATCAGCATATATGTTGTCGACTGATAGGACTAAATTATATAACCATATGGTCACGTTCGAGGGCTAACGTTTTAAGCTGATTCCGAAAAAACTATGGGGCCAAAAAGAGCGGGGCTACAATTCTTCGAAATCCCTAAGCCTCAAGATTCACATTTTCTTATTCTACTTAGCAACTCACATTGACGGCTGGATACCGTACCATGAATGTGGTCGCAAGGATATAAATATCGCTTCTATTCGTTTCGACTAGTCACAGCGCTCTCAGGCAGATTCTGTGTTGGTGGAATCTGCACTGTTGTTGTGGAATTTGCTAAAAATATTAGATAAGTATAGGTCGGGAAAGTCACGGAAATCCGGAATCTGCGTTTTTGCGGAGTCGTGAGTTCCGTGGGAAAAGATTAGATACCTATCGATTGAAAGAATAGTGGAAATTGCGTTTTGCGGAACTGCACACTTGTGGAATCTTCATTTGTCTCATCCTCTCAATAGACGTGGCCCTATACCGATAGGTAACTGTCCTTTTCCGCACATTCTGGAATTCCGCATTTCCACGAAAACGCAAATTCCACATTTCTTGCGATCGATACGTGTCTTCTCATTTTCCTCGGATTTCGCAATCCTTAATAACGCAAATTCGAGCACTATGAACGTTGCTTGTCACTCTGTAATGAAATGCGTGTCGAGTGCGTGCTCGACTTCGTCAAATGTGCCAATTGATATTCTTTTGCAGGAGCCCCTTTCATCCAAAATTTCTTGAGAAATCTTTGTTCAGAGATCTCTGATGCTTTGGTTTATGCTTGACGTCAGCAAGACTGAGGGAACGACGGATGTCGTCAACCTGTGTTCAGCCCCCTCAGGAAGGACGTAATATCCGAGTGCACTATAAGCAGCACTTTCCGCGTCCTTGTGACCGAAATATAAGCTCTGGGGATAGTAATCAACAATCACCTTAGCCACTCTTCGTCAACAACCTCGTCAGCCGATGTCAACGCTTTTTAAGCTCTAGAATCAGATCTCTGATATATGTCGAGTATGTCAGAAATCGTCGGACGCACAACTATAATTGCGGGCTTATGATTACCGAGGCCAACGCACGCAGAAAGCGTCATAGCAGTTCAGTGGCAGTGACTAGGCAGCATCAGTCACAATACCACTAGCAACAGCGTACACCGAGAGTCGAGGATTCCTCGACAGGGAGTCGTATTTGACCGAATAGGAAAGTGGAAATCGTACCCTTAGAGGTCAGCGATAAGAACTGAAATCTAAAGCATAGGGTATTTCATCGCAAGTCCGTGTGAGAAATGCTAAATATGTATGTTTTAGCCTCAGAAATGGATATATAGCAATAAAACACATTGCAACTGTGCAATCCGGCTCACAGTTACTGGGAGGTAAAAAAAAAGGAGGTCATATTTGGTCGCCGTAGAAGGGGGGGGGGGTCGTACTGGGGCGGCTATTTTCCTCGACACATCAGAGTGTCCTCTGATCTTGGTGAGAAGTGTTCGTGAACATCGTCTTTGCTGTACAGGAATAAGTGGATAGAACCTGAGAAAAGCAACGTCGAAGTGTGGCATTCAATAAAGCGCCCTTTTTGAGGGGGCTCTCTGGCTTATGCAAATGGTTAATGATCGCACTTTCTGGCATCGGTAGGATGTAGTATAATAACGAATGACAAGTTAGCATTCAGTAGACACAACAGGCCCACTTCGAATTGAGTAACTAAGATCACCCCTCAATTTGATAATGTAAAAAAAATCGAAAAAAGAGAAGGTCTATTATCTACCTATCTTGCTGTGGTACGCTATGAATGCTGTGGTACGCTATGAAGAAGAAGGTATCGGGTGTAATAATTCGCATGGGTATAAGTAGGGACAGAGGAGGATAATGATTGGAAATTTCTTAAATTAGTGAGAATAAAACAACAAAAATCACGCCGATAGGCCTTGTAACCACTGGCATGCTGGTAGCTGGTAGTAGTACATAAGTAATATCAGTCATAGTATTATATTAGGTTGTAAAAAAAGTTCTGGCCAGTTTTTCGCGTTCATGAGATAAATTCAGTGATCAGAGCGCGTTAACATGAATCAACTTACATATGTTGCTCCTTAGATAGATAAAAAGTTGCTTTCCCTAAATATATCCCTTCCTTGGAATTCCACTAATTTTTCGAATTACTAGGGAAATTTTGAAGTACTGCGTATATGGCGCATTTTGGTTGACTTCACTTCATGAGCTCTTGTTCAATCGGGTCTCAGCAAAGGCAGCCACAAATGTGAGTACTGCAAGGGGAAGGGTAAAGCATTGGATGAAACACTTGATCCTTGGTTTCAGATGTGAAAAAATGAGAAGGGCAAGCTCGTATGGCAGTGTTCAAATTCATTGCTGCATTTCACAGAGTTACTGTGCGAAAGGCACGTGCAAGGCGCATCCCAATAAGCAATCCCCCCGAGCAATAATCCAAATTGAGCTATATTTAAGGTGATTACGAGGTGAGAAAAAGAGCTTATTGATGTTAAGATGGGTTCAAAACCTTGCTGAATCGAGCAGCACAGCGGATACCTCTTGATTAACCGCACTATCATTAAAGTTCCCTGAAAGGGAATCATTACATATCCGTTGCCAAGGCTTTTACTGAGGATCAATGGTCACCGTTAGCTGACACTTGACGATTATGGATAGCGGCATTAATAGTAGCCTTCAAAAATGGCACTCAAGTCTATAATGCTGTTTAGCCAGTCAACAAAGTGGCAATCGTGTTGTTTGTTCAAGCGCCACACGCTCTGTAAGAACATGAAAGAACAGTGAATCAATAAGAGGATATTGATTGATGAAAAGAGTGGCGGAAGGTGAAAGTCAGGTGAACTCGAACTAAAAAGCCAATTAGCGTTGCAACAGAACTCGATCTACATGTTAATGGTGAGATTACGTGATGCCACTGCGTCTCTGCGCCACAACTATTAGGTCGTTCAGTATGAAATGTCCGTTTTTCAGTAGTGCATAGTTCGAGAGTCCGTATCTAAGGCAAAACGCTCCGGCAGTCCTTGGTACTGAGTTTTGGTAAAGGTGCAGCCTCCCTCTTTCTTACCTTCGGTGGACCTCCGGCTGCCGTGGAATCTGACTTTTTTAGAAAGGTTTTTGTAACGACATGGACAAGTCCAAATTGCGTGTTGTCTTGGAGTACGAGTTCCGCCGTGGAAGCACCGCAGCACAGGCAGTTCGGAATATCACCATCGTCTTTGGAGAGGATGCCCCTAACGAACGAACAGTACGTCGATGGTTTGCAAAGTTTGAATCCGGCGACTTCGATCTTCAAAATGAGTCGAGAGGACGGCCCGAGTGCAAGCTGAACAACGATGAGCTTAAAGCCGTAGTGGAAGCTGATCCCACTCAAAGTACTCGAGAATTAGCGGCAAAGTTTGGAGTATGTAAGGTGACGATCTCGTCTCATTTGAAGCAAATTGGCAAGAGTAGGAAGCTGGACCGTTGGGTACCGCACGACTTGAGCGATCGTCAGAAGAGGGTCCGCCTTGAGGCTTGCCTTTCCTTACTTTCTAGGCAAAAAAGCGAGCCTTTCTTACACCGTCTCGTCACATGTGACGAGAAGTGGATCCACTTCGATAACAGGAAGCGGTCTTACCAGTGGTTGGACAAGTCGGAACCGCCAAAACCTACGCCGAAGCCGGACCCTCACCAGAGGAAGACTATGGTATCAGTTTGGTGGTCCTCCGCAGGAGTGATTCACTACAGCTTTACGAGACCTGGTCAGGCGATCACGGCGGAGGCGTACTGTCAACAGCTGGAGGAAATGATGGAGAAGCTTGCTGTTATGCAGCCGAGAATGATTAACAGAGACCGACCGCTCCTACTGCAGGACAACGCTCGGCCACATGTGGCAAACTCGACCTTGTTAAAATTACAGGATTTGGACTTGGAAACTCTCGTTCATCCTCCTTACTCTCCCGACCTAGCACCTACAGATTACCATTTCTTTCAAGCTTTAGATCACTTCTTGCAGGGAAAATTATTCAATTCTTATGATGATGTAGAAAGTGCCTTTCATGATTTTATTGCCTCTCGCTCCCCAGATTTCTATAGAGATGGAATTAATAAGTTACCTTTAAAATGGCAAAGATGTGTTGATAACTTAGGATCATATTTTGATTGATTATAATTTGCGTTGTATGAGATATGATAAACTGAAGTTGACTCTCAAAAACGGACATTTCATACTGAACGACCTAATACTACACAGTGATATGGCAATGACGGTGGGGGAACGACTTTCCCGTCTAGCCCTCTCGTCTGCACCCACCTGACTGCGCGCAACTGAGGTCCACGTGAGAATTATGACGAGGTGAAACATCCGGTGAGAAGAAGAAGCCATGAATATGTTGAGGTGATTACAATTAAATTGTTTATGTTTGCCAGTGTAACAAAGAGTTTCGTAAAATCCGGCTGAGCACTTGAATTGGGAGAAGAGGGCATTTTAGAACAGTGCTTTCTTTTCCACATCGCTATACAATCAAATAAAGGTGGGAGGGGACGGGGATTATAAAAAAAATGATTGTGATGCATGAAGTGTAGATTTCACTTGAGTCTGTGATAGAAAGAATCTCCGAGGTACATAGATGAGCAATTTCTGTCCCCTTCTCGATCAGGGCACTCCCATGTGTCGAGAGCATTAGCCGCTTCGGAACGAGCCACCTTCTCTACAGGAACTGAATACGACCCCGCTTTTCTGACCTTCACACTGCAGTACCTGCTGCCGGATTGTATAATTGCAGTGTTTCATAGCTATGTATTCGTATTTTGCCTGAAGCAAAAAATATTTCACATTTTTTTAGAAGAGTTCGTTGTTAAATACCCGTCGCTTCTCACTGCCTATTGGAAGTTTTTAGATTCCAGTGCTTACCGCTACCTTGACCTCTGTAGGTACGATCCCCTACTTATCTGTTCGGATACGACGCCCTGTCGAGGGATGTGTACCCTGATGTCCACGTATCCCATTAGAGCGTGTTTCAATGAGTGAAACGTTAGCTGCATCACTGATCCATATAATTTGAATCATTCTACCTCTTCCGATACCGAGTGAAATAAAATAAGAGTTAGTGAGCGTCTTACAAACTCACCAGAATGCGCCTTGTTTTCGGTTTCCGACCTTTGTCGTAGAAAATTTTTTAACTACGCTCTTAGCCCCTACGATGACATGTGAGCATGATTTAATGTTCATTCATAATTGTAATTGATAATTACATCGTTTCTGTAGAGTACTCGTGGAGCCTAAGCCAAACTTTTCTCTCCTCACTCCTGCGATGTTTTCTTGATTTATATATCTTTTACGGAATTTAGAAGTTCATGGACGACTTTCGATGAATCTTGATGAATGTTTCAATTATGGCTGTTCGGATGTTTGGCTTCCAACCAAGACTGTTAACAAACTTATTTTGAACGACGTCACCTTCTTTAGAGTCCTTAAGGGGTGTGTAAAGTGATACGAGTGATCTGGTACTTCGCACCTCGTTAATTATGACTTCGCACCACACTAGGTGCGAAGCAGTAATTAGTGAGATGTGAGGTAGGTCATTGCACTACTTACGCACACTCCTTTGAAAGTGCCGACCTCAAAGGTCCACCTGCCACTTTCTAGTATTTCCTTTCCCTTGGGCGAGGTGAGATGTGATGGCGAGCCTTGACAGGAAATATAGTTGGCCTGAGAATGGGTTCAATTTCGTGAACCGAGAGAGCAAGTGATAGCTTTGTCTCCAAATCCCTACTACGCCACATCCGCACGATGTGTTCTTAGTGATAGATCTACGGCAGCTATCAAGAGCCTCTACTTATTAAGAATTTCCTAGTGAGGGCACTTTTGCTGAAAATCATCTTGATAAGTGCTAAGCAAATGTCCGTGTCTTCCGTGGGACTTCACATTTGGCTACTTGAAAACTTTAACCCTGAGAAGCCTATCAAAGTGACGTTAACTGTCCGCACGCATCTGGCATTATGTTGACGTGAACGAATTCAAACGTTCTTACAATAATAAAATCTGTTTGTGTGGCATTTTCTGAAGCACTGCTCAGCGTTGACTATTAAAACGAAACCATGCGTCAAAATGTCACAAAGATCAACCATGCAGAAGTGAAAAACAGCATTGCGGAAATTTACAAATAATGAAACGTGTGCGTTGAGAGCGTGAAACACTCTTGAAATACGTCTATCATACACTTCTTGGTATGATCTCTGATTTCTCATACAAGAGATCTATATAGATAACGGCTTAGCGGGGATAATAATAAGCTGATAGATAACACTGTATGTTGCCGCCACCACTCATGTTCAAATTAAATCATCTTAGAATCCCCAAGAGTTTGACAACACTTCTTGCCAGTATTTCATATTGTTCTTCTCATATTTGTATCAAAAAATAACCAAAACTGAAATGGGTCGCGATCCATTACCATCCACACAAAGCTAAAAACAAACGGGCGGGATGGTTGTGTTCTCCATGAATTTAAGCCATGTTGGGATTAACTGAATTTAATTGCAGCTGGAACATTTTCAGATCGTTATCGAACCGAACTGCCACACATATCGCCTGTTAATCATTCTCATCTTCAAAATCCAGGGTGGATGACGAGTATGTGACAGGACCGCAAGAACCTTCATGAAGGCCGGTACGCCCTTTTTTCTACTTATATCTGCCGGATAATTTATTGCGAATGTGAATAAAAAAACACGAAAGACACATATGCCACATAGGAGCATGACCTGGGTTTCAACAAAACGGCAGTTAGGATAATCGCGGCTTTCTAGGCGGGTCTTGCGAGATACATCTTTCATCGTGATTGAAGCGAGCTTTGTCTCAGAGTAGATTTTTGTTGTAGCATTCCGGTAGGATGAGACGCACTCGATAATTGTTTTTGGAGCGATTTGGTTTTATGAAGGTGACATTGTAGTAGATTGCTAGAAAATTCAACGAAACACTTGGTGTAGAGCTTTGGTTTTTGGTTCTTATGCAAAGTTCCGGTAGTGGATGGGGAAAACTGTTGCAACTGGAATGACTAGAATGAGAAAGGATCTTTGGAAAGGAAAACTGATTAAATGTGCATTGTAAAACAGGTATCAGTATAACAGATACATTCCCACAGAGTACTTTTGTATATGTACATAGTCTTGTTGAGGCGGTGTAGTGGCAGGTGGTGCACACACCCATTCGCACGGTACGGGGATCAAATACTGCGTCAACAGCCGCTCAGACCAACCAAGCCTTTCATCCCTTCACGGTTTGTAAATCTCTACCAAAGTTGTCCAGATAACGAAAGGCATTAACTTGTACATCGGCTTGCCCCAGGCAGCCACTGTACAGGGTGTACCAGAAAACGGGTTATTTTACTGACGGCTCACATCCGCCAAGTATACAACACGTAGGGAAACGAAGGAGATAAAAGTATTGGGGCGAAATATTCCTGAAAAATTCTCTAGAAACAGGAGCAATCTGAGACTTACTACTTTCACCTTCATCAAAATACGGAGCCTTCAGTCGGCGTAGTCGGGCTTCAGAGCAACTACAGTATCAAGGTCCGCTCAAAACAGTGGAGCCACGTTTCGTGGTAGCTTTTGTGGGGCTTTCCAAGGATTGGCCCTTCGGTCCGTGGAAGTCACAGAGCCCCTGCTGCTTGAACAAGGCTGCTATGATCCGAAGTATCATTTTTCAAGCCTCAAACCTGCCTCCGGAGGGGTTTCAGTGGTAATGGCACATTTTGTTTCTTGGAAATGAAGGATGCTGGAGAAAACGGAATATTCAAGGGCGCCACCCATTATGAATCCCCTCAGGTACCCAGAGTGAAGGGCCTTAGCAAGGTCATGAACGAGAGTGACGAAATCTCATATTATGCCGTGTTGAGACGACATATCATATTCACTTAAAATAAGCTCCCGATCCCGTTCGTGCAGAAGGCTCCCACGGACTTTAGTAATAGTATGTGGTGTGCTCTTGAATTTGAGGATGGAAATATCTCGTAAGAATTTGCTGAAGTTCGGCTACTGTGGGGTTGAAAGTGGAGGAAAAAAATTACTTTGTTTTGGCAAGGTCTGTATAGGCGGAATCGCATTCACCTACCAGTGCGATTCTGAACGGAACTAGAAGGAATCAACCCTTCATGCGAGGCGTGGCGCATTCCACAGAAGGGAATCATCAACGCCAAGAACATCTTTTATCCTTTATCTAGTCTCGGAATTAGTAGGAGAGCCATGGTAACGAAAATCACCAATAGCTTAGCGAAGCAACGCCCCAAACATAGCTCTTCTGGACAAAAACTCGTTACAATCACACATTAAAGTTTTTATTACAGATCACAATAGTTCTGCAAGCTAATAGATTTCCATAATCACAGTCCATTTCGGAGCGCTTGAGCTAGGGCGTGGCCTACGGAATCGGGTGAGAGAGTGTCGAACTCTCTCACCTCACCACAAACTCTCACTTTCGCCACTTAGGCCACGCCCAGTCAGGCGCTCCGAAATGGACTATATCTTCTTTTTATCTATAATGTCAAGAAAAAACACAAATCGCAACATCAAAATCACAGTATGTATCATCACATTACAACACTGTAAACTACTACAAACTTTTGCTAAATAAGTCATATTCACAACCATCTATCACAATCACCTCTAACCAAGTGGAATCATGGCTATCCTATTTGTCATTAGGAATTTGGCGGATTTTTGAAAATAACGTTCAAAGCTGCAATCCTTTTCACATCATAGAAAGCACCCCAGACACTTGTTCCTTGCCGGAACCTAGCCGGAAATTAATATGGAAAAATAGTGACTTATTCAGGCATTGCAAGAGCTTCGCGAAAAAGTAACTGGCGCATATACGACACAGTGCAACGCAATGACAATAGGATGGACAATGACCGGGCGCGGCCACTATGCTTTTAAGGAGGAGTTTCCCAGAATCAAACATCTGTTCCACCTACTGTAAGTAATGGTTTAATTCGAATTTCTGCCCAAATTAGCACCGCAGGCTCGCTGCGAATCATTTGGTACGCCTGAAAGAAGAGGTGGAGCAAAACTATAAAGTCTCAGAAACTATTGAATTATCATAAAACACAGTCACCAGGATGCTAACCCAAGGATAAACATCGTGTCGAAGAAGTTTTCCGTGTCATACGATCTCGTCTTGGAGAATAAGCAAAGATATGACCCTCTCCACAAAAGATTTCAAGATTCTGATTAAAAAGGGTGGGGGTCAAACTGTCACTGACGTGATGACGGGTTCGTTCAACACACAACCGAATACCCCTTCCAGCCAACCAAAATACGACCAACCCTGTCGAAATACCTCGGCAATAGTTCGACCTTGTTGCGGCATCGCAGCATTATTCCTCTCTGTCACTTACGTACATCGGTCATCGGGGGGGGGGGGTTACAAGGTCGATTGGAATTTTTGGCATAAATTCAAAAAAAAAGGCATAACTTCGCTATACTAATGGACGAGAAACTCATTTTTTCCTATCATTCATATTTCCCGTCAACGTTCGTGAAAATTAGTGAAAATGGGATGAAATGCAACCCATCAAAGCAACGTTTTGTTAGAAACATCAAAGCAGAAGTTACACTGACGGTTACCGAGCCACATAGTATGTTCTTAGAGACTAGGAAGATGAGCGACCGATGAACGTGGCGTAGATGCTGGAGTAGGACTCATACTGTTACAGCAAATCTCACATTCGTCAATCAGTTGCAGGAGTTCCTGTGGTGACGGACCATTTAGTCCCTGTAACAAGAAGTGCTAATAACAGGATCCTTAAAGATATCGTCCACGAAAAAATGAGTTTTTCTGTTACACATTTATTTCTGTTGTACTTGCCTAATGTGGGCCGCATGCGAAGTTTCACGCAAAATGCGAATCCGGCTGAGATATAGCACCAAAGCCTTGTTCGGGTGGGCGTGACCTCTAAGTAAGTGCCCACTCCGTTGTCCGCCATGGTCGGAGACGCACTATCGAAACAGAAAGTTACGGAAACAGTAACATTCTCCGTTCCCACCCTCGACGGACGATGGGACGGGGCTTTTACTCCCAGGCCCCGCCCACCCGGACGAGAGTTTGGAGAGCTGCACTCAACCGAATTCTCACTTGTTCGCGTAAAACTTTGCATGCGGCCCACACTAGGCAAATACAACATAAATATGTGGGTAACAGAAAAACTCATTTTCCGTGGACGATTCCTTTAAATGTGGCTTCATCTCCACATGTGAATTGGTGAAATCAAGCACAGTAACAGTTCTGGAGGAGGTCATTTCTCTTCACAGCTCCTTCCACGTGGGTAGCACGCAAGCTTTCAAGATTGTAAACAATTAATTAAGTAGAGCTCACTTGTAACATAGTCGGAGGTATTTTTACGCTACTGGATGACGTTTTCAGAGAATCCAAACTGGTGGTTGACTGGGCGCTAGCTAGTGAAGATTGACGAGCGGTCATATACTGATCCAAGGCTGTGGTCAAGTCCCACATCTGTAATTTCATTTGTACGTGGTCAACACATAACAGCATGACGTAAGTTTTCCAAATTGCACTCTGCTTTATTACCAATGTTGCTGTGCGCTATAGTTCCAAAAAATTCCTTGGCCGGACATTATATCATGCCCCACCAATCTATGTCCGAGCGTAAAATTGCGCCAAGCGACCAGTAAACAATTATATTACAACACTAACTCGCAGGAAAACTCCAAAAACTTACCTGCACACTTCCGCTAGTAGTTCCACAAAATAAGAAACGACGCGGGCGGCTACCCATTCGATTGGAACCTTCGCATTCATGAACAGTGAAAGATGAGATTGCAGCTCCATCTACAGATCGAATTGTACATATCCTAAAACAGCATTTGTGTACTGAAAGAAAGCATATCGTCGTGGTGGAAAAGGCATTACTAACCTTTCTCCAGTAGATGCGAGGCGTACAAAAAGCTGATTTGTATTGGGAACTACACGCTGAACAAAGACTTGGTCACCATCTTGATCACCGTATGGACCTGTAACTGACATTTACGCTCCAATTATATTTATATTCGGGTACACTCTTGCGAGCTTATTTTCGAATAAATAAATGAGTAGTGTCTTTAAGTCCTGAAATGAATGGAAATCTATAATCTACCTGGATCCGCGTAGTCCCGGTCCACCGAATCGTCCGTAGAATCCAATGTAAGCACTTTGAACGACGCTAGACTAGTGCTGCCCGGTTGGGTGCTAATCATTCCACGGAAACGGGTGACCATCCATGATCGGACATGATTGTATTCGGAACACACTGAACCACTGTCATATGTATATCTATTTCATAGAAGTCTAGTGAAGGCTATCTTTTGCTGGAGCCTGAGCCTACTGCAAGGGATGCCTACACGAGAACAATTATGCATGGCTCACTTCTAGCTATTTCTTTCCCCAAAACCAGTTACATACGGTCCGTAGTTTTCTGAGTGTTTGTGAGTACATGCAAAAGAACCTACCGCTAATTAAATGATTTGTGCTCAAAGTGACTCGTGTGACAGGAGAGTTGTGGACAGTATAGGTCTGGAATAATTGTGGTCCATGTCCAACAGTTTCTGGATGTTGCACGATCACACGAACAGCACCCGATGATGTCCCGTACGCAATTTCGATCCAGTTTCCACACACATCTGCGAATTGTTGGGAATACTCCTTCATGGTACCGACCGTGTAATCATGAGCTTATCAAAGAGAACTTCTGAAGCAAACGTACTTGTTTTTGGTGTCAAATATACGCTAATCGAAGTAATGCCATCACCATTCGGGTCTTTGTAGAGTTCCGTAACCAACAGATCGTTGTCCTTCATCCTTAACATCAAAGAATCCATTGTTCAACAAAAAATACGAATGAAACAAAGCTAAAATCAAGCAGTAGCAAGAGCCACTAGTCATTTGAATCTTACCTAAGAGGGAATTTTTGCATGTCTATATAATACATGGATCCGTTTGTACAGCCTAGCAAAAGAGATGAACCGGCAGTGTCGTAGCATGATATGGCAACCACGTCTAAACAACAGTTCTGGTCACAGGATTGATTGGTGTGGGATTTCATCAACGAGATCTTTCTATGAAAAAAAAAATAAGAATAAAAAAAACTGTCAAGATACATTGAAAGGCAAGCAATTTTTAGAATCTCATTTCCCTTCAAAAAGTCGAAGGTTTTTCAAACCATAGATACCCTGCAAACAGAAACCCATGATTCTTGGCATCAAACTAACAACTTCGGCTAGTTCAGCAGAAAAGAAAAGAAAATAGCACATATTAGAAGAAAAGAAATTGTGGTGCCCTGCTGTGACGGCTTAATTTATCATTGTTTTTGCTCAACGTAGGGTTGGAGTTTTGAAATGCTATGTCACTGAAGGATAAAGTACGCCAATTGCTATGGCACTGAAGAATAAAGTACGTCAATTGCAACAACCGTATTCTAACAAGGCTAGAGAAAATTGTGAGAAAAACGTGCACGGCGATATCAATGAATATTTTGCTTCAGAACACAAAGGAAACCATGACTAACTGTACCTTGAACCTGCCAATTATGCGTCATTGAATGCCATATGCCTACTTTTCCGGTACGACTGAGGGCAACCATTTGACTACCGATAAAGAAAAGTTTGTCCACAGCAACAGACAACGAGAATGTTCCTGAACTTTTCAATATTGATCGAAATAAAACAAAATGAAGGGAGGCTCTATTTGCTGACCGATTTTCACAGCAGTATCGCCTTCTTCGAGTGACCACAAAAGAATATTGCCATTTGCCAGAGCCACAGCCACCATTCTGTCCGTGTTCTGAATGTGGGATCCATACTAGAACTACTGTCTGAACGGCTCTTCAAATTTACCTGAGGCCCAAACTTCGTGTTGAGCGCTACATGTCTAATCAGTGGTTCCATACGAGGTGTGGTGTAGACACTTTGCCAACCAACTGACTCTTTCATGCTGCAATATCACTGATTACGACAGGAACCTCCGGAAAAAAAACCACGTTTCAAAACGTAAGGCAGTTGTGCATTTGGGCTCATTTCTGAGTTCAGATTTCAAAGTTAAACTCCCAGACTTAAGAAACTCTCACCGATAAACACAAGCATAATACGCATAAGCGACGATTATCGAATTATGATGAGCCCTTACAATGCGCACACGTAACGGATCTGGTTCATCCTCGGACTGAACCCGTGACTGATGCTTCAGATGAGACAACTCGTTGCGGATCTGCAATAATTCAATAATGAACAGGGTTTCGGTTCCATTTATACCATCACTTACATATCGAGCGAGTTCATAGGAGCTCTTCTTGCAATGTCCGTAAATTCTTGGTGTGCTATGTCCGCTTCCATGCCTCGAATACCACCCATCGGCTCTCTCCGGAACCACAGACCCTCCAGCTGCCGTCGTAGTTTTGCTCAGACATCCACACGTCGTAGTATCAGTGTTTGGTGCGGTCTTTGTAACATCTAAATAAGAAACAAGCTCAAATTGTGAATGAAAGGGTCAAAGGCGAGAGCAAAAAAGCACCTGTGCTGGAGTGTTGTGAACCGTTTTCTGTGGATGTGCAACTTTGTGCCTGCAAATGATTAATAGTAAAATGGTCTATATCCAGTGAACTACGAACAGATAGAGGACTTTATAGCTTCTCACCTTCCTGTCAATTACGGAGCGTTCGAATGGAAGGTTTGGTGCAGGAATCATCGCATGGAAAAGTACCGACCCACAAGAGGATACATCGAGCTCTTCACACAATGTCAGTCGACGAACCAGCGGCGCTAGTCCGAAGTACAGTGCCTCATGCTTCAACGTGCTCGGAGCGATATTGCTGAAAAAGCGGGTGTAGGTTTTTCGGAGCAACTTTTTCCAGAGTTCTCCAGGCCCCCAGTGGCGGTATAGGTGGTTATCAGAAAACTACCTCAAAATATTCAAACACCTACATACCTCAAATCCACCTGCTTTGTGCGAAGGTAGTTCAGAATAATACGAAAGACATCAGGGTCTCTGTCAATAAATATTGCTCCACTATCATCACGTACGGTTGGTATTCGTCCACTCAGAAGGCTGGAATTTGTGACATAAATGAGTGAACAGTAAGAAAAGAAATATGACAGGAAATTAACGCTGCAAAACAAAATAATTACAATTGAAAATACCAACATAACCACGAACCTCGTGAAAAAGGAATCTGGAATCCATGTGAGTGTATGCGAACTGGTGGCAAATCGTTGTCCTCCCACATTGAGACTAACGACTTGTTCTGGAATGTCGGACGAGCCCACCATGGTCTTTCCACTGAGAGTCCTGCCCACTTGAAGCAACTAAGCTATGTGAAGACGGAAGAAGACAGCAATGGGAGTACCTCTGAAGCATGGACTTTTTCTGCGTCTCAGAAAAGAAAGAAGAAAAAAGTCTAATGTCCCATTGAGATATCTTATCAAATAAAATGTAGCAGGATGATCGATTATCAAACACTTTGTATTGATACAAATGCATGCGATAGGCGGAGAACAGCTGGGCAATATAATCGGATGACGTAATCGCTGATAAGCTTTGCGAGAAATTAACTCTATATGGTCTGTCCATATTCTGTGGCATTAAGCGTCGCGGTCGTACGGCGTTAAACCGACCCAATCTTGTTTACGCCAGACGAGTGACCGCTGTAGAGTCTGTGTTATATAATAGATTTAGTACAACTGCGATGATGGTTTAGTATCAGTATATGTAATTATTGACGCCAAAACAAAAAGTAATCACCGAGCACTACGGCTTCTTACAGTGACTCAATACGGCAGCTGGTAAACAGGGCACACCGGGTGTAGAGGAATCCTCGAGAGGAGATCGTAATTGACGGCAGGGTGGAGGAGTCGTGATTGGGGGTGTAGGTTGGGACACACGAATTTAGGCCGTGACCCTGTAACAGCCTGTGGCCTTTGACCTAAGCCTTAAATAATTCAGACAATTTGTTCATGTAAATCGTGTCCTCCTTGCAAGTCTGTTCCGTTGTATAGTCAAATTGTCTGAATTATTCATTTCACAGGGCAAAGGCCACAGGCTGTCACAGGGTCACGGCCTAGATTCGTGTGTCCCAACCGTCACCCGTCGTGATTGTAGAGGTCAACCAATGGTCCAGCTAGGTATGATAAGCAAAAAGTGCCGTCAGCTCACCAGGTTATGTACGCAAATATGTTTGAATTTGAATAATCAACACAAAATTGCCGTAATTAAATACCTGATAATGCTATGCAATCGGCAATAGTTACTGATAGTGTAAAGGGTGAGATATTGAGAGGAGGGCCGTATCCGGGTCCCCGTTGAGGTGGGGAGTGTCGTACTAGAGCGGCCATTTTCTCGACACTTTGGTGTGTCCTGTCGGTAAATTTGACATCGGCCATGCAAGTTTGACAATCACAGCAATCTTAGTATCAAAAAAGAATGGTCAGTGTGCAGGGGTACATTCCTTATATATATATATCTATGGTCAGATTTCCCTAGTAAGAATTGATAATAAAGCCCATCTGCTACCAAGAAAAAAACTAGATGTTTAGAGTCTACCCACATTACCCTTTGACTTCTTCAAAAGGAGATTCCGCATATGTCTGCAACAAAAAGAACCGCTATGAAAACAATGGAAATCAATGATAAAGAAATAATGGTACTGTTAGTGATTTGCCGACGAACAGCGGAGATAAAAGGGAAAACTAGGTACACCAAAGGAACAAGCGAACTGCCATGCGAAACGGCAACAGCTGAAGCTCAGCTGTATTAAGCGATCGATGCGGTGTCTCGTGTGTAACTACAGACACCACGCCGCAACATTCATTGCGATAATGAGCGCTTGTCTTGGTTGTGACTTCTATTCATCCAGCGACTCCGCGTGTCGAGATATGTAAAATTGATATTATACTATGGAGAAAAGGAGTCATGCCTATTGAGCTATCGCACAGTACTGTGCGAATAATACGCTCGAATTGTGTAGTGTGGTAGCCCGATACTAATCGACCGATGCCGGTGGAAGTACATATCGCATAATTCCACACTGTGCTAAGCGCAGTACTGAGCGTTAATTGGATGAAGTGGTTATTGGGTAATCCCTAGGAGAGATCACTGCATGGAAAACAGGAGCCCAAGAAGCTTGTTAACGGCGTGACTCCCGTCGAAAAGCGCGCTCCCGAGCTGTAGAGGCGGCGTAAGGCTGAGGTTATACCGTGCGGACCGTCCGGTCCGACCGGTCCGGACGGTCCGCACGGTATAACCTCAGCCTAACGGTTGAGAGTTGACGCCTTTGGATGGCAGACCCCGGCTCCAAGTGACGTGATTTGTGGTTGGTTACAGTTAGAGTGGGCAAAGAGATGCAGTAGGGTTAAAGGTATCGCGGCGCGCTTTCTCAGTTTTAGCTTGGAGCTCACTCCACAGAACAGACGCTGTAGTATTTCCTAAGGCCGCGGTCATACCTTACGTGTCTGCGGCAGGGCGTGGCCGCAGACACGTAAAGTATGACCGCGGCCTAACATCCCTTCGTGTTTGCGTCTTGGCAACATGCCAATGAAAAACTCGTCCGGACCACCCGCCTCTTGACAGGAAGGTCGTCCGGGTCGAGAATCAGCGGTGGGATTGGAGTTCTGTTTCTCTGGTCTATGGCCATTTCCTTCCGTTTTTCTTCACCTTCGTGTTTCTGAGCACCTTGGAATTCATAATGACTACAATTTCCACTATTCGTCCAAATTTCCCCTATTACTGCCTTTAGAAGGTAATTGTATGAGACACGAACAAGCACTTTACTAGTGAAAGTTGAATGATTTTGAAAGCGTCCCTGACTCACTTGGTCAAGGTTATTAAGAGTTCTGAATTGACTGTCAAATAATCGCAGTCACAGCACTGCAGGGGCGAGCAAGCGGTCCCGTAACGATCTTTGAACGCTACCGTGACTGGGTACATTTGAACAATTCGTATGACTCGTTCCCTCAGTTCTTGTATGCTTTTCTTGTTTATGCTCCGTAACTGTGAGTCCTAGTAAACATCGGTTCCAGAATATTTCCGAATTTCCGAAATTTGTTTTAGCGAACTATGTCACTGCTGAGAGCCGCCGGAAGCAAACTGGGAAAGGCGAGTCGAGTAGGAGCGCTGGCAGTGCCTACAAGTTGGTTTTTATCTATCCTTTCTGATAAGTTTTCATATCCAGCATACGTTTCGGGTTTTCTCAGGTGTCAGAAAAACTAGCAAGCAACAGGTCTTGGTGTTTTTCAAGTGAAAGCTGATTTTATAGAATGTTTTCAAAGGTTCCTTGAGCGGCGGTCCCGTGGCAAATGTTCGCAGGTTCATTGGTGATCCATTCGATCAGTCAGTTGTGATTTATATTTGTTTCTTTATCTGTTCTTGAGTCTGGTGAGATGTGTTTTTTGGTGCTATCGCAAGCCTTAGTGGAGGAAAGGAGGGGTTCCTCTTTCTTTCTAGGGATAGCTCCTGTTTTTTATTGACGGCTGGCGAGATTTACCTCAAATGATAATACCAGCTGGTTCTTCGTAGAGTATGATGTCAGTTACTTCTTCCTTAGAGTCTCTTGTCATCAATTTTTTTCACCTTAAGCTCTCGAAAGAGCTGCCGCTATCCGTATGATGGTATTTGATAGAGAAGTATTGGCACAGGTTTCGAAAGCCATGCTGAAAGGGGAGAGTCTGGCCGGTTATTCGTGAACATTATCAGGAAAGCGAGTATATGCCATCAGGATAGAGAAACCGCTTTACCGAGTTTGACTCACGACGCGATGGTGCGAGTTACTGGCGCCGTATTGGTTGAGTCGTGAAGCGATCACACCTAGGACACCGTCATCGCTTCAGGACCTATACAATACGGCGCCCATGACTCGCACCATCGCGTCGCACTCCCAATGCCGCAAAGCGATTTTTGTGTCTTAATGGCATACACCCTCGGGAAAGACATTGTCATGGCTTTCGAATTTATGTGCTTGCTGTTCTGCCAAAATTCCTTGGTATCTAAATTGTTTTGTAGGATTCGGAGAACCAGCAGTGTTAACTTGCACCACTAGCGGCACAGTTCGAGAAGATCCCAGTTTTGAATTTGAAGAGAGCTTTTTCTTCGTCATTTTATCGATTCTCAAAATAATGCACCCCACGTTCTTTCCAAAAAAGTTTGAATTTAAGTGTGAAAAAGATAGTGTGAGCTAACTGGAACACTCCTAGATACCTAGCTCGCCTTGGACTGGTGAAGAAGATAATGCCAAATGATAAAGGAAGTAGTTTATATAGAGCTGTTTGTGAATCGGTACGCTGTTTCATAAATGATTACTATTATATCGATGATGCATAGCTTGCTGGCTCATCAAGCTCATTTTAGCTCAGTATGGATCAGAGGGAACATGCTGCCTTACAGCAGTTCGTGGAGGATCAGCTACTGTTTCAGTACCATATGCAGCGGATCGAAGACGGACTGCCGCGCGTGAACAAAATCGAGGATACATTGAGGACCGTCGCTCATCTTTTGAGGTTCTTCATTGTACTAGTTTTTGTTTGATAATTATTGACGATAATGTATAGTAGTGAGTTTAAAACACCGTTAAGGGTGATTTTTGGAAAAGGCGAAAGAGAAAGAACGGATTGAAATGCTCGAAGACCACCCTTCTAGTTCCTTCCGTCCCGCTGCATCACCAGCCGCTGAGTTGTAATACAGACAGGGAGGGGCAACCCATAAGCGCAAACGTTGTCCCGCCCTCGTAGCAGCTCGCCACGGTGCAGAGCAGCAAGACCGCAATTAGGACCCCGCGGCGTCGACTTTCGCACCCGATACTACAACCTTGGGATTTTGTAATGCCACAATTTCGCGTGCGGAGCCGCGACACTTCAAAATCGCCATGTCTGACTGCGGCTAATTGTGCCTTCAAAGGCCACGGAGGTTGGCACGGAAGGAAAGCGTATTCGGGAAAACCTATGTTTTGTAAAGTATCATTCGAGCTTGGGAAAGGTAATGTGCAACAAAACTCACACATCTTTGTGGCGGTGCTGCGATCTTAGCGCGCTTTGCCTCGAGCTGTATGCCCCAAAGACGGAGTAGCCAGCTGTCGGTGGGCAGAGAAGGCCGACGCCACTGCCATTTGATGTCGCGCAGGGCAAAGTTTATTCTATCCATTATTATTTAAAACAACAAACAGCAACGAACAAGTGGGGCAATGAAAGTCGGAAGCAATAGGAAAAAAGGTGATCATAGTAAAAAAAATCGAATGAATTCACACTCAACATCTTTGCAGGGCGTCGTGTGTACTATTGCGGTAAGCTACGAACTGCAACTGTTCTCTGTAGGCCGCATTTACTCCCTCATGCTGTCTTTGAGGTGCAACTTAAGCCTTGCAAAATACACAAAAGCTACCACACACAGTAGTCACCCACGCTTTCAGCATGAGTATATGTATTGAGCTCTTGCCCTTCGGTCCAGTTTCCGCCGCATTAAGGAACCCCCTATTAAAATGTCTATTACTCAGTCTACTGTGGAAGTGCTTCTTGTAGGGGATCGAAAGGGCTTTTGTATAGCTTCTAGACGTTAGATTTCACTCATGTTCGGCGACTTTATCACTTTGATAGCGTCGCCGATATGAATGCTGCCTTGCGCTTGGGCTGAGCGTACAATTTTTTCATCCATGGAACACTCTTTTGTGGGTTTTCAAGAATAGGGGACAGGTAAGGTTATTGTTCGGTTTTCATGTCATTGTTTACAACGGAACAGCCTTCTAATTTCAGTGTTGACTTACATGTGTATCGTGGGGTTGGAGAAAGGCCTGTCATCTACAAAGGAAGTACTGATGAAGGCTCATCTACAAAGGTATGGTATAATGTCTCGAAGTTATTACGGTACGGTAGGTGTTGAGTAGTTGACAGCATCGGTTTTATCGTCACTGCAATGGCTTCCTACCTTCTAGAGCCAAACATTTTGAATCGTGTGCCGTGCCCAACAGTTCCATTGTTCTTTTCCCATCTCTCACTCTATCCCATTTCGGGAGTGCGTTCGCAAAATACCATTATCATAGAATGCAGCTATTCAAAGGGTAAGCTGAAAACGTTACAGAGGAAATCCTCGGGCGTTCACTAAGCAAATGCTGAGCGCATTTTGAGTCAGTCAACTTGGCGGACCTTGTTCTCCCGATTCGAAACATTGTTATTAAGCCGAACTTATCTGTTCACTTTAGAGAGTTTCGAAATACCGCTTAACGGGGCGGTAGCGCTGTAGTTACAGGTGGTTCCTACTTCCGCTCTATGGTCAAATTCTGCATCAGTGCCCGTTCAGGTCGGCCAAACCTATCCCTCCGAATGGGTGAACTGGATAAGACTCGTCTGGGAAGATAAAAGCACGGAATTGTCCATCGGATGACCTCCTCAAGACATTGTAAAGGTTGAATTGCATTCACCTCACCACGATTTTGATTGGAACAGAGTGCGCGACGCATCCCTGTAAGGCCTATATTAAGGCCAGAGGCTTTATCCTTTTCTCCTTCGTACTATCCCCAGTTGGGTTGCCTCCTCTCTCTGCAGGAAAAATCCCGCGTGTCACAACTAAGCACTCTTCGTTTCTAGGTAATGCTGTGCGAAACATCTCGCGGTCATTTCGATTTGGTCATCACTAGAGAAGATCACACAGATCTGGCGCTGGCCCAGAGTGGGTTTCTTATTTATAGACAACTCGGATTTCTATATTCATGCTTATGTTTTACTTGGTTTGTGTACTCCGTTGTGAGTACGCCCTGAATTTACATATCAGCACTGTAGCAATTCTCTACGAGGCGCTCTACATTGGTGTTTTCGGATTTTCACGTGATGTTATCAAGGAATCGATTGATAAAGTACGAGCGGATATGGGTAAGATGTGTTTTCTCATGTCATCTTTCTATGCCTCCCAAATAGTTGCTTTGAACGAAGAAGAGAATAGATCCAGACCAATTTCATTTTAAGACACTGTCGGAGTCGATGTTCAAACCCCTATTCCCGAAGATATGCCAGAGCAATCAAATGAAGGCTTTGCTTTTAATGATGAGGGCAATGATATGGTGAAGGTTTGAGCTTTTGGTAGCAGGATGATTTTTCGGCGAAGATTCTGCATCGTTTGCAACAAGGTGTTATTTCCTTGAGCAGCCGTCTCTTCGTGCGTGGCGGCCGCCGATCCCGTACTCATCGGTGAAAGCTCTTGATCCGTCGGTATACCGTAATCTAGCTTACGACCTGCACTTGAAGAGTAAGAAACACAGTGGGGATCATCAGAGTGAGTTGGCATTGTCGTTGTGGAAATCGAAATGCGTAGCAAACCCCTTCGTTTCGGTTCTTATGAAGTGGTTTAATTCAAGATATAGCCCCTTCATTCGTACCGACAGCTTTTTATCTGGACACTGGCAAAAGGCCAGTATTGTTTGAATTACCTTTCCAAAACATCAGTATCACCTGATAGAATGTATGTATGTGACATGAGGTCACCATTGTATGTGCTGTTCCAGGTGCATTACAGTGTGGCTCTCCGTGTTTTGTAATGGAAGGTGAATCCTTTTACCGAGTGCGTATTGTTTTTTATTTCTCACATTTTATCTATGAACTCGTCAGGTAATCTTGAGACATTGTTGTAAACGGCATTTCAGGCGTACGTGCTGTCCGTTCCAGATAAGAATTCTAGGCTGGTTTTGGTCAATGGCATCGAGAGGTTTGTCTCAGGGTGACAAATTTTTCTATTGTTTTTTCGCTGTTAACGGATAGGCGTGGTCAACAAAATTTCAAGCAGATTTCAATTTCTGTTTTCGAGCAATGAATTTCGACTGCGTTCGCTATCATTGTCCAGGTAGTGATGTGATTCTGGAAAATAAAATCTTTACAGAAGAATAAGTGTGTCGAAGCTGTTACCGATGTCGACTCACACTTCGCCGAACCAGAGCCTTCCATACTCCTCCGCATCGAATGATACCGAGGTCAGTTTAGCTTCCTTCTTGCTCGCTGGTATGATTTAGTTTATCCTTCTGCAATGGTCTCTCAGTCTTAACACTAGAGCTGTCTTTTAATAATTGTGAGAGTCTCCTTTGGTGCCACCTAAAGAATCCCCAATTTCTCATAAATTTCAGGAATTAAGTAAAGAGAAATAGGTCACGTACTCATAGTGTACTTTTGACTCCACGAGTCACACCATAGCCTGTGTTATACGGTACGCCTGAAATCAGAACAGTTGGAATGTAATGGCGGAAAGGGAGTACCTTGATAGTACAGCTGTTATGAAGAGTTAGAGAAAATTTGCACTTTTCATCGTAACAATTTTTAAAGATAGTTTAGGCTTGAACCATTAGCGATTCCAGCTATCGTCAGAAGGTTGTCCACAAACTATTCCACAGTGGACGTCAACATTGCCTGCTCCTGCTCCATATGCATTCACGTACAATCGAACCGAGTCTTTCAGTTTCCAGGTACTCGTAATGTAATCATTGAATACTCTGCTTATTTTACTCCGTTCTGGTAATATGCTGGAAATTCAACAACTCCTTATGCCGTTATGAGATTGCTGTGCTGTCTAAATTAATTAATTAATTTTTCATTCGTCCGTATGTTATATCGTATTTAAAGAAACCGGAAGGGGTCCGAAACAAGAGAAAAATACAAAGAAATGAGCATTTTGTAACGAACGCAGAAGGTTAGAAGCGATAATCGGTGAAAAAACCCGAATTCAAAAGTGCATCGCTGCGGTGTGTATTCGCGCCTCATTCGCACCATCGCACTGACTATCCGAGTTGTCCGCTGTAGGAGACGGGCCGCGGGCCAACGTTAGTTGTAGCACCTGACTCCCAGCGCAGTGGAGTGGCCATTCCCAACTACATTAGCATTCATGTAAGTACATCTAGAAACAGTGTAAGAAAGAATAAAGGAAAAAGTAAAAGGAAAAAGCAAATTTATAAAAAAAGCATCTTCTCTTGTCACCATGCCACGGCGTCAAATTGGGGAGTTTGTGCAATGGCGGCCCTTGAACTCGTTCACACTACGTCTGTTCTACCGTAGGCCAAAATTGCCTCCTTCTGGTGTCTTTAATTGTCTGAAATAACATATAATTAGGGTAAAAATAATGGTTAAGAATGCCATATCAATGATGTGTTGCTCAGTTCCAGTACTTGTGCCCGATGGTGCCGAACGGCTTCGCCACTCCTTCTTTGAACTCTGATGTTGGGAGTTTTCCTTATTATTACGGTAATAGCTTTGAGTTGTGCTTTATCTGTGAGATCGATGTTTTTCTTATTAGTATTAGTCGCATCAGTTCCATCAAGCTGATGATGTAAGGCCTTAACAAAAGCCGCTGAAACCGTTGAACAGCAGTATTCTGACACCACTTTTGCAGCTCCAAATCTTTCATCGGGAGAGTGCGTGTCTGTTATTTCCTTTGGAGCACCGGCATACTCTGATCAATATATGGTAGCTTTTATGTCTCTGTCCGAGGCCTTTCTTGTCATCCATTTGTTTTCCATTTGTGAAATGATCTGAAAAACTGTTTCAGACGTCGTGTAGCTATCAGTATGGAGATGCGTCAGGGTTACCATACAGCGCAGGTTCGGTCGCTTCAGTTTCAGTCTGCTTATGTTGCAAGGGGCCGATTACAGTTGGATGTTCCTATCTGAGCACCCATTAGATATTTAGGATTCATGAAATTATATTCTTTCAACCTTTGCACTGCCCACAGAAGAACCGCAGAGATCGAAAGTTGTTTCTTCCTTCAAAATCTTTCGAATGCGATGAATACACGTTACTAATCATTCACCGGAAGCAGTAACTTGGTTTGATGAGTTCTGCACAGTATTTCTTAATTGCAGATGTTCATTATGAATCTACAAGTGTGCAGAATGGCGCCTACAGTATCACTTAAAGACCAGATGAAACTACCACCGCGTTTTCCTCAGTGAGTGCTCAGTGTTCCAGTTTCGGTGACAGTCGTTAAAGTTGTGTTCCTTGTTTACTTCGCAATATTTTTAGATTTTTATTATCTTGCTTCTATTTGAATCTTTCGTGTTCATTCATACAATGGCATATAACAGAGCATCTTATCGATATTTCTGTCTGGAGCTTAGCTCTATCCACATTTCACTTGCACATCCTATCTCAGTTTTCCTTGGATTTCTCACTGCGACACAGGTTTACGATACCTCACCTTTCTAATACCGTAAATTTTACTAATTGAGCGCTGATGAACTAAATTGTGGTCTGAACTGCATAGCTTTACTCTGGTTAAAATTTCCAGAATTTAATATTCACATCCATTTTATTTTGAAGCTCGTGAATGTTCCAGCACATCTAATGTAAGGCATGTTCCTTTATAATGAAGTTTCTCCTTTTATAGCTGTTTTCATATTGTATTGGTCTTGTCTTCTGATAGTTTGATCTCCATCTCTTTTCTTATTTTACACTTGCGTTGTTTGCATATCTGAAGTTGCAATAAAGCATTTCATAAATTTAAGGACCATAACAATTATTTCATTGCTCCAGGTCTTGCACAAATATTTTCTTGCCTTTTCGAAAAACGATGATAGCTTTACACATGTTCTGATGAGGAAGACATGACCTTTTCACTGTAGTGACGTTCACATTATCATGAAGCTGATCTTTCACCCGCCCTGAACGGTTTTTCGCGTAAGCTCACTCGCTCCAAAAGTCCTCTCCCATGAACTGATGGCTTTCGTCTCTACTGCAGTGCGCAGGTTCGCTTCTGCATGATATTCAATATTCTGAACTCTGATTTCGTTTTCAATTATGTTCTCAACTGTTGAAAAACGGTAACGCCATGACGTCGCGAAGATGGAATGCTGTTCGGAGTTATTGAAGCATTAGGTTGTAGGGAAAGATGTGTAGCACCCGGTTGGGTGTTGACATGCACCAATTTTTCCAGTGGGCCACCCAACTTCTATTCTTTTAATATGTCTGATACATATGTGAACAACAGGAAACAGCAATCCAAGCGCGGTGGTTTTTTGTTGCCTGGAGCGGAGCTGCTACGAGCGGGGAAATACGTTTTGTCTCAAATACTTGTTTGTCTGAGGAAAGAGGCAGTACATTCGTGGAGCAGCGCTCGGGCTCAACTATGTTCCTGTTGAGTTGGGGCGGTGCGTAGCTTTGTTCGTTTGATGGCTGTCTATCTGAACGTACGTTGATGTGTGCATATTGGAATTGTACAAGTATTTGATTCGAAAGCTTTTTATAAACGCAGAAAATTCTAAGAAAGTCATCATGAAAGGACAAGTAGCCACTATTCTAGAGTAAAGATGTATGATATAAATACACGTACCAAGAGCAATCATTTAACACATACAGAGTAGCAGGGTTGTTTTCTAATTTCTACGATTCTAGTCTTTATGCTGGTTACATGCATGTTTTATCGTTACCGCTAATTACATCCCTTTCTGCGTTATCAGGTGCGGTTGGTACACCATGGTGGTACACAGCTGGCTTTCGAGGGCAATTCGTAAACACTTAACTACCAGCTGAATCGTAGCTTGTTATACAAAAAAGTGGGTTATGAGTTTGAGTCTCTCAGTGTGGGCAAATTTTCCTTTTAATTACCTTTACTCGTGGGATGACCACTACTGACTTTCTTACTTTTTAACATTCATCACTAGCCCTCCGACGAAAATTAGCTCTCTAGACCACTGCAGGTTCTTTTGGTTTCGAGCTGAGCATATTAGAGAATATGGTCTGCAAGCTTTCCACCGAAGCTAGTGCGCCATAGTCTATGAATCTGAAATTCATCAAAATCAGAAAAAGTAGGAAAATTTCTCGCCTGTTTGACTTCGATACAATTATTGTGAAGTACTCCAAATGATAATACTCGGACGAAAAACAAACAGACAAAACAGATAATGCATAATAATATGCAAGTAGTAATGGTAGACATCCAGGCCGAGTGCGGACAGGAGTATTTGGTTTCCAGGAGGAGGGTCGTATTTACTGCTGTTGTTGGGTTTGATAGTAATGTGAAAGGGAGTGTGCTGAAGCTCTACGGTTCACAAAGCATATTAACCCTCTCTCATCATGGCCAGCCCTAGATCACTGACCACTGGGCATAATTTTGAGTGGGACCCAGTTAAGAGGCGTATTACTGGCGTGGGAAGTCCCTGAATCTATGCTGTAACCTAATGCAGATACTGGGGGCATTCGCCTGAAACGGCAGCGTACCTTACCTGATTTTGTTGAGGTCCTTTGGTGCATAAGCTCCTTTCACGATAATGGTGTCATGTGGCTTCTTGTGGCCGTATTTCTGGAAATGTGTGAAGATTCGCCGTTATGTCAATCATGTCACCTTATGTCATGGCTGTACTTTGATCGTATCAATTTGAATTTCGATATATTTCCCAACGTAAATCTATAGTTACCTGTTGCAAAACGCTGGCATATCGCATCAAATCTGGTACATGAACCATTTTACCACCGACATTTACTAGAGCGAATCGAGCATCCTGAAATCGTGAACGTTTTCATTCACTTAAACTTGTGTTTTGGACAATCCGTCCTCTCAATTTTCCAGTAGATACAGTGCGTCCATGCAATTATACACAGCTAAGTTCACTTTTTAACATAACGAAATCCATTTGCTTATTCTGGTGCATATCTGATCTAGCTGTACATTGTTGGATGCCGGCGATGAGCAGTTATAGCTTGTCTTAGACAATGATACGATTTTAGTCGCAACATCACAGACACATCAGTCCTGAGGCCGCGTTCATACTTTTCGCCGGCAGGGTGTGGCTGCATTCACAGGCAACGAAGCAGAATGGCACTGGGGATGTGTAGAGACGATGCAGGCAAGGCAATAGGATGGCACAGGCGGAGACGCAGCCACGCTTTGCCGCTGGCACCGCAAAGTATGAACGCGGCTAACATACCCAGTGTAAGAACCACGATAGCTTTACGGTTTGAAAGTAGCTGTACCTTGATTGCTCTTCCGAAGTAGTGAATTTTGCGGATATATTGAATGCCAACCAGGTCAATGCACATGGTCCTGCAACGAAATGTCTCAAAACTTTTTACGGTTACATAAGTGAAAGTATATGTATATTTCTCACGTGATTGCGAGACCAATGATGATATAGCAAAGATCAAGTAGATAGAATTCTCGGTTGAGCGGTACAATGTCACCGAAACCGACCTGAAAAATCGTTTAACGGAATGAGGGAGTAAGAACTTCAATAAATTGTAAATCAGTATAAGAATAAGGAATGAATCATGAAAATACTGGAGAAGTTTGATCGCTACGCATTTGGCTTTTTCTCCGAATCGTGAGGGATACACAAATAAATGGACAACGAGGGCCATGCTAAATTTTCACAGACTCTGAAGAAAACCCCTTGAACCCTGAGAATGTTACACCCATGTCGATCATTTCGCTGATCAGCATAGCACCTCACGTGAATCACGCATTTTTGAAAAATTACGCATTTTCTCCTTTTCCGTGTCTAAGTATTTTTGAATACGTTATTCAGAATCGTTAGCTCAGAACTTGTCGTGATCTTCAAATAATTGATGGAGCTGCGATAAAAAAACAGCTCAGAAAGTTGAAATTATAGAGAGTAAGAATGTAACTCACAGTAGTCATAGTGATGAACGAAAAATAGAATCCGGAAAAAAACTGCCAATTCTCCCATGATCCTAACAGTACAGCACCGACGGCCATGTAACCGAGTAGTATGACGACAATCAGTGCCACTGGGATAGAGATGTACTGCTCGAGACCCTGAACAGGCTGTGTGTTCTGGGAGCATGCAAAGAAGCTTGCAGTAGTGTGATTCGATACTTTTGCACCGTTTTTGTTGGAGTTTTTGCAGAACTTTAGAAGTTTACGGCGGGACGTGGCTGCGTCATCTCTACGTCTCCGTCCGTGCCAATTTACCTCACTATCTATGGACGCAGCCATGCCCTGCCGCCGCCAGCGCCACTTCAAAGTATGAAGGCGGTCTTACGCGACCACAGCCACGCAACAATCTAGTTCGAAGCCGGCGGTGGGGCTCAAAGGAATCGTCTACAGAAATTGGAGTTCGTTTGTTACTCATATATTTTTTTACTCATATGTTATAGTTGCTCATTAAAGGCAGCCTGCAAAGTGTCAAACGAAAATACAGGAATCTAATTGAGATAGAGCTCCCCAAAGTGAAGGACGACGATGTGGAGCGCCCGAGTGGGTTTGGACGCTAGAGAGCCAATGGGCAAAGCGGCGACATTTACGTGGATAGGGATGCAGAGCGAGAAGCAAATCAACATTGAGCGCGCAAATTTGAGCAGCGGCCGTCAGATCGCTGTTCAAATGTTGCTCAGCGGGAAATCGAACTAGTTGCTCTTGTTTCAGTTTTTTTCGATTTCCGCTCGGGAACAAAAGAAAGTTCTCGGTATTTTTCGTGTTTGTGTTCATGTACTGTATTTATTAGTGATTTTAAGGAGAATTAGAATCATGTAGTTTCTATGGACGCTTCCTCTAGATATGAACATGCTGTTAGCATGGGCTTCTTTACTCGTACCTGCATCAATTGCTCTCCTTCTCGAGTGCTCTCGTCTTTTGTTGGCAAAGCGGCGTAGGCTGGACGGCGACACCGTTTTCGAGCTTTCGAGTATCTGAAAGTAATGTTCGCAGCATAGTTCGGAAAAAAGATTCACAACTTTCCGCGAAATATTCACTTGATGCTCGTGTCCGCGGAAATTTTTTCAAAACAATTAGTTGCTCGAAAACTCACCTCGAATAAAGCCATACGATGTTTTCTGATAGGAATTTGCCAATATCGGCTACTGTAATCAAAATCAATGGAACACCCAGAAGAGCATATGCGATACAGAACATCCGGCCATGCCACGTCACCGGAACGAGATTACCGTAACCTTTAAGATGTTACATAATAAATATGTACATCCATTTATTATCACGCTAAAGCCGTACCTATGGTGGTGAGGAGTGTAGCTGTGAAAAATAGAGCAGTAATGAATGTCCAGGAATACTGAAACGCATTTTTATCAAAACTGGCGGGCTAAGTGAAAAGAGGTGGGCATTTCTGCTCGTCGTCCGCGACTTCTCTTTGGATTTGTTAACGTGGAATTAGACCTATTGGTAAAGTTTGCAGTAACCCATCTGGACTTATCAACTTATTGTCATACAAAACGCGTTCATCCCTATGGCATAGCAAAATGCGGCGGGCGTGCGATAGTAGATAGTAATGATACGCGTGACCAGTCACTACACATATCATTTCCTAAAGCTCTTAGGTCGCCGTCAGGCGAGTTTGCTTTGTCATGCGGTGTTGTAACAATGGAAGATATTGAAAGGATCGTGCACGGAGAAATGTTTCTCTGTTATCCTTATATTTGTTGTATTTGGTTAACGAGGGTAGCATGCAAAGTTTCACGCGAAAAAGTCACGATATGGTTAAGCTACAGCTCCTCCAAGTGGTGGCCGAGGGGGCGGGGCTTCAGACTGGATGCCCGCCTTATCGTCTGCCGCGGTCGGAGACGCATAGTGGGTAGAGAAATTTACGTAAAAAAATCCACTGTTCATCTCCGACCGCGGCGAAGAACGGGGCGGGCATTTATTCTGATGCACCGCCCCTCGGTCACCACTTTGAGGAGATGCATCTTAGCCGGATTCTCAGTTTTTCGCGTGAAACTTTGCATGCCGCCCTGATTGAGGAAGTACAACATGAATATGTGGGCTCCAGATTTTTCTGTGCATGACTCTTCCCGAGTGCGGTATCGCGTGCGGAAGTGCGACGTCGCAAAATCGCAAGCTCTGACGGCAACCTTGTCCTTTAACACTTTCGGTAGCTTCCAATGGAATCCTGGTTGGCTGTAGTTGAAGTGAAATTTGGGTTAATGAATTGCGTAGCGTTTGTATGGCGTGGTTGTCAGCAGCACTAACCGCCTCGTTCTCTCTGCCGGGTTTCAAAAGTGCTGCGCTGATGAAATGTGTGTCGAACGCTTCGAAGAGAATCCGGGTCGAATTCTCCACGTACAAGCTGGCTCGCTCCTCAATAAGATCTGAAATACGTGATTCATGGCAAGTAAAAGCGGTTGGTCTGATGGCTTTTACCTGGCGATGCACCAGACTCGACCAATGTCCACAACTCGTCCAACATACGTTCCTTGTGTTGGTTAAATCGACGTATCGCTGACTCTCGAACAGCCATCTGTGACAGTTGATTGTATTTTTTACAGAAGTTTTTGAAATCTATTTTTTCCATATTCCTTATATGACTGGATGTATACACCTCATATTACCAATATGAGCTCAAATACAGGATTGTTCCCTGATCACCACTGGTTTGGAACGCGCGCCTAATGCGTCCAGGTCACGCTAGGAGTTGCTTGAAGGAGTCAAGCAGGAAAAATGAGTTTCTTTTTACCTAAATATTATGCTGTATTTGGCTACAAGCTCCGGCTATAAGCTGTGGCCGAGGGGGCGAGGTCCCAGAGTAAGTGTCCGCCCCGTCCTGCGCCGCAGTCGGAGACGAGAAGTGGGGCTGTTTACGTAACTTTCTGTTTACACTATGCTTCTTCGACCGCGACGGACCACCACTTCGAGGAGCTGAATCTGAGCCAAATTCTCACCTTTTCGCGTAAAACCTTGCATGCCGTCCTTATTAAGCGAATACAAGATGTTAAGTGTTTTCATGGTGATTCAGGTAGTACCTCATTCGGTCTTTCCATATGATAGAAAGCGACTGCTCCACCGACGACATACAGTAGTGAGAGCAGGATGAGTCCGACATGCGGCAGCACGATCCGAGCGTATTTCTTCCATGTTGGCATCTGCGACGCGATGATCTGAAGGAAGGTGCTGTTCTCTGGCGAGTATCAAAAGAGCTACAACACTTTTCATTTTAAATCGTTTACTATTCAAATCATTTTCTGACGCAGCCTGAAACCTCCCTGACCTGAGTTGAATCGGCATTCGGTCGTGATTCGGCAAAAGTACGGCCGACTCGCATCGTAGCAGTTCTCCCGGTGATCGGTAGTTGTGTGATAAAACCCATAACTTTTCTAGTAAGATTATTGTTAGGGTTTTTGTAAGATGGTGAGCGAAAAATATGGCCGAATTCAATACGAGTATGTATGTTTTGTTAAGACTCAGCGGGCCAAGCGTAAAACTGAGGCATCGTCTGAGTCACTAGAAGATTAATTATGAAAATCTCCAAGAGAACTGAGGTTTTTTTAAAATGCAATTCAGACAACTGAGATGATTGTGTAGATTCATGTGTTATCTTTGGATTTCGTCTTATTTTCAGTACATACGGCTGTCACGTAAAAATACTTGTGACATTAGAATAATCCTTCTCGGAAATTCGAGTTTTCCATCTCCAGGTTTCACGCAAAAAAATCGAAACTCGACGTGATGATCCTTCTTAAATTTTGTCCAGACGGGTAACGTGGGCGGGTTTTTCGGGACATTGGAGCAAAACAGCGGCGGTCACGTGGTCGATGACGCGGTCTAGGGAGAGAGTCAATGCGGGCTCCAAGCCATGATTGGGCTGTTGAGTATTCATAAAGGCTCCATTTTTTTCGGTTTTACGTAACACTTCAGAGGGATTGTCCAATTTTCTGGAAATTATACTTGTTAGTGATATCGTGTGAATTTGAAATTATATCTTTCATTCTGAATCATAAATCTGTAAGAAGCGGGTTTTCGATTTTCCTTGCAACTCACAAAGTCCTCCAAATTCGTGGCTTATACCGACGAGATAGGTTGATCCTGAGCAATTTACATTCTTACCAACTGTTTACGTGCAAGTTTAATGGCAGTAATTTATTTGTCGTCCCCTTGAAAACAAAACATGTATTTTTTTTTGGAGCATATCGATAGGCAGACATGCCTGTTTGATAATCTCCAATGGTTATGACGCTCAGGGCTCTACAGAGGAGGGGGTCGTATATCGGCATAAGTTGCTAGGAAACTGATTGTTAGTGCATGATATAAGTAACACAATGGTGGTATTCTCGATTGTGGCTAATATAAAAGAACCTCTAGATGTTCAGCTATCTGTTCTAGATGTGCAACGTCCAGGAGCACTCTTTCTCATCTGAAATTTCTTCACGTGTAGTCTCCTTAGACCCCTATCCTTCATATGTGTGGCCCAGTTTAGGATTTCTCATCACCCACATTACCCCTATCATTGTCTCTAATATTTTCTAAAAATATTCCGAATCGAAAGAAAATTCTTCGATTCGAAGTCAGCTTATCGTGAATGTGACTTTCGTTCGCCCTCGTTCCCGTTGGGGCCCGGCGGTATTCGTAAACAAGGAGCGAACGATCCCATTCTGAAAATTTTCCGCAGGCGTGAGGAGAGACAATCTAAACAATTTTTTAAGCTATACTGAGTGCCAGTGGTTTCCAGAAACCTAACCACATAGGTTTCCAAAGACTCATATAAAATTTTGGGAAAAATGTCGTAAAAATATTAGGTTCTTCGGAAAGAAATGCGCGTTGAATTTGTCCATTTTTCTCTCCTACTATAAAAGATTCTTCAAAACAGTTCAATCTCTTAGAAAGAGATTTTTATTGTGCATCTTTTCATAGTATCTTTGTCTATGTCTACTTGGTTTTTTTCAAAGAAAAAAAAGTTTCAACGACTTGAGACCGACTTCCATGTTCTTCGTCATCCAAGCTTTCATTACCGTTTTTTAAACGCTGGAACTTTGCCCGACACTTTATACAGCCAAATCTTTCTGCAAACATTATACGCATGACGACAGATATTTACCGCTAATTGCATTGAATCTTGCATTTTTTTGAAATTTTTTTTCAAAATTCTGAAAAAAAATTGAAATTCTTTTTTGAATTTTTTCTTCGAAAAAAAACAAGTAGATATAGACAAAAGTATTTCAAAAGATGCGCAATAAAATTCTCTTTCTAACAGACAAAACTGTTTTACAAAATCTTCTGTAGTAGAAGAGAAATAGATGGACAAAAAAACGCGCATTTCTTTCCGAACAACCTAATATTCAACGACCTGATATCACTGTAACTGATGAAAGGCTTTTGACTAGAGATACAAAATACGCTGGAGTACTGCCGATTCGCAGAGGTGAACATCAGATCATGTGAATTATATGTGGACATAAACCAAGCGGTGTTTAGGGGACCTGTTTGCATGATGCAAGCATCCTTTCTCGTAGATAAACATTCGTCTTCCATATACACCCTTAGGGACATGACATTTCTCATTCGGAAAAATAGCTTGAGGATTGATGTGATCCATTGCGGGAAAAAAGTCATCACGGCGGCGATGACGAGCGAGTAGGCCGCTTTTTAGGGCCCATTTCCGCGTTTTTCTTACACGTTATAGCATGGCATTTGGGTTTTGCGTTTTGACCAATGAGTTAATTATTTTTTACACTTTGCCTTTAATTTAAATTTTTTTGAAGTCAAGAGTAGTTTATTTCACGGTGTGGGTAAACTATGAAAATATTGGTGAAGTATGGTTGCAAAGCCTAATGGAAGATACAGGAATATAGCACTCGGATTGATGACCGTCGCGTTTGAAAATGACCCACGCTTTAGCGTGAGTCATCCGTTCACCATTGTTGCAGCGTTATTATCCGCATTTATCTGTATATGTAATGTGAGGCTATGAAAAATTTTCGCAAGGAGAACAAAACACTGTGGTAGCAGTACACTCTCACCTCGGCCGTAATGACGCCTTACTATTAAAGCAGTAGAAGGTGCATGAAGACTATCCGATTAGGTCATCACGCTGTAGTAACTGCGTCGCCGCGCGGCATCAAGTGTCTTGCTGGTCCCATTGTGAATTTCCCGCGCACTAGGGAGGCCTGACCTGGTTTGACAGTTCTGACGCAGTAGTACTACCAGCAGTGGCGTGAAGCAGGAGTCTTTTGCTACAGAAACATGATTTCATCAGATAAATTGAAATATGAAGAGCATTGTGGTATTTAAAAATATGATTTCAGTTTTAGACTTCTATGAATCGCTGAGAAATAAAAGAAAGTTCTAATTAAAAAAATAAACGGCGGATTGGAAGAACTACGTTCCGGAGAGTGGAGAGAAGATGAAGAGATGAGGATTATCCACAGCAGCGAATTTCATTATTTGCTTGGAGAGCGTCGCTCCAGTAATTAGCGTATTTTACGCGGAAATTAGCATGCAGAGATATGAGCATTGGAGGCAGATCATGTCTCACGTAAACTTTGCTCAACGGACCCCCTGGTGAAGTCACCCATAGGATAGACAAACGGATGGACATCGGTCAGACAAGGCTTGCCAAATGACAGGCCTTGCGCCCTTCGTTTCTATGCCTTCGACGAACATCCATGGAAGAAAGCGTGGCTTCAATTTCATTGTGAAAACATTGTTATAGAATTCGATATGCGGCTGTGTGGTTGGTGGCCTGGAACTAGTCTGGTCTGGAATGTACTTTTAAGAATGGATTTCGCGCAGTGGCTTAATTTTTACCTTGAAAAGCGAAATTGGAAAGAACTGAAAGCGAGGTGTATTTGTTTTTGCTGCTCTATTTCCTCAGGTTTCGTTGTGTCGTTTCGACCTATCAAAAACGTGAATGTATTTATTTCGTATAAAACACACGGCTTCTATGGTCCGTTGCGGCTTGCATTGTGTGAGGTTTGCCCCGCCCTTCCCCCCCCCCCTCCCACGTGACCCTCAGCCGTAGTGATGACGCCGAGAGTACCCGGGAGTGCATCAGTCAGGACCATCCAACTAGGTCACCGTGTGGCGCCAAATAAGTCGCCAGGCTCAGGTCTTCGTCGAGAAATCCTAGATGGCAGGTCGTATCTTTACACAAGAAGGAAGGTGGGGAGTGGTATCTAGGATCGGTTCTCCCATAAATCCTCTACACCCACATTCCTTGAGGAGAACCCATGATGGTTGAGAAAATTTCGGGTTGGTTGGTTTGGCCGATCTTTCAAATGGTCGTCAATCACTAGTCATACTTTGTACTAGATAGCAGTGGATGATTTTCGCTTGATATCTTTCAAGTAGGCGGCTCAAGTAGGCGCAGATGCCCCAAGGTGCGTCGACCGGGAGGAAAGGTCGTCGGACTGTAGGGGAAGGGAAAGGGGGCTCGTATCTTCCATGGAATCTGGAAGGGCTAACCCTCTGAATTCAGGTTTGATCCTGGCGTACACCCTCGTATCGCAATCTGATGAGCGGAGCATACACGATGATCCACCAATGGGGACCCGCTTGACACACGCGAAGGTCGGTCCGTTTTGGCTGAAAACGCGTCCAGCGTGGACAGTGCCTTCGAGATAATCTATGGATTTATAACACAGACAACACACCTACATGCCTCCTGGTTTTTTACAAGCGTTAGCTAACAGACTATCGATTCGTTTGAATACTGCATTTTTTTTTGCAAGTTCAATTTCATTTCTTTTATTGCATAGAATAGTTATCGATCACTTTTTTTCACCGCTTAGCAGTATTTATTGCGCACCCTGTATTCTTTCTGGTGGTTTGAGTGAAGAACGGGGTCTTCGATATCTTAGACTCCATTTGAGGTGCGACATGCATTTCTTTCGCAGTCATTATCGTCGATCAAATTGAATGTATAGGAAGCTATGCAAGGATCAGTCAGTGTTTCAAGTGAGTTACTCGAATTTATTATTGCATTCAAAGGGTGTCCCACTGAAGGGCTTTCGAGGAAAATTCTGATTTGCAAAGACTGAAACGTCTATTTGAATGGTCACTGTTGTACTTGTATTGATTAATTGGACTGTAATTGAATGATCTCACGACTGGCGATTGGTTGAATACAAAATGCAGTGGTTACATCTGAACATTGCGAGCAAGTAATCGGGATCGGCATATCACTTAGTGAGCGCTTGGATGCTGAGTTCACACATGGTGTGCCTCTATTACTCGATAGCTTGATAGTTTTGAAACAATGGGTGACTCTGTGCACTCGAGTTGACCGTCAGCTTGGAGTTTTTCCTAAATCCCGGCCTGTTGAAGAAGGCGATCAAAATGGGGCTCCTTACTCGCGTAACGGAGATGTAAATCCCACATTAGTCGCACACACAATCTACTCAGGAAGTGAGTGAGAGTTCTTCAAAAGGCCAATGGAGCTTGTATCTTACTCTATGCATGCGATGAATAGAGGGGCAATTCGCCTGGTTCAATGACCTAGTAAGGTAGTCCTGACCCACCATTCCGCATCGTCTCTTCGCAGTTGCCACTCTTTTTCAAATGCACCCTCGCAAAATCTGCCTCTACTCTCGACTCCCACGTTCCTTCACCAAATTCTTCCTATCCATGCGCTCACAATGGGTGCGTGTCAAGTAACCGGTGAATAGTGTGGGGTCAGGTAGCCCATGAGTCGGTTTGCTCCACGGGGCGGATGATTTACTTTCAATTGTACGATCTCGGCTACGTTGCTGGTCTAGTTAGGTAAAAAAATCAAGGTCATAGAAAAAATACTGATACTTGTAAAGTTAAATATGTAATAAAGTCGGATGTGTGTAATATAAGTGGTTGAGATGTTACATCCTCCATTAAATACGATTTGCCTGGAAGCATATAAGATCTATTATTAAAAATGTAGTTCTCATATAGAAGTTGATTTCGTCGTTTCCATAGTGAATCGCCCTCACCCTCCCTCCCCTCCCCCACGCAACACTGTAATATGACCTCTTGGAACAATGGTCGGAAAATTTGCACGACACACTCTCACAAATTCCCTTCTTCATTCGGTTGGCTGTGCTCCAGGACTAGGTCGGCGGGGCACGCGGATTGCGTCTCCATTCGTGCCGAGTGCCTCGCTGGTCCCGTTGCGAATTGGGCGCGATAGGGGCGCGGCCAGCGCGTTCTCACGTGACCTGACCCAGTTGGACAGTCCTGACGCGCATCCAGATATGCAGTATTCATGTAGTATTGTTGATGGTATGGGGGATGGGTTAAGGAACAAGCAAAGTAAGGTTAAGAGAAGTTGGTGTGCGAAGGAAAAAAAATGATGAGTAATTAAAGAAATAATAAAATATCATTGAAGAAATCGTGTTCAAAAGATTCAAGACGTTGGGACAAAGGGTTAAGTTAACTGCCGTTCCAAACTTTGTAATAAGAAATAAGATCAATGATAAGGATATATAGACAGATGAGCCTAGGTTATGTAGTGACAGGTGGCGCTCACTCACTCCTACATACTATCACGATGCGGGATCAAATCTCGCATTACTGCCTACTAGGCCAACCAAGCCTCCTATCCCTCCGAGGTAGGTGAACCTGACTCGAGGACACCTGAGGAGAAAAAGCGCAGAAGTGTACATCGGTTGGTCCCGCAAAATCGCATCCACTTACGTCGACGAATCTGAATGGAGCTAGAATGCGCGGGTCATCCCAGCAAGGGATTGATTGATGCCAGGAGCTTTACTCATTTCATAGATAGACAAATAAATGCAGCTATTTGATAGCTTTTGAGACTATCTACAATGCATGAGAACGAGGAAAATGGTGAAATAAACAATGGCTGAGTGTGCGATTAAAAAAAATAAATTCATGTGGCAGGAAAGGAAATAACATGCAATGATGATATTCAACGTGTGAGAGGTGGAATTTTGAAATGAAAACTGAGGTACCCGGATTCGAATGGAAAAATATTAAATATCGAATAAGTGTGCGGGAACGCATAGATTTCGGACTGGCAGCAAAGGGATCGGCGAGGCCATTTCCACAGCGTTTTTCGTCTGTTTTGCACTCTTTTCTCGGCGACTGCATGATTCTCAGGCAGTGAAATATGACAGTTTTAAGCCGCCGACAAGGGTCATCAATTTTTTGAAAATCGCTAGGCAACAAAAAAAACTCACAGAATCCATGGATGAGGCTCAGTGAGTAGGCAACGACGGCTGAAAGTGGCTTTATCCGAAAGCCTTGAGACGTTGATATGTCTACGAATGTTTCCGTGGCATACTCACGTGTTTTTTGAGGCTTGATGGGCGGTGAGAAACTAATGAGGAGACCCTTCTCATTCCATTACCATCCGTCAAATATTCCCTGTTCATGAGATGTCCTTTTTAGTGGGAAGGGATGGGGAGAGTTAATGGAAATGGTGATCCAAATGTAAAATGTTTTCTTTGAACTTTCTGTGGTAGGATAGGATATCCTCCTATATTTTGCGATTCCCTACTCATAGTGGGACTTCTTGCAGCTGTGCCGTAGCTTCCTTTATGCTTATGTTCTGATTGAGTATGTAAATAACTGAAATAATCGTCTACGGAAGTACAATTCTTCAGTTACCTTACTATTTATGTTTATTTGCTCAGTAAGTGACGACGAACGTCGTCCCTAATTTCCGGTAAGTTATCAAGGTAAATCCTTTCTGTCATATAGCGATCAATAAGTACAATAATGAATCATATTGTTTCAGAATGTTTATTTTCTTACGTTCTCATGCATTACGGTAACAATGTTTCTACAGGACATGGCAATGTTTTCAGTCGGCTGTGGGAGAGATGGCATGACTAGGCGTCTGGCCGTACTTAAGCAAGGAGCAGGAGATGACGGGGCTTGTGGCAACTATCGTCCGTCCGAGGAGTCTTCAGCTCGTCTCGTGTCGTCCCTTCTACAGCAGCTTTCGCGTACTCTATTCTATTATTCTGCATTGTTCATTGGAAACGATAGCTTCACTAGAGGTTAGAGCAATAAATATTAGATCTTTTAAGTTGAAGGCGATTCTACGAGTAACCACTGAAAATCCGCGTGGCATCTATAGGTCAAATATTCGATTGATATCGCGTTGAAATCGCCACAACTTATTGGTGCATCGGCCAAGTGGTAAAAGGTCGAAGAAGCGAGCTAACAAGTTGATCGTGCGGAAGAAATCGGAAACCGCAACAGCTCAGGTCGGTTACTGGCAAACTTTGAAACGCTTTAGGTTTAATTTTTCGAGTAAGCTTTGCTTTACCGTTAACCTTTCAAATTTGCCTGGGAGGTTCAGAGCTTTCAATCAGTAGCTTTAACATCGATCTTTCCGTCGGTTACGCTTCGCGTGTTGTCCTCGATCATTGAATCACCCAAGACGCGAAATGGCCGCACAACTCTCCTCACACAAACGCATGCTGACTAGGCATTGCAATAAGCTAGAGATAGTACTCATGCGGTTCAAGGAGGAAAAACTTGAAACACCGCTTAGTTTGGACGAGTTGAGAGAAGAAGGGTCGGTGGAAAACTACCGTCGACGTCTGCAAGAAGCACTAGGCGCATTAGAAAGCTGCACATCTAAGATAGAACGATTATGCCAAGAATACGCGTATGCTGTAGACAATACGAGGGAAATAGAAAAATCTGACAGGGACGACTTTGAGGTCTACTTAAATAAGGCAGAGGTAATCTTAGGCTCAACTCTGGACTATACTGTGATTCTTCAAGGAAGACTACGGTCTCTGGTGACACCTCAAAGGGATCATTACACAATTCCACGCGTAGAGATCGCGTCGTACTACAGAGGCTAAGCCAGTCGTACCCACATTACCCATTCCAACATTTACAGGCAACATTTGGGATTGGGATAACTTCTGGGTTCTTTTCAAAGCCAATGTACACGATCAACCCATACCAGCGCTTTTCAAATTCAATCATCTTTTGAACGCGTTGAAAGGGGAGGCATATAATGCCGTGAGAAAATTCCAAGTCACGGAAGAAAACTACGGCAAAGCAGTCCAGTTTCTTCACGAAAAATACGGAAATAGGGAAGATTTAGTTCACCAACTACTCAGGCGCTTGGAAAAAGTGACCTTGAAGTCTTCTTCACTCAAAGATCAACGGGTATTGTTGGAGCAGCTTCAAATAATAACGTCCCAGCTTAGAGACAAAGGGGAGCAAGTAGATGGCCAATGGTTAATAAAGCAAGTACTAGCCAAGTTCCCCGAGCGCGTCCAAAGGAGAGTCCTGGAAAGGAAGTATTCCATGGAGGAATCCTTTCGAATGGATGATCTCCTAATGTGTTTGGACAAAATAGTTTCCATGGAGGAAAAAATTACGCTCCACACCTCTAAAGGATCAGGTGATGACTGGGCATCTACCCAAAAAGATAAATTCCCTAGAAAGGAAACAGAACGTGTAAGTTTCCAGTGCATGTACTGTGGTGGGGAACACAAGGCAGCATCATGCACCAAATTTGGGACACCGCAAGAGCGCGCGAAGTACTTAAGAGACCACAAGCTGTGCTTTATCTGCGCGTCTCCTCAACACATGACCCCGGCATGCAAGAAACGCGTATGCTTCACATGTCAGGGAAGACACCATACATCGTGCTGTTTCAAATCCGCTTCAAGCACAAAAGACAGTACCCGTCCAAACGATACAAAGCCTCCCTCGTTCAAGACAAAAGGGAAAGGGTTCCCTCTCAAATCAGCAGCTTCTACTGGGCAGACTAACCAACGGGATCAAAATAAGAGACCAAATAATACGCATAACGAAGCCCAAGCAACCCAGCAATATTCGATAAAGGAGATTATGGACAAACGCGACACCTTTCTCCCAATTGGGGAACTAACTGTAATGGACAACACGACGCGTAAGTTAAGAAGAATAGCAGTGTTACTGGACTCAGGAGCGGAATGCTCTTTTATTGACAGCACTTTAGCAAACGAACTGAATTTACCAACACGAGGCACTACCACGCTCCGCGTTCGCACCTTTGGTTCTGATAAAGTACAGGAGTGGACGAGTAAGAAAGTATCCTTAGAGATATGGGACGAGAATGGGGATCCCCACGAGTTAGACTTACTAACTCACGATGTACTAACCAGTTCTCTAAAGATTCCGCCTTTAAGAGAGGAAGATACCCACTTCTTGGAATCGAAGCAAATTCCGGTAAACCTCATAAGGAATCGTAAGGTGGCTAAGCCTCAAGTTTTACTGGGGTGCGACCAAATTTGGCCACTCATTCGGCAAGACCAAAACCATGTGCATCTCCCATCCGGACTGCACTTATTGCCAACGCGTATTGGACACTTGCTGACTGGAAAAATAAATAATGCGCGTCAGGTGACCCAAGTGTTGGACAAAAGCGAAGAGGAATACGAGTGGATGAACTGTTGGTCTTTCGAGCCTAACGTCCATATGCTTTCAATAGAAAAGCCAACAGAAGTCGAGGACGAAAAGGCGCTTTGGGAACAATACTGGACCTTGGAAAAAGAAGGGGCAGAAGAATTCACCTCTCCAGAAAAGGAGATACAGGCCCTTATAGATGAAACAGTAATGAAACGCTTTAAGGACACGGTTGAGAAAAAGGATGATGGGTATTACGTTCGGTTACCGTGGAGGGACAGTTTTTCCCCCTTACCAGACAACCGTGCGATCGCATGGAAAAGACTCATAAGCGTATGGAATTCCCTTCAGAAAGACGCAGCGCTTCTCGAAAGATATAACGACATTTTCCAAGAACAGATGCGCGTGGGGATATTGGAAGAAGTTCACAGCGAAAAGGCGCCAGTGGAGGGCAGGGCTCATTACCTCCCACACCAGGCTGTTTTAACCCCGCAGAAATCCACAACTAAAATTCGCATAGTTTTCGACGCATCAGCGCATTTTAAGGACTCCCCTTCCTTGAATGACGCGTTACATAGAGGACCAGTCATCCTCCCTAAGTTATACGGACTTCTTCTTCGATTCCGAATAGGTCGCGTGGCACTGATTTCTGATGTAGAAAAGGCGTTCTTGCAAGTTCGCCTTCATGAGATCGATAGGGATGCAACTCGCTGCCTGTGGTTAAGGAATTACAGAAGCCCCCCTAGTGCCAGTAATCTCAGAGTATTTCGATTTACACGAGTAACATTCGGACTACTCTGTTCCCCATTCCTATTAGCAGCAACCACCCATCATCATTTAGACCAGTATCCAAAAGAGGAGACATTGGCAACAGAGATCAAAGAGAACCTCTATGTAGACAATCTCCTCCTCACATCGAATACAGTTCAGGAAGCGCAGCACGTATACGAAAGAACGAAGGACATTTTTAACGACCTACATATGAACCTCAGGGAGTTCGCGTCCAATAGCAGAACAGTAGTGGAAGGCATGCGGGAGCAAGACCGATCAAATGAAAGTCGCCCAAAAGTTTTGGGTATAAGATGGAATGTAACAGAGGACCAGTTAGAAATAATTTGTAAAGTTGGGGAAACAGCAAACTTTACAAAGCGTATGGTGGCAAGTTCGGTCGCGTCGGTTTATGACCCAATGGGATGGGTTTTACCCCTGATGCATAAAGCAAAAGTATTTCTGCAATCGCTCTGGAAAGAGAACTTGGGATGGGATGCACCACTTCCAGAACAGAAGGCCGCAGAATGGCAGTCCATCCTGGAGGATTTCCAAGGATTTGAGAAATCATTACCGCGTTTTATAGCTCCGAAGAAAGCAGAAGTCCTTCTAGTCACCTGCGCGGACGCTAGCAGGGACGCCTTTGCAGCATGTTCGTACATGTGTGCTCGACAGTCAGGAAACTTGATTATGGCAAAAGGAAAGCTACCAAGCTTGAAATCCAAAATAACAATTCCGAAAATGGAGCTTAATGCGATGACGTTAGCTATGAGACTTACCGCTTCAGCAGTGGCGCAAGTGTCATCGATTGTCAAGATTAGCAAGATCCTAGTGCTTACTGATTCCGAAATAGTGCTAAACTGGATAACAGGGGAACTGCGACATGATGCTGGCCCATTTATCAAGAACCGCGTCATTGAAATCCACAAAATCTTGGAACACCTAGAAGGAAACGGGTACCTAGTACAACTGGGATACATCTCTTCCCAAGATAACCCAGCCGACTGCGCCACTAGAGGGGTAAGCAAACTTCAACTACGTGACCACTTCTGGTGGACGGGTCCACCCTTCCTAGCTACCCCTAAGGAAAAATGGATGAAGGCGTATAGGCCAGTAAAAATAAGGGACAAAGTTCACGAAAGTGAATCAGAGGAAAAGAATAGAAACGCGCTTGTGAAGACAATGTTCTCTCAGTCAACGACAGAGGACGCGAAAATTTTCGAGGAAATTCAAAGTTCAAACTTGCCGACTGTGCAGCGCGTGGTAGCGTACACCCTTCGATTCATAGGGAACTTACATCTGATAATCAAAGTGAAGAGAAAAGTTACTACACGGCTCTCTCCTTTACTCAAATCCTATGAAGCAGGCAAAGAAAAGACTCCTAACGGAAGAGAAATGAAAATAGCCTTAATGGTACTGGTTAAACAGCATCAGATGTCCCATTTAAATCCAACGGTTTTGAAGTCTCTCAAACACCTGAATGTCTTTCAGGACGAGTTAGGAATATCGCGTTGTAGAGGTAGATTGGGGAAAAGCCCGTTGACAGAGTCCTCAAAATACCCTATGCTTGTCCTTCAGAAAACGTGGCTATCCCAACTAATTATTAAGGACTGTCACGACTATCTTCATCCAAGTACAAGCCATACCATGGCAAGAGTGAGAGAAAATTACTGGATTCCCAAACTGCGCGCAGAAGTGACAAAAATCGTGCGCCGCTGCATCGCATGTCAAAAATTTAACAATCTTCCCTACAGGTACCCAGAACAGGATCACTTACCTGCAAGGAGAGTAACAAGATCACGACCATTTGCCCATATTGGATTAGACTATTTCGGTCCTCTTTCCGTGAAGATCGAAGAAAAGATCACTAAATGTTATGGGGCCATAATAACATGTTTGGTTACGAGACTGATTCATCTCGATATAGTAGCGGATAACTCTACACTAGCGTTTCTACAGATGCTACGACGCTTTTTTGCGAGAAGAGGTGTACCGCTTACAATCACGAGTGATAACGCCCCATCTTTTGCGTTAGGGGATGTTATTTTATCAGAATGTTTTCACGGGATGAAATCTAATCCACTGGTAGCAGGAGAGATCAGCAAACGACAAATTAATTGGATCTATATTACCCCCTTCGCCCCGTGGCAAGGGGGAGTATACGAGCGATTAATTCAGTCAGTCAAAATGACAATGCACAAGGTCCTGGGGAAAGGTACTCCTTCGCGTGAGGAATTAGATACGCTGATCATTGAAATCGAGGGAATGTTGAATACCCGTCCTTTACTCTATGTTGAGTCAGACTCGATTGGAGATCGCGTACTTAGGCCTATAGATTTCCTCCAGAACGAGTTCGAAGTACCCCCACCTATACAGGGAGAAGTTGAATCAAATGAGGACACGCAGTACCTCAGCGCGGCAGAACGCATAACCTTTCAAACCAAGATGCAAGTGATTAAAGCACTGGAGAGTTCCTGCAAAATGACAGAAAAGTTTTGGCAGATGTGGCAGTCGCAATACTTAACATCCTTGCGCGAAAAACACCAGCTAGAAGTCGGTCATAAGCGGGGATCGCGTATAGAACCCCAAAAAGGTCAAGTGGTACTCATCTCAGATGCGCTACAACCTCGACACTCATGGAAATTAGGACGCGTAAATGAGTTGATTGCCAGTAAAGAAGGAGTAATCCGCGAAGCTGTAATACTACTGCCTTCACATAGGAAAATAAGAAGACCTTTGAACCTGCTCATACCGCTAGAGTTAGAGAATGAAAATGACATTTCAGGGAAAGAACAAGAATTCCTAACTCCGTCAACGTCAACTGAAAAGGCAGCTCCAGAAGAGAATATAACGGCCGCAGAACGAGTTACAGGTAGACTTGACCACCACTATAATCTCAGACCTCGTAAAAAGATGGCACACGCCGACCAAACTGGGTGTAAGGTGTCGACAATGAGCTCCCTTGTAACGATCATATGCGCGTTGACTACGTGTTTTAGCTCCACCTTTGCGAGTGAAATCTCGGACAGAACTGGAAAACGCGTTAGATGCATACAAGGCGGGATTGAACTTACAGCATTGGAGCAGACACCATATGAGATATGTGCTGAAGATTATTGCAAACGTATAGACTCTCCACATGTTTTAGAAATCGTGCGGTTCCCAGCGCATATAGTACTGCATGAGCACGAAGTTCAATGGAAATTGCTCGAAAATGGTACCCTCAAAATGATCGAAACAACTTGTCCAAAAGCACCATTTTGTAATCACATAGACTGCACGCTATGCTCAACTCTACTATTTAACCCGGAATGCTGGCCCATGGGAGCCATACTAGCGACAGCTCTTCTTTTCTACTTACTGATCACAGGGTGCTATGTTTTTTTGTATGTGCCAGTTGCTATAGGGAAACCAATACGAGTCGCGGCAAAGGGTATCTACTACGTGATTAGCTGGATGGGAACCACAATCTGTAAGAGGAAATCCAGAACGCGTACTAAGAAGACACTCGACTTGGTCGAGCTGTTAGCTATAGTCATGACTGCGGCAATGATTACATCTACAGTACAGGGATGCCAACAAATCGATATTTTTGCCCACCAGAGCACTGTATGCGACACGTCTAAAGGACAACGTACATGTAAGATACAAATGTCGGAAATCCTGAAAATAAACGCCTTCAAAAAGGAGGCTTGCCTGCGCATAAACAGCAACTCCTCGATGGTATATGAGATTCGCGTTTTTTGGAAGTATCTGAACCTTTTTTGCGAACAAGGAACGGATTACTTCACGAGGAACGCCGAATACAGGATAGTATACAGCAAAAGGTGTGCACACATGGGATCGTGCACAGGCAATAAATGCGCAAACGTAAACGGTTCCAGTATCATCAAGGAGCTTGCAATAGGAAACCCTTACCCAGGGACTACTTACTGTGTAACATCTTGCGGGGGACCAGGTTGCGATTGCTTCTGGCCAGGATCGGGCTGTCTCTTTTACCGCGTATATGCTTTTCCCACCTCTAATCGAACCTTTGAAATTTTTCATTGTACACAATGGAGAGCAGCAGCGAAGGTAGAGGTAACAACGTTTGATTACAAGAACAATAAGAAACGCAGGTGGACTATCCAAATGCTACCTAATGTACCAGTCAAACGGGATGCGTTCTCCTTCACTCTTAGTTCTATCGCTGTACCACCCACACCGCTATTGAACACACCATTCATTAGGGATGGAAAGAACATTGCTCTGTGGGATTCGCGTTCAGCCCCGGCATTGCGGTGCGACAATCCAAGTGCAGCTATCAACCTAGACTGCAAATTCAGAGATAACTGCGCGTGCTATCCGGCAGAAACGAAACCCAATTGTAAGTGCGAAAACATCGATTTGAATGCATGGTTCAGCAATCTCCAACAACGGCTTCCTATAATCACCCCCTCAGTATCATTCAAAAGAGACCCACAAGGAGGGATTCGGGCAACTATGATCACAAGAACGACATCAGAAATTATTCTGACGATACAGGATCAGATTGAGACAGAACTCATCGTTAATGAAGATATCTGTGTCATCTCCAACGCACCCTTAACAGGGTGTTATAAATGTGCAAAAGGAGCAGAGGCGAGTATTACTTGCAAATCGACTCAACCCACCCAGGCAGAGATACGCTGTGAAGGATCGACTTTCACCGTACAATGCGATAGTCACGGAGTCCCGTCAGTCCTACATTTCAGTTTCACACAGGCGCGTATAGGATTGACGTGTACCGTATCTTGTGGACGCGTGGAATCCACATTTAGAATAGAGGGAGTTCTGAAGTTCACGCATTCTGCACAGACGCTCATAGTTTCGTGGCTAAAGGGTGACAACATGGAAACCGATGAAATACAGTGGCCCGATATCCCCCATATCGCAAATGTATTTTTGCAATGGTACAAAACTGTGATTCTAGCAGTAGTAGCAGTGGGATTAATGCTAGCAGTAACCTACATCTCATTTTTCACTTGCGGAAGTCGATTCCTGAGCTTCCTACTTCGCTTACTTCTTAAGTTTTTTCGTACCAGTATTCGAGTGTGCTGCAACATACCGTTTCACATATTTGGTGCTGTTACAAAGCACGGAAAAAGCCTATAGTAGTAATCCACGAGTAGGTAAAGATTATACTTGGAAGAAAATTAGAGTTTCCGTTTGTCTCTATATCCACGAGTACAGCAAGTTTCAAGTTGTCAAATTCGCGTATTTTAGCATGTCCATCAACGAGTTAACCGACACGGAGTTCATCTCGCGTATGATGCGGGAGCCACACGAGAGCTGGATGGCCGTCCAACAAGACCTGAATGACCTCGCTGAGCAACTCACCCTCGAAATAAAAGTGGCATCAAGTCACAAACAAGAGTGGAAACACACGCGATCTGAGGAGACTTTCCTTCTTGCCACTCCGGCTGCGAAGTTCATCACGCTATCACACTTACGGCACAAGATGGAAAGAACAAAACAAGAAATAACACGCATCGGAATGAAGTCCATCTTCACCAAACTGTTCTACAAGAACATGGCCGACAAGAACTTCGAAAGAATCATCGAACAGGAGATATACGCGGCCTTGCGCGTAATAGATAGCCAGACGAGACAGCTGACTGCTATTATAGAGGAAGTCGAGACACTCCTCCAACGTGCTGAAAACGACTTCAGAACCGGACCATGCTCCGTTCACGTGGAACATATAAACGCGTTATTCCGACAAGCCTTCGAGGCTCTAACCCTGGAGGACAGGAAGAAAGTCGATGAAAGAATTCTGAAACTCCAGAACCAAGTAAACGATCAGTTAGCCGAAATAACGCGTTTAAAAAACGAGGGAGTACGACCCACTCCAGACAAATCCCACCAAAAATCAGAGAACATGGAATTGACCGATGACGAATACTTCGACCAAATGAGACGCGAAGTTGCGGGAAACGATGAGGTGCCACCCCTGGTGGAAGAGGAGTCGGACGGAGAAAGTATGGAAATACAGGAAGAAGAGCAGTATGACGAAGAAGTGCAGAGAGAACAACCACAATTGAATGAAAAAGATATCGAAGAATATGTGCTGCGATGTCGTCTGCTTGAAAATGAAATGAATCGCGTACAAGAAGCATGCCTCAACTTCCCGTACCGTAAGAAGGAACACAGATCGCCAGGGATTCGTTCGGAATTTTGTGTGCGTTTTGCCGAGCCAAGGGTGAACATTTTTCAGATTCTTGCCCAAACTATACCGACGGCGACGAAAGATACGACATAATCTTGTACGAAGGATGGTGCAGAATGTGTCTGGAGAAGTGCGATTGGAAATCCGGGTGCCCACGTAGGCAGAAACCCTGCTATTATTGTGAGCGTGTTCGAGGGACTCCGTTCGATTACATGAGATACAGATACGGGGTTAGCCACCACACGGCCCTCTGTAATATCCCCAATCGAAAAGAAGAGGCAAATGCAGCACTTGACAGAGCGAAAGCGGAATACGAGGAAGCATTCGCAGAATTACAACAGAGACACAGAAGACATCGAGGACCCCAGGAACACGAAGGACAACCGCAACACGCGTACAATGGGCAACCCATCGACGAACGTCCTGAAAATCCGCGTGGGGGGAGTGACGACGAACGTCGTCCCTAATTTCCGGTAAGTTATCAAGGTAAATCCTTTCTGTCATATAGCGATCAATAAGTACAATAATGAATCATATTGTTTCAGAATGTTTATTTTCTTACGTTCTCATGCATTACGGTAACAATGTTTCTACAGGACATGGCAATGTTTTCAGTCGGCTGTGGGAGAGATGGCATGACTAGGCGTCTGGCCGTACTTAAGCAAGGAGCAGGAGATGACGGGGCTTGTGGCAACTATCGTCCGTCCGAGGAGTCTTCAGCTCGTCTCGTGTCGTCCCTTCTACAGCAGCTTTCGCGTACTCTATTCTATTATTCTGCATTGTTCATTGGAAACGATAGCTTCACTAGAGGTTAGAGCAATAAATATTAGATCTTTTAAGTTGAAGGCGATTCTACGAGTAACCACTGAAAATCCGCGTGGCATCTATAGGTCAAATATTCGATTGATATCGCGTTGAAATCGCCACAGTAAGGGTCGCTAATGCGAAGAAATCCTGTCGGGATAGAACCCCTGAAACTGATGACGTGCGACGGGATGGGCGACCGAGGAGGTGTAGCCAAATGGGCTCTAGAAGCATGGCGACGACGGTTACGTGGTCAAAGACGCAGAGCGGAAGGCAAATCAACACTGAACGCGAATATTCCAAACGAGTTGTGTTTTTATTCTAGTTTTCGATTTCTGCTTTGAAATGAAAAAAACTTCCCCGTTTTTTTGTGTTTTGGTTCATGTAATGTATCTAATAGAGGGATTTTGTGAGGAATGAAAAGTGGTGATTAACTGGAATTTTTTTCAGATTAGTGCCAGTTTTGGAGTAATGTAGGCTTCGATTTTTTTGTTCAATTCTAAGTAATGTATACTTTCTCGTTTTTCATGGTTTACAAAGGGAAATTGTGCTGCAAATTTATTACATTGCCGGCTTGATGCATATCGAGGATGCATGGCTCAGCATTTTTGGTTGTATTCTGGATGCGCAATATTAAGGCTTTTGCTTTTTAGGGATGTTATTGAAAAATATTGTGTTCAATTTTATCATATTATTCTGATTACGTCTCATTAGATTATCTTATATCCTCAGTACTTTTTCTATTGCGCACGGTCTGTTACTGGGAAGGAGTTTTTTCTGCTTTTCTTTAATTTGGCTTTTTCAGATGCAAATGTAGATGGAGAGAGTGTTGAGAGCTCTAAAAACGCTCATGTCACTACATCTGACATGTGCGGGGGAGGGGGTATGCGTTGCTTGAGGGATAGATAGAGTTTGTGTATGTCCGATATCTTGTTGATTAATACAAGGGGCACTACCTACAGTAGCGGTCAAAAATATATGCGGTTATGGATTCTAACCATAACTTTGGTCGAAGTTTACATTTCTTATTCAATTTTTTTTTTGTTTTTTGAAGGCAACTGGTACTCAGTGAAGCAAAGTAGGGTGTAGTGTTGAGATTGGAAAATTTGTTTAACTAAAAACTCTAAAAATAGCCAAACCTTTCCAAAAATTCAATTGGCCATAAAAAGCTTATAACTCATCGAAACGGGCAGGTGGGCAGAAAATAATTTGGAATGAGGCTGGGACTTTGTTGCACGCTATTTCAAATCCTAACAGCACTGGGGCACGGAGTTGACCATTTTCAGTGGTTTCAGTTAAATAATTTTTTCAACCTTCTCACTGCATCATACTTGGCTGAGATACTTTATTTCATTGAGCAACAGTTGCCTTCAGAACACAAAAAAAAATTGAGCGAGATATGCAAACATCGAACCAAGTTATGGTCAAAATCCCAAACCGCATATATTTTTGACCGCTACTGTATATTTCGGGTATAGGCAATACTACAAATTGTGTGGGGTCCAACGGGAAAATATTTTTTACAAACCCATGTGTTCATGTAAAATTGCATGTACGCTGGTGGAATTAATGTTTAGGGATGGCTCAATCTCAGAATAGGTGACATGGCGATCTTGCGTAGTCATATTGCACACAGCATCGATGTTTTCTGGCACTACTGCCTATTTTACTCGTCCTTCACGAAACTCGTCGGAAAATGAACCATGACCACGATTGAATTCCCCAAGTACTAGCGATACACGGTGGTTTTTGATAGATTCATTGCCAATTTTTTTATTTCTTCAGAAATTTCATTTCCATTGCTTGAAAAGACAAAAATTTCTAGCTGAAAATAGAATAAAGAAATAGCGCTACACGGCAAATAAAATGATCGCGTTTATAGTAGTAAGAAGTCGAACTTTACGATGGAACCATCACATATACTTGCCTACTCCCAAAATATAAATAGTGCCCTGCGCATGCTTGTTTGTTGACGTCAAATAAATTCAAATCAAAGGTGCAATTTGTGTCAAAAATATTCGTAAATCGTGGAATACCAGTACGTACGTACTCGTGGAATAAGTTATATGTAAATATAACTCATATACGTAAAATCTAACGCTTGCAAAGTTATTATATTTATATCATGTCACTTTGAATTTTATGAAATACCTGTTGTAAGTTGTTTCAAGTGTTGCAACAAATATTTTGTGATGTTTTTCTACATCACACCCCGTTAGCCATGGAATTTTTCGGTGCTGGAGATTACTATAAGTTAAGTCCAATAGCACTTGGGTTCGATGGCCCTCGTCTGAAATCCATTGATGGAATCGTAATCGTGTTTCACCTGCTCGCCTTGGAGTAGTTCATCGAGGTCCCATGGGTTTGGCTCGGATGGCATTTGTGAGAACTCGGATGAGAAACGCGCATCCATTAACATTCTATGACAACAACTCTGAAAAATTATTTTTGAAATAGTTAGGAGGTCACGGTAATATCGAGGAACTGAAGAGAGCTCAGAGAAGTCGATAAGGATTGTAAAGACTACATATCTTTCGAAATTGAGCTATGGAAAATACAAAATGTCAGCTCAAATTAAAGACAATAATCTAAGGCGGTGCACTAGTTCGCATACACGATGCCTTACCAAGACATCGAGTGGGAGTTCTCTTGGTTTTTTATTATGATCACACTTTTTTCTCATTCTTCGCTCATTCTCCCTTTCATTGTTTCACCTGTTTATTGCTGTGTGCTGTTTCACAAGTTTAAGAAAATCATTAATGAAATCACTTTTGCCATACGCCACATCAAGTGACAGTGGAGTCCACCTGCCTGAGGCATGCAGTCCGAGGTGAGGCGTGCAGTTCGAGGTGGAGCGCGCTAAAATTGCAACAGCGCCCCAAAGGAGCGCTTTTCAGCGCGATTCTCTCTACGCATTAGCTTCTCTGAGTTCGAATGTTCGTTCACGGAGCACAGTGCTTTGAAGCACGCTTTCTTCCTTCGCCCCTCCCAGCCTTCAGTTTGGAGATGAATATAAAGATGCATTTTGTCTTCCAATTTTAAATAGTCCCTTGAAAAGTGGAAGGAAGGCGTGCATGGCTTTGGCAGTGTTGTGGATTCATCCATCACTCGCAGAGCGCGGGTTCGAGTCCTGCCAGAGGCTGGAGCTTTTGCCACGCTTCCTTTTGATAGAGAAAGTTGTGCGCGTTTGAGCGCTTCTATAGATCTTCAATCCACATCGATTCCTAATGGTGTTCATTCAGAGAAGGTATTGAGTGAGATAGAGGTATGATGTTTCCAGAACAGTGATGTTGAATAGCTTTTCGATACCTAAAGGAAGCTCGGTACGTGGCGTATCCGACAGCCACGAATAAATGGCTTGCCTCCCATGTTTGATTGACAAAGACCTGTCTTCTCTTGAACCCGTCCATTTTCATATATTCGCAGCTATCCATATTCACTGCTTCACTACCCAAAATGGCAAGCGTGCTTTCCGTAGCTCTCAGTCGGTTCCAGTGGGATCACATCTCAATCCACAAGCAAAAAAGCTTTCAGCGCCGCGACTGACATGCACAAGAACTGGCGTAAACCTTCGGCAGCAGATAAGGCCGACAATAGATCCATCATACTTGAGTAGTGATACAAGCTGGCGCTGGCTTTCCATCATTTGCTCATTTGCTGCGTGGGCATCTAACGGATTGCTCGTGCAAGTTTGTCGTAGACTCGGTCATTAGAGGCACCGGGAGAGGGAGCAAGAAAAGAAAGCGTATTTCAACATGCTATCCTTTGTGAATGAACATTCGAGCTCAGAAAAGGTAATGAGCAGCGATAAAAACGCGCCTTTGAGACACCTTTGCGACTCAAGCGCGCTCCACCTCGAACTGCATACTTTAGGCGAGCTGGGCTAAATTGATTTTATTCATGATGACGTTAAATAAGTGAAACAGCACACAGCAACAAAAAAGTGAAGCAATGAAAGTTAGAATAAGCGAAAGAATGAGAAAATTTGCAGACCACCGTAAGATCGTGAAACCAAGTCGCCCCTCCCAGTGTCTTTAATTTTGTCCCCCAGCGAAGGCTGCGTATGCTAACAATGTTTGAAAATGGAGACTTTAGGATCGACCTTGTATTTGCTGGATTGGGTGAAGAACTATAACACATTGGGTTTTCTTCAAGGACTATCATGTAATCGGTCTCATGCACTGTGGTGTACAACGAAAACGAGGAAGCGGCTCGCAATAGATGATCCCAGCTGGGTCCTTATTTCGTGAGCGAGCATACCTGCTTGGCTCCTCGCTATGAAATGCGGTTGTCAGTACATACCTCGAAAAAATTGCCAGATAAGTGATCTGCACACACTCTCTCCGAGTAATTTATTGGGAGACGGGCGTCCGTCAGCCTATGAGGTGGCGTCGCGCGCGACTCATTACGCGACGAAAACCGGGAACTTCTTCAAAAACCAGGGCAGTATTCTCCTTCGGCTATTTTGTGACACTCATATCTTGGAGAAGGGAAAGAGTGAAGATCACATTTCGAGAGAGACTTCAAGCAAATTAGGAACTATGAGATCACGACAAATCGCGAAAAATCGTTTCAAAAAATGTCATCAGCAAGTTGTCGCAGAGGACACAAAGTGGTCTTCAGGGATAGTGAGATGGGAAGAAAAAGGGAGGCTATTCGATAATTTGAAATAAGTTATCAACCATACGCTACGCGCAGGGACCTCATCATCTGCGCGATAAGTTCGAAAGTACCCAATTCACTGGTGTCGCTTTATACTGCCTGCTCTGAGCTTTCTATCGCAAGTGGAATCAGCATTTGAACGGGACAGTTCCGTACAAACCCTACCGCATGAGGATCCGCTCTTCACTGTGGATGACACCTACAGCATCTGGTCGGTTGTTTGACCCGAAGTAACCATATCCAAGGTAACCATATCCTAACGGTTTACGATGTTGTCGAATCAAGCAGGCATGAAAAAAAGATAAGAGTCATCTTAAGAAAATAAAATTTGGGAATCACTCCAAAAACTATGAATGCCCATTGCCATCGCGTGAAATACAATCATGCTGTTTCTTCATTATCCATCAAAGTGTAGTCTGTATGATTCATCTGGCGTACTCCGTGAAATCGCATGGGCAGCTTGATTACGAGACGGACTAGGGCCCCATATCTGGCTCGGGACGTGGTATAGATGGGTGGTCGATCTTATTAGGTTGGCTGATAAGTTCCTGGACCCTTCAAAATAGTTTGATCTACAATGCGTCGATTGACAGCTCATGTTTTCATGTTCGGTCTTGCTGAACAGTGCTCTCGAAAGTTCCACGACATAGGTATATAAGGGCCGGAGGTTGTCTAGAGAGAAAAAAGGCCGATGTTATGCTACTGCCCGACAACGGTGAGAGCCACATGTAGTAACGATCACTCGAGATACTTTGTCGGCTTCAGAGTGGGAAGTTCTGCCGCACTCACCATATTCCCCGGACCTCTCCCCATCTGATTACCATTTATTCTCCTCTCTCAGAAGTTATCTGAAGGACAAGCAGTTTAAAAAAGAGGAAGACCTCAAAATCGCAATCAGCGACTTTATAACGTCGCAGTCTGCACAGTTCTGGACGAATGGAATTGAAAGGTTGCCAGAGCGATGACAGAAGGTTATGGATAATGATGGTGAATATATTATTGATTGATTATAAGTTGTTCCAAAAAAAGTTATAAAATAAAAAACGTCTCGAAGTGTCCAGGAATTTATCAGCCAACCTAATAGTATCGTAATTATTGCAACTGTGATGGGTCAGTGTGCTGCTTGCGAATTTACTCTTATGTAGCATAGTTTATCTATGAAACCTACTAATCAAGACCTCTGTGGCACACGTTATAGAGTCTACAGACCATTTCCCGATGCCTGGCAGGGCGTGGCCTACGGACTTGGGTGAGTAGCGAGAGTGGGAGTACGTAACGACAGTGATAGTGTGTGGCGAGGTGAGAGAGATCGATACACGTTCATCCAAGTCCGTAAGCCTCGCACTGCCAGGCGCTGGGAAATGGACTGTAGGTGATTTTTATGGCAGTTTTGATAGTTACATATCTGCTGAGTTATGGGCAAAACTTTGGTCTCGGACGCGACTCGAACTTTGGGAAGCATATAGTGCGGGTTCGAGTCCCTTCCGAGACCAACGTTTTTGCCCATAACTCAGCATCCTTGTGACAACTTTTGTATTGCGGGCTGCAGCAAAAATCAGGAGCTGACAAGAATGAAAACATCAAGAATCGAATTTTGATATTTGTTTATATGTGACTTGTGACTTGTGTTGCGACCATCCTTATGGTTTTGCAAATTTTCTTTTGGAAGTATTCATATAAGCATGGATATAAAATCATGTCATCGAAGAAGAATCACGCGAAGATATCTCTCATAGTTTATGCACAGCACCACCGTTGCAACATAATCAATGTGACGTATGAACAGTCATAAATCCACAGAATTGACATTTAATGATGAAGCTTGCCCGATGAAGGCAACCTCTTTTTTCAACGAAATGGGCGGGAATGAATAGCTAGATTCTCTCCAAATTCAGTGTGCCATAGTGGACGAACGGCTCCCTTGGGAAATGTTCTCAATTTTCTCGAAAACCTGCATGTCAGAATGAAAAGTGAAGCGAAGAGCCGTAGTCTAGCATTCAAAATATATCGTCTTCGTGATGTTCGCTCAATCATAGGGGGAGTGTGAAGGGGACTTAATGTGTCTATACACAGCTTCAGCGAGGATATAATTGAAGGAGCTGCCAAATAAATATGTAAATTCTGACACAAGTGATGAAAGCGCGCTTTTAAGCTGAGCGGAAGTGGAAATGCGTACATCAAACAGCTTGCTGAAGGGTACAAGCTTTTCAGCTTTTCTTGTTTTATTTTTGTAATATAACTGACTACATATACTTCTGCTCATTTTTTTACCACATTTTCCGAAAGTAATTCTTCAAATTCAGTTCGGTTTATCGATATCGATGATGAAGCCGCTCAGCCGCAGTTATCCAGATGTCGGTTGTGAATTCCGGGCCAGACATGAATCTGTGTGCCTGGCCACGGCGAAAGTAATTGGTTTTTCGTCGTCGGTAGTAACGACCTATAGTAGTCGTTACCAATCCAGCAGAAAGACTGCATAGCCAGCTAAAGAAGCAGAACTCCAATTGAGCGCTTCAGAATTGTGGGAGCTTGCACGTCGACTTTGAATGCCCGATTGCCCGAGATTGGATTCGATTACATTACAATTAGATGGATCCATAAGTTCTGGGCTACTTCACATTTATGTGGCCCAATTTTCGAATATATCGCTCAGGGTTTCACAATGGCCAGGCTCCTGGCAGAACCAGCCTCGCAGTGGAGATACGGTCTCTTACTTGGGGATGCAGCGCTGGAACGATACAGTCAGAAATGGATTTTTCTTTGATGACTATTGGTACATTGCATCCCAATGTCATTGCCTATCAATGTCCTCGGCGAAGCTTGGGAGAAGGATCCTAGACAATGACACATCGGCAACCCCCGTGTTGTGAAATGGCAATACTGAGCCATGCTTGCGAATTAGGAAGGCCTGAAAGTGGAGTTTGCTCCCTACAGCTCTGAGCATGCAACAGCTCAACCATTACTTCGTAATTTTCCTTTGCAGTCTTTATTGCATCTATCCATGGTTATCCAACGATCATCAATGATGAAGAGGGCGTGGTGCATGTGAACCAGTGCACAGGTGGCAGTTACGCTCAAGCAATCCGGGAGATTCTGGCAGCCAAAGTTCAAGTCGATGGAAAAAGGACTTTTTTCACTTTGATATGGAAAGGAGAAAAACTGCGCACTGTTACCTTATATAAACTTTTCGGAGCCAATTCAATAGCGGAACAGGTTGCTCGTGTAGCCATTCAGTTGAAAAGGAAATGGGTGAAAATCTGCTTCTCTCGTGTTGGTGTCCGGTCCAGATGGGGAAGAAGACTCAGTAAAAATCGAAGGCTTATGGAGGGGCAATTCATCCTCATCCATTGCATAGCCCTACTCTCACAATCAAATCGTCACTAAATCTGCTTTCGAGCCAATTTTCGTGTCAAGAAATCACAAGCCAACCAATGTATTTTCAGAATCGACATCTATGTAGTCTTCTTTCGAGAGGAATTCTATGGTGTTCCACAGAAGAGGAAGCGATGTGCTGACGGTGTGTCAGATAGTTGTGATGCAAATTACGCGGAACAAATGTAAAGGTGAAACAAGCAAAAAATAGGAAATTAGAAGTGATCAGGCTGGTTCAGAACTTATGGACCGTCCTAATAGTTGTAGTGCAACTAGCCGCCTCTGGCCAATACACTACCTCCCATCCAATGGAGAAGCGTAATGTACAGGGACTAGTCACAGATTATGTCATATCCAATCGTTCAGACCACCAATTCCACACCGTAGAAAAAACTGATGAATGGTATTTTTGATTTTTGTGAAGTTTTGAAGATTTCGATTCCATGAAGCTCTGGTTTTTGAAGGAAGGGATAGCTGAGTGGTTAAGGTGTAGGCTCAAGTCTACGCATTCAAGAACATTGGGTTCAATCCTCGCCAAGGCAGATTGCAAAAATGGTGACATTACCAGCGTGAGGCCTAGGTTGACAGGCCGGTTGATGGAGAAACCAAGTCACACCGTTATGTCCAAAAGTTGCCAAAGAGACAATGTTAATGCTGGGACGTCACTCCGAAGTGGCGCGCAGGACCGCCGCCCGGGTTCTCGGTTATCATGCGAGGGCTACCAAGCAGTGAACGATCTCGGCTGAAGGAGTTAAGTGTGAATAGGGACTGTGAACATAGGGTCATTAACCGGGAATTCCCGAGAGATTGCCGGCTTAATGAGTCGACGAAGCATCCAAATCCTATGTCCTCAGGAAACACGCTGATAAAGGCGCCAAGGCAAGGGAGATCGGAGAGGGAGTCAAACCTCTTCTACAGCGACGAAGACACCAAATGGATGTAGTAGCCATCGCAGTAGCGGATTCCCTCAAGGATTGCGTCTGCGCCGTGAAAAGGATCAACGGTCGAATCATGGCAGTAAGAATAGACACAGAGGAGGGGTCCTGGACCATAATAACTGTGTACGCAGCGCAAGTCTGTCGTTCCGAGCACGAGAAGAACGAGTTCTATCTGAGCCTGGCGACGCCATCAGGTCAGTTTCGGAAGGCGATTACATCAACGTAGTAGGTGACCTGGGCCTCGTGAGCAGGTGATCGGGCAGGGATAGAAGGGGCCTAGAAAGGGTGCACGGAGGTAAAGGGTTGGGCGTAATAAACACTGAGGGAGAGAGGATGCTGGTCCCAACCGCACCCACGACTTAGCGATCTGCAGCTCGTACTTCGCGTAAAGAGAGAGTCAAAAGGTTACCTATAGCAGTGGAGGGAGACAAACGGAAGTCTACCATACACTGATAGGAAGATCGGTCCTCAAAACTGTGAAGGACATTAGGGTACTGCCAGGAGAGGAACTGACCACCCAACAGAGACCCCTCTCAGCAGGCATTGCCCTAGAGCTCCCTAAGAAAACAAGACTCAAGGCCGAACGGGGAATCAGATAGTAGAAACTGCACAAACGGGAAAGAGATGATCTTAAAAAAAGGGCACTGGATATCAATCTTCCAGACCCTAGCGGTCCGACTCAGGAGCCTTGGAACAAAGCAGCTGAGATAACCCTAATGCGCGAAGGGAACGCCGAGAAGACCCGGGGTGGCTTCAGAGGAGACAAAGCAGCGTGGTTCTGGAATGAGGAGGTTCAGAAGGTAGTGAAACAGAAGAAGGAAGCATGCAAGCGGTGGCAGAAAACGAAGAACCCAGAACACCTCGACACATACAAACGCTGCAAGAAGCTTGTCAAGGCAGCTGTGGTCAAAGCAAAGAATACAGAAATGGATGCCTTGTACGAAAAGTTGGATGGGAAGGAGGAAGAATAGTTCGTCGTCAGGCTGGCCCAGGCCAGACATCGGGCACCCCGAGACGTTGGGGTGGTCAAGGCGGTAAAGAGGGTACCATTCTGAGGAAGCCAGTCGAGGTCAAAAGAGATAGCGGGAGTGTTTCGATGGGCATCTGAACGAAGAGTCCCCTCGTAAGGAGAGCCAACAGTAATAGACTACGGCGGCCCCATCCTCCCTGGACAGCAGGAGAAGTTTGCCAAGTGCTGAGAAAATGAAGAATGGGAAGGCCGCTGGTTCAGATGGGGTACCAGTAGTGGCATGGAAAGCAGTTGGAGAGTACGGGATGGAGTTGCTCACATGCTTCCTGAATATGGTGTCGGCCAGAGGAAAAACTCCGGATGCGTGGAGGACCAGTGCCATCAGAGGGGGACGCAATGGAGTGCTCCAACTACCGTGGTATAAAGGTAACAGCTCATACCATGAAGCTGTACGAAGGGCAGGTTGACTTGAAGCTAAGGGAGCTTGTCACCATCTCTCAGGAGCAGTTCGGGTTCGTGCCTGAGTGGTTCACCACGGATGTCATCTTCCTCCTCAGACATGCGATAAAGAAGTTCCGTGAAAAGCGTCAGCCGTGTTACTTAGCCTTCCTGGACCTTGGAAAGGCCTTCGACCGTCTGCCACGGCCACTAATTTGGAACTCGCATCGAGAACAACAGATACCAGAGCACCTGGCCTCCCATATACAGGACATGTGCGATGGGGCTAAGGCTGTCATACGCATCCTGCAGGAACCGACAGCGACAGTTGGGATCTCGGTAAGGATACACCACAAGGCTCAGCTCTGAGCCCGTCTCTCTTCCTGCTCACCCTGGATGGCATGGTGAAAGATCTCACAGAGGGATCACTGAGGACGATTCTCTACGCTGACGACATTGTCCTGATAGATACCAGGGAAAAACTGCGCTCTAAGGTGCAGAGACGGCAGGGAATGCTGGCAGAGAATCTTGAGCTCCAGTGTCCGGGATCCATCGTGGACCGGATGGATAGAGCATCGGAAGGGTTCAGGACTCCCGGTACCGGGAAGTGATATAGCCGAGGATGGTACGGTAGATCAGGCCGTGAAAGCGGGAATGAATACGGCATGGCTGAATTGAGAGAGCCCACAGGAATATTCTGCAATCGACTGTGCTCCGGGATTCTGAAGGGCAAGACATACCGATCGGTGATAAGACCCGCAATGCTCTGTAGCAGTGAATGCTGGCCCATAACAAATAATCACGAGAGGCGAATATGTTCTGCAGAAATGAGGATGCTGAGATGGGCGTGGCTGGACGCGGCTCGACAGGGTTAGGAACGAGGACGTAAGGGCATTCATGCAAACGGTTCCTGTCCAGCTGAAGTTGAGAGAGCAGCTGCTGAGATGGCATGGGCGCGTGCTGAGAAGGTCGGCAGATCACCAAATTAAGAAGACTGTAGAGTTCGAAGTACCCTGAAAGCGACCACGAGCAGCTCTGAAGAAAAGATGGAGGGAGGTCATCAAAATCGACTTCATGGAAGTGAAAGCCACGGCAGAAGATGCCTTGGATAGAAGAAAGTGGCGGCAACTAACAAGAACAGCGGACTCCGCAACGGCGCGGGACTGACACTAGGGAGAAGAAGAAGAAGAAGCTGTGGTTTCTGTTAGTTTTTAGAATTTCTTGATATCTCCGAATCACATATAATAGCAAATATGTATTATAGCAACAAATATTTCTAAATTCAAACCCGCTAAGGGCACCCGCGGAACGGAGATTAAACAAACTCTTCGTTCCCCCCGCCCATAAATCCTTTCTACATGATTTATCTATCAGTAACTACATATTTCTTCTAGGATCACTCAAAGCCATTGAGGATCGTTATTCAACTCAGCAACCGCCCCTCCCCCCTTCTCTCGCCCCCGATTTCCCGATTTCTTTTCCAGTGATCTAATGCTTAAGTCTTATGTTAACTATTCCATGAGTGAGTTTGAAGTTGCAAAAGTGGCTGGCTATCACACTGAAAATGTGCAACGAGCTTTTCAAAGCTAGGATTTTGAATTGTACCCATGGCCCCAAAAATTATGGGAGTGATACTAGCTGTGTTGAGTCTGTTTTTCGAGTTCTTAGAGGGTGGCAAAACGACGCGTGGGACCACTGAATATCAATGGCTATAGTTAGACTGGCGGCCTAGAATCAAACTGTTGTTCATGTGCGTGTTCTTACAATATAATGGTAAAAACTAGTGATATGGAAGTGGGACAAAAAAAATTAACTTTTTCTAAGCACCGATTCGGTTCAAATTTTCTTGTAACTTCACAATCACGGAACATGCTAAGTAAGTGGTAAGTGACGCCGTGCCGCGTTCAAGCTCTATGGATCCAGTCTCGCTCAAGCCCTTGGCCTGTAATTACGGTCCACCGGCACTTCGGATGTGGTATTATTCGCAGCTGCGTCCATTAGGAAAGGAAATTAAATGCGTGACACATCCCAGTAAGGCTTTTGATATGCCTTTGGTTACCGGACCAAGCGACAATACATGGCCGTAGGCTCATCACTTGGACAGTTGGAACGTGAGTCAGACTTCAAGAGGGTTATTGTGAAGGTCAAGAAGATCTGGAGCAAGCTTTTAGCAGTTGTATATCCACTATGGGACAGGTGCATTACTACCTGGGAGAGCGTATTATGGTGTGAACGAGAATTGTGTTAATAGATTGAGCAGTGCCGAAAACGAAATGGAGATTTGTGTAGTTCATTTCCTTTGAGGACGGTCTTCGCGGCGGGGGTAATTCCATGCCCGTATGGCCCGTTTGCGGTAATTCGTTAGATTGGCAATTTGGTTAGATGCAGACGAGAACTCTCTGTGTCGGTACCCGCCCAATGAGCTATCCCCGAAATCATCACTCTCATCAAGTTTGTAGCTTGAAAGCTGCAGTTGCGTCACCGCTTTCGGTGGAAGAGCTAAGTTCAAAGTGTGGAAATTGTTTGCTGTGATGGATAATGAAGTTTTCCATTCCAATTTTCCTGACACCCCCCCCCCCCCCCCTAAACTTGACAACAGTCTCTTTTTTGGCCAGTATTGTAGGGATTGTTCCACAAATGCATGAAAAGGGCCATCGACCGTTACTTTTATCAGAAGTCCGATGGTTAGTGACAGAAATAAGCTTACATAAAGAGGAATACCTGTGATGCTCATAAATAGACACCAGATTCTATTTATGTCAGTTCGTTTCATGGTGAATATGTAGTAAATAGTAATCATCGTGGTGGCAGGAGTGTCCTGTTTCTCCTTTTTGCAAAAGTTTCGACTTGCATAGCATAACAACTAGAAGAACCTTTTTGTACATAAAAATAATAGACAAAAACATGAAAGCGAATAATGATCTATTCTTCATCATTATTTCCAACCTGTTTCTTCCTATTAACACATTAACACATCCATCTCGCCAGAAACCAGTCTTAAAATCGAAGAAGTTGTGAGCCAGTTTCCGAGGTGTTAATTTATTTCAAGAAGAGATGCCAGAAATATGGTTCGAAAACTAGCGGAAAATGGAATCAGTAGACGCAAGGTGGTGCGATGAGTATGGCTGATGATATGCACCCCCCACCGAGTGTGCACCCTCATGTCAGGATTTTCGCACGACTACGAGCGGCGTGCGACGGGTGTGTGCGAGCTATGCGCGTCGCGGTCGTTGGGTCTGGGAACGATTGCACGCTAATGTCAGGGGCGCGATACGCAGTTGACTTGTAATCGCTTCGGGACCCGCCAACATGGCCCTTCAGCTCGTCCGCATTGCTTCGCTTGCGACATGCCGCGATGCGAAAATCCTGACATGAGGGTACACACCGCCCTACCCAAATTTCGCAGTTTTGCAGAAATGTACTTCCTTTACGCTGTCTGGGAGTGGACGCACACTACGTGGAGCAAGGTGGCTTTTACTTGTGAGTTCTGCCTTTTCAACTGCAAATCTTTATCAGGTCGACGAAATGGAGCCATAGAAGGCCGAGTTCATACATTGCGGTGCCGGCAACGGGGCGTGGCTTTCTTATCTCTGCGTGTCCGCGCCATTCTACCTCACTGTCTGTGAACGCAGCCATGACCTGCCGCCGGTAGTACCACTGTAAAGTATGAAGGCTGAATGTTTTCTTCGATCGCCTTTTTTGTTCTCCTATAAGGATCCTAGTTGGCTTCTCGTCTATTTTGAGGAAACGTGGCCTGCGGAGCGTCTTCGACAGCGTTCATACTTTATGGTGCCGGCAGCAGGGCATGGCTGCGTGTTTTTGCGTTTCTGCCTGTGCCATCCTGTCTCGTCGCCTACGTCCTCCCTGCATTTCCCTCGTGCCACCGTGCCCTACTACCTGTGAACGCAGCCACGCCGTGCCGACGCAATGTATGAACACGGCCTTTCAAATTTAAGTGTTCTTTTTGAACATGACAATGCATTTCCATACAACTGCCTCATTCACAACTTTGACATACGCACTGCAGATGTCACGAACGTTTCACCTGATTTTACCATTCAAGGGAGGCGAAGGACACCATTTATGAATTCTGCCCTACATGGAAGGCGAGAAATAGTAGCTGTTGTATGAGCGAAGGTGATTTTTGCCACCTCGGTTCCATATTCTGTACCTCATCCGAGAACAGCTCAACTTTTCAGATGGGCGACAGATGGGGCAACAAGTAGATTAGAAAAGGTACTTCGCGGTCATATACGCGGTTTCAGGACAATGTATGTGTTGACCGGATTTATACGCTTGAAAAAGCGCTACGATGTTATGTTCCGTCTGTTTCAGTTGAAAGGGCATAACCGACAAGTACAAGTTACTTTGCTCCGCAAAAGTACGCGTCCACGCCCGACGAGCTGACGAAGTTGATGCGGGATTTAATCACTCATCGTTCAAGTGGGAAAATGCGCTTCCTGTATTTGCACCACCTCTGCTACAAAGTGTACGAATAGATGAGTTGGTATGGGAGGCTGCAATCAGGGTACACCTGGAGTCGAGTATTCCTCGATTTTACTCGAATTCGTATTTTACCGGACGGAGGGGGCGTCGTCTCTGCGAGGGTGAGCGCTAGAATCTAAACCTTAGATAAGCAGATGAAATGTGAAATGGATGTTTTTTTTCGCTTCAAGTAAGAATACATAGCAATAGAATATTAGGTTGTCTCAAAAGTCTTGTAGGATTTTTTCGATCACTTTTTGTTACTTTTTCTTCCAACGAACAACAATCAGACAACAACGTATTCACCGTAGATATCGACAACACTCTGTCCCCTCACAGGTAAATCATTGATTCCCTCCTCCCAGAACTGTGGGTTCTGAGAGTCGATGAAGTCAACGATGGCCTTTGCAAGCATGTCATAATCAGCGAATTTTCTCTTGGCCAGGAAGTATTCAAGAGGATGGGTAGGGTGATAGTCAGAAGGGGCAATGTCTGGAGAGTATGACGGGTGGGGCAGCACATCCCAGCCGAGCTCCTATAGCTTGGCCTGGGTACGCTTCGCGATGTATAGGTGGGCGTTATCATGAAGAAGGGTGACCGCGGACATTCTCAGGCGCTTTTCTCGAATAGCGACGGCGATCTGCTGAGGCTGGTGGGTGTATACGAAAGCGGATACTGTCTCGCCTTGTGCCAGCACCTCTTGGAAAAGCATTCCTTCCGCGTCTAGAAGCAGCAGAGTAGAGACTTCTTCGGATGGAGGTCGGACATGGGCTGCGTTGGCGACTCGGCGTCACGTAGCAGCCAAAGGGCGCGAGGTGCGTTGATATCGTACGTGTCCCAGCTTTCATCGCCCGTAGCCAGATAGACGAGCAAGTCGTTGCGATGCGGGCGGAGCAGCGGCGATTGACAGATGCTCACTCGGGCACTTTCGTGAGCTTCCGTCAGGGCATGAGGTCTATCGCGACAGCGCCTTCCGATAACCGGGCTCGTGAAGGCGACGATTTACGGTTGTAGGTGCTTGTCCATCCCTCTCCTCCACCTCGCGTATGGTGGTTTCAGGATCGGCGCAAACGGCGGAGAGCAGCGTCTCGTCGTCGAATGCATGTGGGCGTCCCGTGAGTGGCTTGTCTTCCATGTCAATCTCGTCATTGCTGAAGCTGATGAACTTGCGGCGCACGGTCTCGTAGCTCACACATCCCTTGCCCAATGCCCATGTTGATGGAGTCACGAGCTTCCGTCGCTCTGGTGCCGCGAGACCACTCATTGTAGATGACACCGCGTGTTGGGTGGGCACTGTAGCTCTGTCCACGGAATCTGGTGGGTCAATATACAGGGTGGGGCAAAATTACGGAAACTAAATTGATGCTACCCAAAAACCTTATTTCAGCTCGAACAAAAACATAATCATTACCGATTTACTCTCCAGAAAAAACTGAACAAACAGTACTACTTTGTTTTGAAACCATCTCCATTTACTCCGATAAAGGCTCGAAGACGCTCCGAAAACGCGTTGACCGTGGCGAGGAGATAGCCTTCGTCCAACTCATCCCATGCTTTCTTCAGCGCTGCCTTCGAGTAATTAAGGCCGGGATGGGGTTTTGAGCATGCCCATACAGAGAAACCGAGTGGGTTGAGGTTCGGAACTGGGAGACCATTCATCAAAGGCAATGAAATCTAGGAAAATTTCCTGTAGCGTTGGTTTCTGTTCCTTTTGCTGTCGGCAGAAAGAAACTGTCCTCCTCCTTGCTTGTGTGCCTTCAGTTTCCAAGTGATCTTTCACAATCCTGCCCATCTGTCACGTGGAAATCGACATTTCTTCTGCCATCTTCCGAAGCGACCGCACTGGCTTCAAACGCAGACGATCACGCACTCTCTTGATGTCCGCCCTGATCGTGACAGAAGTCGGTCTTCCACGTCCTGGTCGGTCGGAAGGTTTCCTAGTTCTGTAAACCTTGCGATTGATTTCGATACAAGACTTTGTGATACCTTTAGACGACGGGAGATGTCAATCGCCTGGAGTCCTTGATGGTGCAGGTAGATGAGGGAATTTCGGTGAGGGGATGGCATTGTCATTTCAGATCAAATATGAAATTTTTTGTGCTGGTTAGTAGAGAAGGTTGCGCTGAATCGAATAAAAATAAGCAAGGGCTTTTCAAATGCGAAAGCGCCTCAGGGGTCAAAGTTCCCCCGCCCGCGCCTTGTTTCCGTAATTTTGCCCCACCCTGTATATTTTATTAGAAAGCTTAGAGAACGTTCTACCATGTTTCTGAACCGTCTAGACCTGCCTTGAAGTAAACAAGAGTTATTGGTTTTTTTTGGAAAAATCCTACAGATTTTTGGGACAATCTAATAGATTGCAACTATACAATCCGGCAAGACTTACTGGTATAGCGGAGGTCAAAAAAGGGGGAAGATCGTATTTGTTATCCGTGGAGGAGTGGGGTCGTACCGGAGAGGATATTTTCCTCGACACCGAATGCCTTGCTGCGATGGCCTAGAAAGGCCAAATAGCCATCATAACTCGTGCATCGAGCATTTGTCACTTTGAAGAAGTAGGAAAGCTCGATCACGGTGCAACAAGAGTGCAAAACGTCGTCATTCGCACTCGAAGACCAGTGTTAATCACACATCACAGCGTGATTCAGACCTCTTTCCTATGAATGGGGGACGGACAGACCACGAACCAAGGAAATCATTCCGTTAGTCCTCATCCAGCTCGTTCGGAACTAATAGGATTTTTCTGACTCCTCCTGATGTCAAAAGAGAGTGGTAGGGGAAATACAAGTTTGAAATCTTAAATTGAGTTTTCAAAGTAAAAGCCGAAGGTCTTGGAACACTACATGTGGCGAAGTCCGATGAAAAAAGGTGCCGCGGGCTTCATAGGAGTCGTCCTTCTAGAGTCAACGGTGGGAGCGGGGTCTTACTTCTCGGGATTTGATCATACCACTCCGTTTTTCCTTACTGTTCATAACAGCAACAGTACTTGTTTGATGCATTATCTCCAGAGGCAAGACTCCAGCTTGTTTCTCCCCGATTCACTTTGAATACTGAGTAATACCACAATCATCTAGGAACTTGTGAGGCGTCGGCTCTGAAGCCGTGATCGAACCAAAATCTAAACGTCTCGCGCCATCTGAAAATCGTACTACTTTATTTATCGTACATTTGTTTATTATATTAACTTGATCATTTAAATTCATGGACATATGTGAACATCTTCCAAATGGAAAAAACGAGGTAATACCTGTAATGCAATATCCTCTACATATCCAAATAGAATATGACAACAAATAGTGTGAGACAAATGCTAGCAGAGGGCGACCAAAAAAGTTGATACAAAAGTTATAACTGAACAAAATGATTTGACAAATAGATGTTGTTGATCGTGATCGAAATTTGAAATTATAGGAGTATCTCGATTATAATTTGAAATCCTTGAACATATTAATAAGAGAATGACGCCTCTCAACAATATTGAACTCATTCTGTTGAGCAGAGCCGACCATGATCATCGCTGATCTGAAAAGAGATGAAAGGGTAAAAGGATCGATTTTCTGGCGTTGATCAATCTCTTCTGTGGGATGCGCCGCGCATTCTAGTTCTGAACAGAATTGTGGTGGCAAGTGAATGCGATTTGGTCTACGCAGTGACGCGGGGCTAGGCGATGAGTGAGTGATTTCATCCTTTCAAATGAGTCCGGTACTGAGTGACCGACCCGGGATGGATGGAAGGCTTGGTTGGCCCGAACGGGCGTCGATGCGGGATTTGACCTCGGCACCATTAGAGTGGGAGTGCGCGCCACTTGTCACTTTACCACCCTAGCCCTCTAAAAAGAGATGTTTGGAATTAATGGGCCCAGTTTGTATTTTCTTAAAAAAGTTTTATTAGGTCTATGCAGAATAAATGGCCAAAACGGACTACTTTTTTCAAAACGCCATAACTTCGCTCAGACACAACTTTATTTGTCGAAATAAAAACCATTCGGATCTACACAACCTTGCCAACGATCTGGTGAAGAAAATACTCCATCATGATCAAATTCTGGGTTGCGAAAATTAATGAAGTCAACGATGGCATTTTCAACATGCATCGTTTCGGCGAACTCCTTCTGACGCAGGTTTGCATCGAGAACCGGGAAAAAGTGGTAATCCGTCAGGGATAAGTCTGGGGAATAAGGGGGGGGGGAGGTCAGGGAGCGTCTCGATCAGTTTCTGCCGGGTGACTTGCGAACTGTGGGGTTTTGCGTTGTTTTGCGCACCCGGAAAAAAAATGATGCAGTTAGGCATCGAACCTCTCCCTCACCCCCCTTATTCCCCAGACCTATCCCTGACGGATTACCACTTTTTCCGGGTTCCCGATGCAAACCTGCGGCAGAAAAATTATGCACAGTAAAAATGCCATTCTTGACTTTATTGATTCTCGCAATCCAGAATTTGATCGTGATGGTATATTTTCCTTACCAGATCGTTGGCAAAATTCTGTAGATTCGAATGGTTTTTATTTCGACAAATAAAGTTGTGTCTGAGCGAAGTTATGGCCGAAGTCATAGCTCCCATCTGTACTGCACGTGGGCGGCGGCGTAATTTCTAATTGCAATATTCTTCTTTTTCGCTCATTTTACTTGTTATCTACATTATTTTGGTTTCTATCTCTTCTATAGTCATATATCTGCACCCCACTTTATCCTGAATAATTCGGAAATCGTATTATATAAGGAAATAGTATCATATTCAATTGTCTGATCGATTCATCGGTGAGGATCGATTTTGGTGGTTCCCCTTTTGACCTGAACTTGTGTAATAGGGGGAATAAGATTGGTTTACTATCAGTCATGGCTCGCGGAACAAAAAGGAATCAATCGAACGAGGACAGCGACCAGGAGCTCCCTTTATGGGCTTTGAAAATGATGGAAAAATATGATTCGTGCGCCGATCGAATGGAGAAAGCTCTTCTAGCGTCGTTCGATAGGATCACTACCAAAATCGAAGAGATCAGCGTTCGTCAGGAGGGTATGCTCGCACGTATCATGGCCTTGGAGAACAGCATTGCAAATCTTTCAAAGAATAATACAAATCAAAACATGTTATATTCAGCCATGGTGAGGGTAAGGGCAGACGAGAAGAAGATCGACGACAAATTGAGAAGGATTGCTTGGATAGGTGTGGGAGAACAAAAGGATGACCTCGCCACCAAAAAATTCGATAAGGAAGCGCTGAAGCAAGTGATAGAGACTTCTGGCGATGATGAGCTGATGGAAGAATTTTCTAAAGGAAACATTACAGCTCAGCGCCACCCAGCTAATCAGCCGAGAGGAATGAGCAGTCGCGGGAGGGTCATAAAAATCAGTTTACCCTCGCAGGAACTCAAGGATCGGCTTCTGCAACATATGAGATCGGGCCGCCAAAGTCTGACGAAAAACTTCGTCCACTCCTATGCACGGCGCGATTATACCGCCCAAGAACTGGAGCTGGACCGCTCCTTGAGGAAACAAGCTGGCCAGTGGAATGCGAGTGAAGGCAAATTGCAGTACGTTGTGCGGGATCTTCAGATATACAAGCTAAAAACCCCAAGGGAGCTTCCGCATCGCACTCGTTCTGACTCTCAGGTAACCTTGGACCATCGCACTCTACCTTCTTCGCAGGGGTTTAATACGTCTCTAGCCAGCAACCCCTCATCCAGTTCCATTTGTTTTTAACAGATTTGTCCTTTTCAATGCCAGATCTGTGAACAACAAGCTACCCGACCTTTACCACTTGCTTACGTGTAATCCATGCGCCTTGTTCATAACGGAATCTTGGTGCAAACCCAATAAGATTAATGACAGTACCATTGTGGCCCAATATCCTTACAAAGTTTTTCGGTGCGACAGGGAGGGTGATATCGCTGGAGGCGGGGTTCTGGCTGTAATTAGGAACACAATACCCACTATTCTATTATCCTCTCGCAACTTCTCTATATATTTGCAATGTATTTCTCTTCAGATCGCCTTGCCTTGTTCTGCAGCCATTATAATACTGTGTTACCGTAGTCCTTCGTGTTCTGTAACCGCTTTCGAAGATTTTGTTTTGTATCTCGAAGAAATGAGCGAAAGCCGCTCGCCCCTCATTATATTGGGCGACTTCAACTTCCGAGACATTTCGTGGTCCCATCAAACTAGAAATATAGGGGAGGGATTCTCGAAAAATCAGGGTCAACTTTTTGCAGATTTCGCTAGAGCCAATGGATTCCTACAATTAGTATCCCAGCCCACGCACGGTTGCAACTTCTTAGATATCATTTTATCGAACAACACTGCCTTTGTGAGCGGGGTCTCAGTTGAAGCACCTTTTTCAACATCTGACCATGCTTCGGTCGTCTTCTCACTGCCACTTAGTGAGCCGGAGCCATGTCAAACATTCTTTATAAACTTTGCGAAAGGTAACTATGAGGCAATCTGCGATTATCTTCTCCGCGTGAACTGGGAGTACCTTTTTGATAGTTGCCCGACGGTGGATGACTGCTACTTAGCCCTCATGAGTTGCTGCCACTTTTTGATTTCTCGCTTCGTTCCTTACAGCTACATATCAGATAAGGTATCGAATGTCCCGCACTTCTTGCGCATACTGCAGTCCAGAGTAGAAAAACTGTATAGAAGTGAGAACCCATCACATAGGCGTAAGTATACTCAGCTTTCGCGACTACTGAAAAGGAAACTGGCAAAACTGAGTCTCTTACGCGAAGAGAAAATTGCTCGTTCAAGAAATGTTAAGAGATTCTGGGGTTATTGCAACACGAGATTGAAATCCTCCACAAATATTGGTACAATTATCTCTTCCGCAGGGGAGCATTGTGTTTCTGACCGTGATAAAGCCGAGGCCTTCGCTACATACTTTGAAACCTTCTACAAAAGCTTTTCTTCAGTATCACATAAAACTTCTGGCGCTACATCTGCTTGTTTTCTGGACTGGATTGACATCAACAATGAAAATGTATTCCGTACTTTGGAAAGACTTCCGATGCGCTGCTCTACCTCTCCGGATGGGCTTCCTTACATATTTCTCAAAAAAGCAGCTTTAGGCCTTACCCCCGCCTTGACATGTCTGTTCAACCGCATACTATTGAAAGGTGACACACCGGCTTTGTGGCATCTTGGACTGGTACGTCCCATACATAAAAAGGGTGACAAGTGTGATGTCAGAAATTATAGACCTGTATGCCTCACCGCATCTCTGAGCAAAGTGATGGAACGAATTGTTTGTTGCCAACTTAGAAGGTTCCTTATTTCTAACAAACTCATTAGCCCATATCAGCATGGGTTCCTTCCAAAAAGGTCAACTTCCACAGCACTTCTTTCGTCAATCCCAATGTGGCAGAAGGCTATAGATAAGAAGAAAGCGGTCTCTGTGGCATATATCGATTTCTCAAAAGCCTTTGATTCCATACCTCTTCCTCTTCTATTTGCGAAGCTAAGGCAGTTTGGCATATCCGGCTGCCTCCTTAATTTTCTGAAGTCATTTCTCTTGAACAGGAAACAGTCAGTAATTCTCAATGGTTTGCGCTCCCGAATCTACAGAACAGAAAGTGGAGTTCCACAGGGCACCTGCCTTGGTCCTTTGATGTTTACACTCTACATTAACGATATGCCACAATGTCTCCCACCAGACGTGCATTGTTCGCTGTACGCAGATGACGTTAAAATCTGGTGCTTTGATCAGTCTTACCTACTACAGGAAGCGCTTGATTCCATAGCTAAGTGGTCGCAAAAGTCTGAGCTTACTATTTCTCGAGAAAAGACGATAATCCTACAGTTAGGCCCATCTCGTTTAACAAATTTTGACTTTTCGATCAACGGCACAGAGCTTAAAAAATCGGAAACAGCACGCGACTTAGGAATATCATACTCTTGTTCTCTTTCCTTCGATGATTACATTGACAAAGTTGTTTATCTAGCCAATTGCAGGGCTAACTATATTCTCCGCGCCTTTTCGACCAGGAATACGGAAACATTATTTTCGCTTTTTGCAAGTTATGTTCGTCCTTTACTGGAATATTGCCCAATGGTATGGAGTCCTTCAAGTAGACTCTTGGTCGAGCGCATTGAGAAAGTTCAGGCGAAGTTTACTGAAAGAATTTTTGCTCGCGTAGGGATGTTCCATCTGTCTTACAAGCACAGATTATCGCTACTTAATGCCAACACATTAGAAATGAGGAGAAAAATGGCCGATTACGAATTTGTCTTTAAGGTGTCCTGGAATTTAGTAGATGCAGACTTTGACATGCTTTTCAACAGATCGGTAACTATTGGACGCACACGTGGTCATAACTTTAGAATACTGAGAGAAAAAACGAAAACAACGGAATTTCGTAACTCCTTTACCCAGAGGATCATTTCTGTCTGGAATGACTTGCCCATCTCAGTGGTGAACTCAAATTCTGTTATTTCGTTTCGAAGCAAGCTAAAGAAAATCATGATTGCACAAGGGTGGTTCTAGCCGCATACAACAGGAATCAAAAGAGTATTCGGTTCATTGACTCGAATAAGAAACGGAATAAGAACAGAAGCTAAAGTTTTATCTCTGAGTTCGGAAGCGATGCTTTTGTCATAATGGTCCTTGCTGTGTTTTTTCTTCGGTCATTGTATTTCTAGTACTAGTGCGTTTATTTTACTCATAAGCTGACCCTTGCTTGTGTTCATATTAGATGCTTTTGTAATTCCCATTACGTCGGTAGGTGGCCCTTGGTGGGGTTGGCGGACCAACTAAGATGGTATCCGGAGTCGTGTAATGCTCGAGCGACTTGCAGTGTTGGCGGGCCACTGCTCTTCACCACCAAGTTTCCCACCCTACTGTCATTGATCCACACATACTATCCGATGTTCGAGTTCGAGTTCTGTTCATGTTTCTGTCTTCCTAATGTTTTTTTTTTTTCCTTTTCCTCTATCGGCAGTGTCTAGTTACAGTATTTAACATGCTATTTTTTTTTTTTTTTTTTTTTTTTGCCATGTGAAACCGATAATAAATAATAATAATAATAATTACGTTTCGACCATTTGTTCTGCATAGACCTAATACTTGTTTGTTGCTGTTAGTTGTATTACTTACTTCACATCATCATGAATGAATAAAATACACTTACGAGACAACAAGTGACATCTTGTGCAGCGAGCAACTCGGAAAGGTGATGAGGGCAGTTTGCAGTACATAATGCGCGGGAGACGCGAATAAAGGCCACAACTTTGCGCTTTTAACCCGAGTTCGGAATATTGTTTAAAAAAAGCATTTCCTTCCTTTTCCTTTTTCCTTACCCCTCCCGGCTCCTCCAACCATGTCTCTAAGTGGACCTTATATGTGCTGCTTATGACCGTCATAAGTTACAGATCTATATGATTCCGCTTTCTACATCATGGATGGGGCACGCAAAAGAACTCAGAAGGACGCAACTATTATAGAACCAATGGTCGGTAACCCTAATTTGTTGAGCGGCTGGCCCACAGTTCACGGCATAAGCTATGCGCAGTACATCATAGACAGGAACGCGAAATGCGTAAAGACAGCATCAGAGGTGATGCGGTTCATGAGAAATCCTGAAAGAAGTCACTTACATGGGAACTATAGATCTGAGAAGGCTATCCGTGGCGAAATCCTGGTGAAAAGGTGCGCCTCCGAGCTGTAGAAACGGCGCAACGCAACGCCTTTGGGTGACCCATCCCGTCTCCCGGTGACGTAATTCCCAATTGGCTGGGGTGGAGCGGCCAAGGAGGGGGTGTGGGTCGATTCTAACCGCGATGCCGTGACCCGAACTGCGATGCCGCGCCATTGGGTGGGGCATGCGGCGTCGCACTCCACGTGGCCAAGATGGCAGGAAACAGGCTTTGAATGGTCAAGGGAAACAGTGAATAACATTGTTCAATAAGCGATTATGTATTCTTAGAGCACTGTAATTATTCAGGTATTGTCTTATTATAAAGGCGGATAGGCTCTTCCATTAAAAGCGTATGCCCAAACAACTGTTCACAATTTGTGTTCTTTCATAGTTTTTACCTACTTCTGTCCTGTTCATAGCTTCTGTATAGGTCTTGAAATGGCGAATGTATCACAAAGGAAACTGACATCAATCATCGTGGACTGACTCTCATGAAAACAACTGTGTGCAATGTATGGCTTAGAAAACTGTCGTGTTTCGTTGCGGTTATGCTGAGCAAAGCAGAGGAACGTTTTCGCCTCAGAACGACATTCAAAACAATAAATTCTCAATGCTTGAGCTCTTCATCGCCATCTGCCGCGCAAGTGGCCGCGCACCGGGTCGCGACGCGACGCAATGGGCGTGACGATAGAATCGACCTCCCCCCAAGAAGATGCGGCAGGATCGAGGGTGTTGCGGCGCGCTTCCGCAGTTCTAGCTTGAAGCTCACTCCAGAAAATAGATGCTGTCGTATTTCCAAACACTCCCTTTTGTATACTTGGAAACCTGTCAATGGAAAACTAATCCGAACTACCCGTCTCCTGACGGAAAGGACGTCCGCATCGAGAATCAAGGTGGCAAGGGGTTTAATTTCACGCGTTTTTGGCCGTTTCCACCAGTTTTTCTCCACTGTCATGTTACTAGGCATGTCTACTTTCATATTCCCTACTTCTTTTACCTAATGCTGCCTTTGAAGGCACACTCCACGATAACGGAATAAGTCGACTTACTTTTTGGGGCAGTAGTTCCTAGGACAATTACCTAGGCTGCACCTTTTTCGCGTCGCCACGGTTCACTGCTATCACGGCATTACAGCTGCTCGAACCCACTCCGATGCCATCCATTTAGCTCATTTGACGAATGAGAGAGTTCGGGTGGGTGGCGTCGGATTTGATTGGACAAGGTGTAGCGCCGTGAAAGCGCACTGTGGCGGCGCAAAAAAGGAGCAGCCTAGATGGTTGTCCAAGGAATTATTGCCCCAAGAAGTGTTGTCGACCTCTGTGGTTATCGTGGAGTGCGCCTTTAACTCTTTTTTTCGGTTTTATTAGTCATTTATATCACTCATTCGCGAGTTCATCTGACAAGCATGGAAGGAATGTGCAACAGTGACCCGAATGGGGTGACCGTTCTATGTGAACTGCGTCACCGCGCACAATAGGAGCCTGCTCGCAATGGATTGACCGCCTCGCGCGCGCAAGGACAAGTTCGCAGCCTCACCGCGTAATCTGTCCCCTTACAAGTTTCCTTCCCATGGAAGAGGCAGTAGGAAACTTGCTTAGTTGGCCAATGAATCAAGAAGAGGGGCGTTCAACTGATTTGATCGACCATTGTGAGCCATTGCTTCATCTACAATATCTTCTTAGCGAGACTGCACTCATAATTTTGAGCTTCAGCATGCTTTTTTCTCAGGCAAAGGGCTTTCTCCATGAGCCTATTAGGAGAAGTCGCTATAGTGTATGTTTTGTATCCAAGGTTCCCCAAAAAATGTGAAATGTGGTGGAAAAACGGCCCAAGATTGGTAAAGCCATACCTGTGAACGAGCTCCCGCAACTGAGCAGCTTTAGATTCCCGGTTCAGTTTCCGCATTGTGATTACATGTGCCAGATATGTGTAGAGAATAAAACCAATCACAGATCCCAAAATCAAAAACGACATCACCTGCGAACTAGTATTCATTCTGAAATTCATGAATTTACTTGTGAGAGAGCACAGGAGGAGATGTTACGTAGGTTAAAAGAATCGTCCACAGAAAAATGAGTTTTATGTTACCCATACATTTATGTTGTATTTGGCTAATGTGGGCCGCATGCAAAGCTTCACGAGAAAAATGTGAATCCGGCTAAAATACAGCGCCACAAAGTCTTGGCCGGGTGGGCGGGCCTCCGAGCAAATGCCTACCCCGTCGTCCGCCGCGGTCGGAGACGCATTGTAGAAAGAAAAAGTTATAAGCAGCATCACTTCCGTTGCCAACTGCCGCGAACGACGGGTCGGGCTTTTACTTGGAGGCCCCGCCAAACCAGCCGAGAATTTGCGGAACTGTATCTTAGCCGAATTCTCACTTTTTCGCGTGAAACTGCATGCGATCCTGATTAGGCAAATACAACATAGATATAAGCGTAACAAAGAAAGTAATTTTCCCGTAGACGATTCCTTCAAGCATGCGTCACGTCGCAAAAAAATTTTGGAATGCAGCAAGGGACTCATAAACTGCTTAAACGTGCCGCGAAGGGTAATTGTCGTTTTCTAGCCATGTCGGATCTCAACATATGGCTTGTGCCATCGGAACAGAGCATTCACTTGGTTGCATGTGTTACGCGCGCATCGTGCTAGCTGAGAGTGTCGTATTGGTTGAGCCCTGGGGCGACTACGTTAAAATAAGGCGGAGGATACGGTTCTGCTCTAAAGCCCATACGCACGCATTCCGTCGCATGCCAGCCGCCACGATGCTCGTTCCCCACCTTCACAAAAACCGATAATTTCGATCGATATCGATTGATGGTTTGTACCACTATGGAATTCCCATCCCTTCATCATTACACATCAGTGGGTGTGTACACTGATGACAGATTTTCGCGCGGCGATCGGCGCCACGGATTTCTTCGCGTGTGATTGCGTACACTGCAACGCTCTCTTTAGAGTTTCACGCCCGCATTAATCATTTCTTAATTGGGATTGTTCGTGTAATGCAATCGTTTCTTCTACTTTTGATATACCTATTTTGTCCTTTAGGGCACAAAAGTTATTGTGTTGTAGATAATGATGAGATAAATAGCTGTTTTTAAAGGATCTCCATAGTACCAGACCTCTGTGTCCTGAGCGGAATTCCAACTGACCGCGGCAAGTTGTGCTGACGGCGCCGCGAGTAAAGCAAAAATTTGTCGTAAGTGTTCACACCCCACGTCCGTTGGAGAAGCCCCTTGTGCGTGAGGGTTACGAAATTGTTACTTATGTGATGTGATAAAGGGTGGGTACTGAGTGAAGTTCATGAAAAAAGCAAATCGGACGACCTACCGACGCTCATGGTGCTACGTGCACATTTGTGTGCGCCAGCCAAGTGGTTATACATTAGTGAGACTGTGCTTGATCTCAACTATATATAAACCGTATTATATAAGTGAAACTGTATCCAACAGCACATTCGCTATCACCCTACTAACACCGAATTTTGTATCTAACAAGACACTCTGACTTGACAGCAGCCATGGCAATGGTCTGGTTATAAGGGTAAGGTACTGGGTAATGTCTTTTGTATCGTACCGTTGCGATCGTCCTCTTGAGTAACTTTTACCAAAGTCTGGATGATGCGGCGATTCGAGTGACCAGATGATCATCTTGGTCTGATGGTTGTCACGCCAGTCATTTTGCCGTAATGATATGAATATGGAGGGATCAATGAAATTCTGAAATGTACTATGTATGGTGATACTTTACGATCCTCTTATTTTACGGCACACTTAACAGACTCTTTGGCACATTGTTGAGTGCCTCTGACAGGCTGAAACTTTTATACCGCTTGAACGATATGTATCAAAGGCTGGTGAAGAATAGCGCGTTAGTAAAATTGCGCGATGTGAAATGTCCCAACTAAGAGGCTTCGGGTGAGCTATGGGGGTAGCCTTTGGGTGGATCTGAGACGACTGACTACAGTATCTGATGATGTGGGACAATCTGTTGGCGGGTGTAGGACGAGACACTCGAAGTAGGTTACTGCACGCGACAATCGCGTGCTGTTTCCGTCGCGGTGAATGAATAAGTTGCCAAGACCGCGTCATATTTTGCGGTCCACGCGGCAGGGCGTGGCTGCGTGTCTCTGCGTCTTGGCCTTTGCCACGTCGTCTCGTTGCCTACGTCATCTCTGCACCGCCCCGTGCCTGAATTATGAACGTGGCCCAAGGTTTTATTCACATAGGTGATCATAATCGAGATTCACGAACAAATTGAAGCCTCTCGTTCAGGTAATGAGAATGCTTAAAGAAATGTACCTTGAAGTTTGTTCTGTTCCTTTCAATCACTGTGATCGCTTCAATAAGTGTCTCATTGGCATCGGTAGCGATAGACTCTTGTGTAGTGTTGGCGGCGGCGACCGGCATACGAGGAAATGGACGCGTCAACACTTTGACAACAGGTATAAGCAGCCAAATAAGCATTCAACATCAGATTCACCTATAATTCAGAAATCTTTAGTGTGGAATTATGGATGGAGGTAGGAATGTTGTCTAGAAATAGAATGAAATCAACTCATGCAGTGAATAAGGAGCAAAACGTTTAGGGTAGAGAGGTAAGCGGAGGAATATGTCTGCTAGATGGTGTTTCATGCACGAGTTGTCTGCTCCACTATTGACCGGATAGTTTCGCCTGGTTTATAGCAATTACTGGATTTTTGCGGTATATTTGAGCAGAAGTGCAGACGCGTAGTTAAAGAAAACTATGTTAAAGGCAGTGGTAGGGGTAGTCAGGGCCGAGTATCAAAAGATTATTAGATGAAAAAATCGAATGGAACGACCGAAAAACCGAAAATAATTTTCTCTTTCCATCATGACCTCCCAGAGGACGTGGGCTCAGCTAAGGAAAAGGGCAGGCATTGTTAAAACAAGTGGCAGCTGTTGAAAAAGAAGGCCTTTATGAAGCCTCAGAGCGCTTCTTTTCATCAGAAAGTTCACCATATTTAGTCTTTCTGGCCCCATTTTATTCTGATGACTTGCTTCGGGAGCGCTCATATTACCCGTACCACTGTATTCGAAGGAATTGTCCAGGAAAATGACTTTTTATTTTGCCCATATAGTTATGTTGTATTTGCTTAATGTGGGCCGTTCGCAAATGTTCATGCGAAAAAAAATGCGAATCCGGTTATGATACAGCACCACAAAGTCTTGGCCGGGTGGGCCGGGCCTCCAAGAAAGTGTCCACTCCGTCGTCTGCCGCGGTCAGAGACGCACTATAGGAACAGCAGCTTGCGTAAACAGTCCCACTCCACAGTCCCAACCGCGGCGGACGACGGGACAGGACTTTTACTCGAAGGCCTCGCCCACCCGGCCGAGACTTACAAGGGAGGCCCATCAGGTCATGGTGAGCCTTTTCAAAATGGTTTTTTGCATTTTATAGGGTCACATACATGAAGCAAAAAACCGGTCTCAAATTCGGCTAAATGGTTATGGGGGCCCAGAAAATGAGTGACAAAAGTTGCTTAGAAAGAAACAGTTCTGACCAGATAGCTGCAAAGCTTTCCAGCTGCGGTGTTCAATATATGCATATCAGAAGGCTGTCGTTAAACCCATGCCAAAACTACTGCGAGCTGATTCAAAAATGTAGAATCACTTATGGTAACTGCTAAACGAAGCAAAGAAAACTGATAGGGGACGCACAGATTGGCTCGCTTGCAGTGGTTGGATGGCCGAATGGTAGGGGGATAGGTTGGCACTGGCACGGTGGTGGGGGTGTTTGTGTTTCAAGTATCCTCGACGTTTTTGCTTTTGCATTTTCTTAATTTTCTTTGTCCAGCGCTATACTAGTTGCGCACATGCAAAATGACTGTAATTTTCGTCGCTGGTGCACGAAAGTGACCTCATTTGCAAGCTTTCAGTGGTTAAAGTGTTTGGACCCTTCGGCGCCTCTACCCGCATGCCAAGCGTTTTCCTGCGAAACTAGTGCGATATTCGTGCCCAGGAGACCCAATTAGCCCTAGATACAAAATATTATCCAAATTGAGATTTTGACCCAAACTCGAGACAGTGGGATGGACATGGGCAGATAGTCACTGGCCTACTTGTACAGACGAACAACTAGCAGCCTCGATTAAATTCAGTGGATCATGTGCAGAATCAACGTATTTCAAGTGAACTGCACCTTGCAACACCATGCGAAGGCAAAAGATAGCAAATATTTCCTTATATCGGCTAGCGAGCTCCTTTCGTTGAGTGCTCTTTACTATGGCAGTAGTAGTACTATTGGTCGCCCAATTTTCCGAGTTTGGGTCCAAATAGCGATTAGGCTGAAAACTCGTCATCTAGGGTAGTTCGACTCCCTGAGCATGAATATCACACGTACTTTGCAGGAAAACGCCTAGTTCCCCTGTTATGAGCGTTGTCAGGTCCAAACCAATCATTCGCTTAGTACGCAAAAATACTGGAGATAACGGTTCCCTGGTAGAATAAGAATTGATTTTGCACATATTTTGCACGTATGGTCTTACATGAGCACAAATGGATGAAAACTAGAAAAATGCAAAAATTTGTCCTCAGTGGGGACCGAACTATTTTCTGGGCCCCCCAAAACCATTTAGCCAAATTTGAGACCGGTTTTTTGCTTCATTTATGTGACCCTATAAAATGCAAAAAAAACCGTTTTGAGAAAGCTCACCATGACCTGATGGGCCTTCCGTGTTAGTGGTGCCGTATCTTAGCCAGACTCACATTTTCCCCATGAAACTTTGCATGCAGCCCTTATTGGTCAATTACAAAATAAATAAATCGTTAACAGAGGAAATCATTTTTTTCGCGGACCATTCCTTCAAGCTGAGCGCTTCGACTGTAGTAGTAGTATGGGAACAGTAATAGCGTACAAATAAATATGTAGTGCGGTCGAATTTCGCTTGGCATCCTCCCATTTCTTAAAGGCACTCTATTGGTTTAGTTAGTTGATTGTTGAGGATGTGCGTGTGTTGCTATTACATGAACGCTAGGAGTCCGACCGAAAAAAACTATTTATTCCTTCATTATTCATTTCACTACTTCACTAAAGGTTCCGTTAACTAAGACAATGCTGTTGGTACAAGAGAACGATTATACGAAAGAAAGAGATATATGGCGCGTTCTCAGGGAAAACTACGCTCACAGCGACTCTAAGGTACCGGGACTGAAAAGTCGGCATTTTGTTGAATATCAAAGTAGAGATTCAAGTAGAGTCGCAGCGAAAGTATGAAATGAAAAGGTCGAAAGCCCATAAATCGGTCCCAGTTGTCGCATTGATTCATGGGGTACGTGTTTTGCGCCCTCTTAGGCCGCGGTCATACTCTGCGTGTCTGCGTTAGTTGACGCCGGCACCGGCGTCAACTAACGCAGACACGCAGAGTATGACCGCGGCCTTACTGGGGAATAGGCGATCGCCAAGCCGCAGCTTCACGGCGGAGCTGCGATTATGAGCTAGCTTTCAAATGTTTTGAACATGGGTTTTCTTTTCTTGCTGTTCATCGTCGTTCATGAGAACTTCTAGCTTCACTTGTGAGTGTGATAGATCTTTTACTGATGAAATGTGCCTTGGCGTACCTTTCAAAGCTAGTCGCGCCACACATGATTCCAACCGCCCCTAACCCTGTGCACCAAAATTGCTCCAAGTCCAGAAGGAGGCCTATGGGTTGACAGTCTGTCCAGGTCTGAAGAAGAGCGCGTACTGTACTTTGCATGACCGCCACACATCGCAGACTGGTGGCTCCTATCGATAACGTCGTGTGCCACACGCGTTTAAATACGTCCTATATCTGAGGGGGGGGGGGGGGGTAACACAAGGCATGATGTCCCAATATCAGCCGTTCTGTATTTTCGATCAAGAGTACATTTTTTCCTCGAGTGTGGTAGTGTTCAGAGCGGGCAGTAAAATAATGCCACTCGCCCACTTCTGGGAGGCAGTTAGCTTAAAGGCATATTCCAGGATTATTGGGATATCACATCTCCTGCCGTGGATGGATAGTTCGAACCAAGACACGTAGGCTTTACCTTTACCGAGGACTCTGGGTCAGTTCCTGGAGCGTGCAGAGCCAAAGAATCTAGCGCAACAGCTCGGCCCCGCCCATCCCAGCCGTGGGTGTGTTGCAAGTATTCCGGTGCTTAGTGTGGGGTCAGGTCACTCAGTAGTGGGTTTACTTCACGAGACGATTGCTTGACTGCCAGTTTCAAGATCTTGACCACGTAGCTGGTCTACCTATGTCAAAGATAAGAGTCGAAGAGTAAAGGCAAACCCCCGGCCGGGGTGGGCGGGGCCGAGCTGTTGCGCTGATTCTTTGGCTATGCACGCTCCAGAAACTGACCCCCACACCTCGGTAAAGGTACAGTCTACGTGGCTTGGGTCGAACTATCCATCCACGGCAGGAGATGTGATATCCCAATAATCCTGGAATATGCCTTTAAGGAATGAGACGAGTTTTCACAATTGTATCAGATCCACAGTTATTACTGCCGTAAAAAGGAAATCATGACATTTTATGAGCCTCGAGATCAGTGGGCAAACACGAATGGCAATGAATGAACTAGACATCAAAGGATGAATGTTAAGTGCACAGGAAGAGAAACGCCGCAGCGTCTATACCGGTAAAGAATCTCAACGTATCGCTGAGTTATGTTCTCGCTTAATATCGCATCTAAGAGCAGTTCGTTGAAGACTCCACTCTGACGAAGACTGCCCTCTCCATCATCGTTAGCGGTGACGATGATGGAGAGGCGGTCTTCGTCAGAGTTATCCCAATGGTGAAGTCGTCAATGGTTAAATGACATAAACGTGAATGAATATCATTCCGAAGGAAAGTATAGCTCGTGCTTAACATTTATTGGCTCTCTGCTATGATATTCCGCAGGACGCCATCATAAACTCTTCATAAATTTACTGGTTCTAGTACAGTAAGACCTAATAATCACCAGCTGGGCTAGCGCGCACTACTGCGCGGGGCGTCAGTTTGTCGATCGAAACGCTTTTTTCCTATGAACTACTCAGTACCTGTTACCGCATCAATCTACGCCAAATTTGGGCAGATTTCTCTCATTTTAAATGCGCTTTAAACAATTTGGACATTGGTCAGTTCTACAGACCTTTTTCTGGTAATCCATGTTTGCTAAAAACTCCATCGATGCTGGTTAATGTCTCCGTACAAAACAGAACTGCGAATACATGCTCCATTATGCTATGGATCAGGTGCTAGCTAAAACGAAAATCTTTGGTGAAACTCCATACGCGAAAGTAATCATATCACCTCAGCTGCTCAACCATGATATGGCCGTCGATTGGCACACTTCTGAGCGGGCACTGTTGTTGAATACGGTCTGAGGCAAAGAGCCGTTATCGCGTTATATTTGTATTTGTTACATAGAAAATGGCTGTCCTATGTGCACGTACTACTTCCTGCCTCGTAAATGATGGCGTTAGGCATATTTTTTCTCCAAATGTCGTAACCAAAGTTTAAGCACTTTCAAAGAAAGTGAAAGTTGAAGGATATTCACGGTTCTCCGTACTGGCATCCAGCGAATGTCGTCTTGGAATACGATTACACTGCACATCCAATTCTGTCACTTCTTTGCCAGACTACCTGGAACGACCCATAACTGCCTTTTCTAGTGTTAATTGACTTATTGCAAAGTTATCGTGTCACCTAAGTATAATGACCAACACCTCTGTTGAAGACATCCATGGTAAATTTGTTCTCCACAGGTACCCCATAGAGCTCTAACACCTTAATGCTTAAGCTTGATAGCTCACACTTATTGCAGACGCCGTTTTGTTGTAGTTACGCATAGATATCATCCATATATACTCTCCCAGTCCGTGTCTTTCTGATCGTGGAGAATGCCCCCATATGCACTTTCTGCCATCATACTTTTTTCAACGCTGCAGTCATAACTCTGAATCAAGGAATCGTTGCCGCCTCCAGTGCTCTATGATATTTCAGCCTAGAGTTATAGCTTATCGAAATACATTTACATATGCACTTTTAAAAATATAGAAAGTTGAAGAAATAGATCGATAAAGAAATATGCACTTTACATCACATAAACTGTCTACCGTTCACTGTGAGGGAGTAAAAAAAAACGTTGCCATACCTTTTCGAACACTCCGAACACACTCCTTATATTTTAGTTCTTATATGTCAATATGGATGTGGTGAGATGCCACTCATCGCTCACCCGCCCATCCAGGAGTATAGAAGAGCGTCTAAAGGCATTCTTCGATTATTCTTCCAGATAGTAATCAACAGTCAATACTCACCAAATAGGCAACGATTGGGGCATGAATTGGGTATTGGAATATGAACATAATTCACAATGGTTATGCAACCTGTGATTGTCTAGCAAAGCTTTTATAGGCCCCATTATATTCAGTCGACTCTTGGACAATGGATGAACTTTAGGACAAAGAATGACTGCTGAATCAATCTGTGAGGACTGTTTGTTTTCAGATTTGAAAAGGATGTAAATGAAAAAAGATTAAAATGGAAATAGAATTAAAAATGTAGATTCCGGATATTGAGTATTAACACTTGCTGTTGGTTGCAAGTACGGTGCACATTAGCCACATCATTCAGGAGCCTTGTATGATAAAGCAGTGTAAGCGATACGGCTTCTGTAGTATTTCGCTAAAGCTAATCGAAACCCTCGCACGAAAATCACCTGCAAAATCTGTATTATGGTGCCAAAACCGCTGAAATAGTGACACCTTTCAGACCAAACAGTCCTCAAATATTGAAACAGTCGTCATCCTTTCTCCTGAAGTTCATCCATTGTCTTATAGTTAACTGAATAACTACTGGGCCTATAAAAGCTATGTTAGACATTCACAGGTTGCATAACCATTGTGAAGTATGTTCATACTTGCTTCAATCGTTGCCTACTTGGTGAGTATTAATTGTTAGTTACTACTCGGAAGAATTATTGTAGAACGCTTTTAGACGCTACTCTCTCCTAGATGGGCGGGTAAGTGATGTGTGGCATCTCACCGCATCCACATTGGCACATAAGAAATGAGATACCAGGAATGTGTACGGATGAGGACGGAATGTCGGATGAAGTTAGGCAGGCGTTTGTTGACAAACACAGTGAGTATCGGTTCGTTGTTGTTTCATCAAGTAGACCACTTATGTATCAACTAGTCCACGGACCCGAGCAGAACATTGCTTCAGTTCGCTGGTTGCTAAAGGAAAAGCTGTTAATGGAAAAACTGGCGGATTCGCACCAAAGGCTGCTAGGATGTTCAAAATGGTATGGCAATGTTATTTTGCTTTCTCACCGTGAACAGTAGACAAAATTAAAATTTATGTGGTGTAAAGTATGCATATTCTTCGATGTGCTATAACTTCAGCTAAAAACCATAGGGTACTGAAGCCGCCAATGATTTCTTTATTCAGAAATACGACTACAAGATTGAAAAAAGTATGATGGCTTGGGCCGAAAAGTGTATATGGGGGCATTCTCAACAGTCAGAAAGGTTTGGGCTGGGAGAGGATATATGGTTTATATCTGTGCCTAACTACAACAAAACGAAGTCTGGAATAAGTGTGAGTTATCAAGCTTCAAGATGTCTCTATAGGGTGACGATGTTCCACTTCAGGCTACCTATGCGTGGTTCAAGGAGTTAGAGCGCTCTGGGATACCTGTGGATAACAAATTGACCATGGATGTCGCCAACAGAGTTGGTCATTACACTCAGGTGACACGAAACCCTTGTAGTAAGTCAATCAACACTAGAAAAAGCAGTTATGGTCGCTCCAGGTGGTCTGGCAGAAAAGTGACAGAATCGGATGTGCAGTGAAATCGTGTCCCAAGATGACATTCGCTGGATGCCAGTACAGAGACCCGTGAATATCCTTCGGTTTTTTTTCCTTTAAAAGTGCTCAGACTTCGAGAACGACATTTAGAGGAAATGTGCTTTACAACCCCATCTACGACATAGGAAATCCGTGCACAAAGGACACCGACTGCCAATGTAAGAACTGCAAATGTAACGCGACAGAGGCTCTTTGCATCAGACCGGATTCAACACCAATGCCCCTTCGAATTAAATGCCATTTTCTTGGTTGATCAGTATGCCAATCGATGGCCGTATTATGGTTGAGCAGCTGAGGTGACATGATTAATTTCGCGCATGAAATTTCACCAAAAATTTTCGTTTTAGCTAGTACCTGATCCTTGGCATAATAAAGCATGTATTCGCAATTATGCTTTCTACGGAAACTTTCGGAACAATCCAAACGAATTCTTCAGTAATACTTCCGGGTGGATCAGAAGTTCTTGCAACGGCAAATATGCCCGTAAAAACGGTCAAACCGATCGATATACGATACAACTTTAACAGCAATTATCATCAGCTATATAGATCACAAAAACAAATCAGATCTCGAAACAGCCTCCTTTTGTGCGAATACAGGCTGAAAGTCTCTTAAGACTGCGTAGACGGCGGCACGGAGGTAGTCTTCGTCCAAATCCTCACATGGTTCAACGAGGGTTGACATCCACAACGAACATCCAAACTTCTATGCTGAGTAGAGCAGGCTTTGGTCTTCATAACTGACCACACGGAGTAGCCCAATGGATTTAGGTCTGGGCTGTTTCGGGGCCAATCGTTCGACGAGATGAAGTCGGGCAAATGCGTTGCGTACCAGTATTGTACCACCTTGGACCTATCTGCTGTAGCTGAGTCCTGTTGATAAGTTCATGTCCGGTTGCCAAAATGGGGTCTTGTCCGGGGGAGTACCTTCTTCTCCCAAACGCCTTCTAAGTAGGTCTCGCATTTATTTTAACCCCTTTGTCCAAGGAAATCAGGGGCATCTTGCCGTCCGATGTGATTGCCCCAAAAACCATCAACGACTTGGGGTGTCCAGATCGCTGAGCAATCCCTCCATGTTGGCTGGCTTCTGCAGGATTTCCCGCTATCATCCTATCGTTTTGGGTGTTTGGGAATTGATCTGTGAAAAAAGACATTCGTTAGTGAAAAGGATGTCGAGGTGCCGTGCCGTTGCCGTGGTCCAGGGGATGAGGTCGTTGAATTTTGCTTGTCACCATTCTGTAAAATGGCATATTTAAGAATTGTGGGATTTTGCCAGAAATTTTGCCAGAACTTTTGCCCCACCCTGTAGATGCCCTCCTCATCCACGCATATGCATAAGTGTCAAGAATTCGCGAGAACCTTGGAAAGATTCGACAAAAATCGCGTTGGGCCTCGGTGATTTCCAGCACATTCTTATATTCCCTACTAATAACGCTTCGACTGTCTGTCTATCCGTTCGTCCATCCCTCCGTCTGTCTGTCCGTCCATCCGTCCATCTGTAACGGAATTTGGCATAACATGAAAAACAACCTCTGGCGATGGGTACAAGTTTGGGATGGGTAAGAGATGGGAGAAGACGTAAAGACCACACATGGACCAGGTTACCGCTCACAATGGGTGAATTGGGTCCCAATATAACCCAAACGTGGGGTAAAGATGGATTGAGGCCACAGATGAGTTTCTGAAAGTCCTGGGAAAAAGAATCCTGGGTACAGTGGACGGAGCGCCCCCCGAATGAGCAACAGAAGGTATAAATCGATTCCAATGAACCAGAAAGAAGTCGGTAGAAATGACCAATATCCAAGCTATCTCGAATACACTCAAAATGAGCGGAAACCCGGGGATCGTGTCACGGGCGGATCGTGTAATTAGTCGTTCGGTGCTCACTGTGAGAAATGCAACCAATCTCTAAAATGACATCGAGGTGGGGAGAGAGAGAAATGTGATCGGAAGTACAGGAAGCTATAAAGGACAGACGTTTTAGTGGTTGGCAAAGCAGTTGAATTGGTAGGCAAAGCTCGGACGCCACATGAAAAATAACCCTTGGAAAAGGGTACCTTGGGATGGGTGGGGCATGTTACAAAAAGTAAAAAGCAAACATAGACCAAGTTAATTTCTGCCCATGGTGGGCGGAGCGTGCACTGACACGTTAGGTCCACAGATAAGAAAGTGTTTTTTTTCGGTTCAAAAAATGTTCCAAACGTGAGGGGAAGATGGGCTTAGTCAGCCGTGAGTACCCATGAAAGAAACCTAGGCACAGTGAGCAGAACGCACTTTGAGCGGGATCCGTACAACTAGAATTCATAATTCGTTTCCAGCAGCCTTGAGACCACGAAAAAAATCGGCAGAAATGATCAATGTCCAAGTTATCTCAAAGACAAATTCTGCGATAACCAGACAGGTAGACTTACCTCTTCGGAGGTGTAGATCCTTGCGTAACTATTCAATCTGCACCTTTTTCGCGCCGCCACGGCACCCTATAATGGCCCCACAGCTGCTCGGGCCCACTCCGACTTCACCCGTTCTGCTCAATTGAACAATAAGGGAGTTCAAGTGTGTGGCGTCGGAGTGCATTCGAGCAGGTAAAGGACTGTGATGGCGCACCGTGGCGGGTGCGGAAAAGATGGAATCTGGGTAGTTTCCCAAGGATCTACTTCTTCAAGAAGGTGAGTCGCCCTATCTGGTTATCGAAGAATGTGCCTTTGAACACACTTAAAATGAGAGAAACCTGCCCACAACGAGCGGGGCGTGATTTGGTGATAGGTTCTAAGTAAATAAAAACAATTCCGGTCAACCTACTGACGCCCATGATATGACGCGCGCAGTAGTGTGCGCTAGCATAATTGGTCTAATATCAGAGATCCATTCCAAATTATATATCGCAAGTTTTTTTCATAGAAAAAATCTTTTTAAACCATAGGATTTAGCATGTAAGGCCGAAAGATCGAAATGAAAGTTAAACATAGAACTAGTCAAGGAACCCTTTTTACATGGACATCCTCAATCACAGTGTTGAATGTTGTCGGGTAGGCAGTCTAGAGAGCAATACGTACGGGTTGTTGGCAGTAGTGATGATTATGGCAGTGGCCAATAGGAAACCATTACTCAAAAGGTGACATTGGAATGAGGCCAAATTGGCATAAGCAAACGGGGGAAATCAAGTGCTGCGCTTTAGAAACTGCCAAATTACATAAACGAACTCTGAATAGAAACATACAGACAGCTAATCACTGTAATCCTCCAAAGAAAACCCTAAACCCTAAAAATTTGTTGGTATTTAGACGTTTATTTGCGATGAATCCTAACCTACTTGAGAAACGGTTCCGTTCACCTGATGAAAGGACAAATGCAAGTGTATAGAGGGGCACGCTCTTCTTTTCCGGGCTCACCCCAAAAAGAGGCCAGATACAAACGTCAACCAGGAAAGGTTATTTCAAAAAGTCGAAGACTGTTATGAAAGTAAGTGAGATAAGAGTAATCCAAGAGTGAACCACTCGATGCATTGGTGTCCTCACCCTAGAAAACTTGAAAAATCCTTCATTGAATCTAAGCCCAGAGTGAATCACGTCATCTTGAAATAATAATCAAAATTATCAAAAAGAATCTCGAGGTATTCCATAAAGGCATTCAAAAGCTGTTACTACTTTAAAGAATTCCCAAAATTGGACGATTTCTTCCATAGAATTGGGAGACTAAGAGGTTTATTGATCGGTCATTTTTGAAATATTTTAGTTTAACCGGTTTTTTCAGTGAAAAATGTGAAGAATGATAAAGCAGCTTCTGCAGAGTAGGTACAAGTCACCTAATAGTTAGAAAGGGTTCATGGTACTTTGAGATAGATAAGACTTGTCCGAAGACCGTCAGAATCCTTTACAAAGCGTGTTTATGGCCTTCTCACGGTTGAGCTTCGGCGGTTTTTTACTGCACGTGCCGATCACCATGTGTGCTGTCGACGACTACGTGAGCAATAGTTCTAGTTTATGACCCTATAAAGAAGCTCATAAATTGCTACCACAGCCATCCGAGTCGGCTTCATCAGCATTAAGCTTGTTATTGTGCGCGGCATAGTGCAGCGGTGGTGCGGTGTTGTTTTGAAAAAAGAAATCGGCTTGTTAGCCATTTAGAGCTGTATAGGAATGGGTAAAGGAAAGCTCCATCACCAGGTAATGGAATCGGTTTTATTTGAAAAAATGCTCATTGGTGATAATGGAGGTGACTGGATCCGGAAACGGGAGCTCCTCACTCGCGAAAGCACTTCAATTGCAGAGGTAATGAGTCGTTTAAGGACACACCTCTCGATAAATAGGACCCATTACTGGAAACAGAGGACTTTATCCACTCACAGGAGAAGGAAAGTCCTACTAAAAGCTCTAGGTACACCGAAGCCCCACCCCCCCCCCCCCCTCTCTCACATAGGCTTCGTACGAGTACTATGATCTGGAAACGAGTTTCTGCGTGATGGTATCACTCAAAATCAACGATATCGCCAGTTCCTCCTCGCTAACGTCATCTTCACCGTTAAAATTTTCCGCGTAGTAAACTGCCCATGACCGCGACACATCACAGATCTGGTGGATCTAATCGATAATTCCGTAGTATGACGCCGGGTAAATAAAGGTCCTCTGATAGAGGTGACGGGTAAAATAAAGTTCCATCTCTCGGATATCTAGTTTTTTTCAAAACGAATCGTCGTGCTCCTGTCTCATATTATCTTATTGCGGTAGTTCGCAAGGGGAAGCACTTCAAAGTCCGGTGTGTATCCTTCTACTTGCGACGAAAATGAGTACATTGCGTGTGGAGAGAAGTGGCGGCGAAAAACTTATCTAAGTTTAATATTTGCTTGGCTCAACAGTTGGACGTCAGATAGCCCTTTTCTCTTTCCCACACATAGGGGACGTCACTGGTCTCTGATCACACTTCCTAAATCCCAGAACAATTCCTAAACACAAAATACCTCATCGAGCGTAAGTATGGGAACTTGGTAGACCCAATACAGCGACACGCACAAGTACGATTCAGAAACTCTACTCACTCGGCTATCGGTCAATAATAAGTGGAAAAGAGCAGAGAGAAGACAGGCAAATAAAGAAATGATATTTTTTTGTGAAAAATTTATTTTTGTGAACTATTAGCGGAGCTTATCAAAAGGAGCTCTTCTTGGAGTGTGGAAATCCACCGAGAAGGGAAGCTGTTTGACAAACCATCCGTTCGTGAAGCACCTATAGGCGGCGTATGTTTTCGTCTCGACTACCATTGTTAGGTAACAAAACAGATGTTCATCCACGACAGCAATAATGGCGGTGGTGACGGCTTTGGCTAGACGACATCACCGTGCGTCTGTGGATCACTCGACATCTAATGACTTATGGGTGGCTCTTTGTGAAATCATGTGGTATAGAAAATTTCGAAATTCATTTCTATCTACAGAAAACATTTCAAAATGTTTGGGGAACTTTTTGAATTCCCAGTTTTTCAGGTTTGAATTCTCAAAAACCCATTCAAATGTCAACAAGTTCGTTTTGTCGCTCTTTTTTACTTTCCGAAAATAAATATCAGTGCATAGCTTTTTCGAGAGTGACCAGTACACTTCTGTGGTGAGGGGGAGAAAGGTATCAACGCAGAGAACCTTTTTTCGCGTTCACTTCTTGGGATTATGTTCATTTCGAATACAGCAGAGATGACTAGGTAAATATAGAACGGAAGAGGTGCATAATTGATGTCGATTAGTTAGTGTGATCGGGGTGCACTACGTATTTGGCCTTTGCTAAAGATTTTGACTATTTTTTAACTATTTAAAATATTCATTATGGCTTTTACAAGGCAGAAAATATCACATTGAAAAATTGGAGCAAGGCAACCCCAGCATTGGAGGAAAGGCAAGCATAAATACAACTCAATTCAATCATTGGATGGGGTGGGGATGGTGGTAGTAAGGTGGGGGAATTTGGTGGTGTAGGGGAGGGGATTCACGAAGTTTCTAGAATCGCCCAAAACATGGTGGTCTTCTTGACCTTAACAAAGTTGTACGAGACAGTTTTTTTTTTGTTTTCTGGACGAAACTATGAGGTACCAACTGACTAAAATGGATGGGCCGATTTGTTCCCCAGTAACTATGATTAATGTATAGAGAAATTAGAAATTTGATAGTTTGCTATTTTATTTATGCTATAAATCCTGGAACTCCAGGTGCAAGCTTCGCGACATTGTTTATCGTCGAAAATTAATCCTGCGAGTGAAGACGCTTTTGGATTTCGTCTTTCAAATTATTTGAATAAGTGTTCCAAAACATCATTGTGGGAATATGCTAAGCTGAAGTCAATGCACAGAAATTGGATAGATATTTTGAAGAGCACTCTGTTGCTTATGGAAGAATAAAGCGGATAAATTCGAAAAAAAACACAATTATGTGAACTTTTTGCACATTTAGAGGATTGTAGACGATATATGCATATTAGTAACACAAGAACTCGAATTTTCGTGAACGATTTCTCTAATCGCCTTGAAGCAGCTTGTCGGTCGACCTGATTGCGAGCCACCAGCTTCCTTGAGATTTCATTGCCGGGATAACACTGGGTGATGCTCTTATATGGTTCTGTCACCCACAGTATCCTTTCCACCCTTGCTTGATGCTTCGTCGAGCAGTTGTAATTCTACATATTCATTTCGAAGGGAGACTTATTTTTATGCGACATCGATAGGCGTCATGCAGCTTCCATGCTGAGACAGGTGAAAGATACAAAAGTGTTATACCAAAACGTGCGGAAGAATTTCACTGGCATGACTTTTGATTACTTTGCAACCATCAGAAAGCTATACGAAATACAAAGTGTTCGAGGAATTCATTTAGATGAGGGAGTGGTATATCCATGCGAAAACAGCAACAAGATTTCCTGTCGTGTGCTTTTCTATTCTTCTTTTTAGGTTGAGCAATGGCTTTGAGAATACGATTCTCTGCATTGCAAATCGTTTGTGGGCTGTGAGCCATAAGTTCCGCATTTCTGATGGTTGAAAGTCCTGAGAAAATAGATGATGTCGTTGGTGGCAGTTTTATGGACTGATCTGGGTGATATAGATGTGTGTGATGTGATTTTCATGAGAATCCTAATGGTCCTGATTAGGCGTATCATCTCTATTACAAAATTAAACCCAGTGATATGCTCTCAAGTTTTCCTAAAAAGAGGCGTCCAATTCTTGAAAACTTCTGTCCTAATAATCCGAGAAGTGTAGCAAAAATAGGAAGTATGGAATTCAAATTCGGTGTCCAAACGATTGAATTACATATGAGTCGCTGGCTGCTTATAACAGGCTATTAATAACCAGAAAACCAATTGCTGTTGGTGACGATCAGAGCTTTGTAGGGTGTAGACCAATCCAATGATGCGTAAATGAACGCAGGCGATGCCGGTCGGCGTGGTTTAGTGGTTGGTTGAACTCCTCGCTGCGAAAAAAAAACAACTCCCTCTCAACACATGGCCAATAAAAGCTCTCAATGCTGACGGAAAGTCAGCTGGTGTGCTGTGGACCGTGATTCATCAATACGGCATCATGCTGACTACCACATGTCAAAGTGGTCGTGCACTTTTCACAGCTCTGTGTGTGAAATATCCGAGGCATTCCACCTTTTCATATTCTACTTTGAAATGTCACAAGAGAGAAGAATTGTGAGCAGGGTATGCCCCATTAAGGCGTCAGGAGGGGTAAAGGAAAACTGGGAACCGTGAATACATGTTTTTTGGAAATAAATCTATTTCTACTTCAGATGAGATAATGTGTGGTGAAACTCGCATTGAAAAGGCGCGGTTTCGGGTTCTACCACGATGCCGCGGCACAGCGTGCCGCTCTGCAGTGCATCAGTCGAACGAGTTGCTGGCGAGAGCACGACAACGTTCGTGACCGGCTAATTTACCCTTTTCGCCCTTCTGCACTCTACCTGCGGCTAGTGGCGCAGAGGGGGCCAGGAAAAGTGGGGTTTCGGGTTCATATTTCACGGCTTTTCCGCCATTTCACTTACTTTTTTAGGGCGGGTAGCCCTTATATAATTGCTCAGGTTGCACCTTTGTTGCGTCTGCTCGGTGTATCCTCACGGGGTTGCAGCTGGTTGAACACAACCAAGCCACACTCACTCATTTAAATCACACCCCACAATCCCACCTGGAGAAGGAATTCTACGATGAAGGAACATAACTCAGTGAGACAGCCATTTCGATGATGAAGACAGCTTCCACGGTGGGAATTGCTACGGCGGACATTTGAAATATAATATTAGGTTCTAAGGAAAGTTGTGGCCGCTTTTGCGCGTTCACAAGATAAATTCAAATTTCGAAGCGCGTCAGCATGTATTAAATTACACGTGATGCTGTTTAGATAAACAAAAAGTTGCTCTCTCTGGATATATGCTTCTCTTGGAATGCCGCAAGGTTTTCAAATTATTAGGGAAATTTTGAGGTAGTGCGAAAATGGCACTTTTTGGTTGAGTTCGCTTAATGAATTCTTGTTTGATCGAGTCCCAGCAAAGGCAACCACAAATATGAGTGCTGCAAGAGGAGGGGGTGAAGCATCAGATGGGACACTTGTCCTTGGTTTCAGAAGTGCAGAAATGAGAATGAATTGCTCAAATTTTCAACTGATTGAGTCGCTTTAACTACAACGGCAGAAAGCGATGAGCATCCATACTTGCAGGGGATATCCACAAGTTTTGGCTCTGTACAAACAAACTTAGTTGACCATGTTAAGTAGACTCGATTTGGAAAAAAAACGCAAAAAATAGGTGCCGCGCTACGCCGCGGAGCAGCCGTGCGTGAGCGCATTTTTCACAGATTGCCTTCCAGCAATTGAAGCAGTTTCAAGATGGAGCCCTTACTCGTCCAAAACATTCACCTAATCTAGCGCTAACTAAACCCCACTTTCCCAAAAATCTGAACAGCTCCTTCAATAGCAGAGTATGCAGAAAGAATGGTGATTCGGAGTCGACTTTTTTGCTTTCGCGCAGAATAAATCGTCAGTTTTTCATTGAAATGAGGTATGCAAGTATGCATAATATTGCCAAAATTGTAGGAAATCGAATGGTGCTTGCTCTGTGAGATAAGATGCAGTCTGAGCAGAGTTAAGATCTCCCAAAGTTGAAATTGCGAAAACCGGCCAAAACTTTCCTTACACCTAATACGAACCTAATACAAACCTAATACAAGTGGTGGGTTGCTGTGACCATAGAATTCCCCCATGAATGCTCTCCACAATCATGCGAGGGTCTCCGCGATTGAGTTTCCTACTGACCAAAAAGGTTCTGCAAAGTCCTCTTCTGCTCATTTTGCAGAAGTGGCTTCCATTGATTCTTTAGCGCTTGACAAATCCTTTCAAAGCTGACTCGAAAATCCCAAACTACTATGTAAGCTGATAGTAGATCCATCGTGGTTGCCACCCTGTGGGACTTTTTCCATCCGTTCTCAAATTTTCATTACCATGTGATACTCACCGTGACTGTTTTGGGTTGAGGAATAAGTTTCCGCGGTATTTTTACCACCGATTTCACATTCTCTCCTTCATCGTTCGGCGAAGCTTATATGAGTTTCCGATAGAACTTTTTTGCTCTACAAAGTGATGCTAACTGTTTTTGATTTCTTTGACCATCCAATATTTATTAGGTTTGCAGATGAAGTAAGCTGAAGGCAAAAAATTGGCACTTGCGCACCTCACCTTCCTCGTCTGCCGTCGAGATCAAAAATATGTGTATATGTTTTCGATAGAGCTTTTCCAGCTTTACAGGATGTTATTACTTTCTATTCAACTCGCTGAACGTTTTGCTCTCACAAATGCACTACTAGCAGAGGTGTGCACTTTCGTTATCTCCTCTTCCTCGCCTATCATTGAGATTGGAGCGAATGGGCATATATGCATTCGATTGAGCTTTTTTTGATCTACAAGGTGATATCACTATTCTTTTGTATCCTATCATATTTTAGCGTGTAGGAATAAGTTTCCACCTGTTTTTCAATTCAAAATTGCGTAATGAAAATGATTTTTCTTCAGAGTGTCTTGTATCATTCGATGGAGCTCTTCTCACTCTACAAAGAAATCTTTACGGTTTTTGTTCGAATTAGTTATAACTATTTTTAGATGATTTAAAAGTCGACGAAATCGAGCATCTTCGAGACCATGTGACGAAAATGCTTGATTTCGTCAACTTTTAAATCATCTTAAAATGGATAAGTTTAATTCGAACGAAAACCCTAAACACCATGTTGTAGCGAGAAGAGCTCTATCGAATTATACAGAACACCCTGCCTAGAATGTTCATTTTCATTACGCAATTTGGAATTGAAAAACCGGTGGAAACTTATTCCTAAATATGATAGGATACAAAAGAACAGTGGTATCACCTTGTAGAGCAAAAAAAGCTTCATCGAATGCCTATATGCACATCCTTTCCAATCTCGATGATAGGCGAGGAAGAGGAGATAACGAAAGCGCTTACTTTTGCGAGTACTGCATTGGCGAGTCTTAAAAACGGCAAAAACTAAGCGATTTGAATAAAATGTAGTACTATTTTGTAGAGCTGAAAAAGCTTAATCGAAAACATATACGCATACATTTTTGATCTCGGTGGGCGAGGAAGATGAGGTGCGTAAGTGCCAATTTTTGCCTTCAGCTACTTCATTTCCAAACCTCATAAATATTGGATAGTCGAAGGAATCGAAAAACAGATAGCATCACTTACTCCGTCGAAAGATGAAGGAAACAATATGAAAAACGGGGTTAAAAAAAATACTGGAACTTATTACTGAACCCAACAGAGTTTGCAAGGAGACGGGCTGCGTGGGCTCATATCGAATATTTGCGGGGCCGCGCGCGGCTCCGCGGATTTCTTCGCGTGTGATTGCGTGCAGTGCAACACTCCCTCTAGCGTTTTGCGCTCGAAGTAATTATCTAGCTAGGATTGTTATTATGTAATGCAGTGTCTCTTTTACTTTTTATGTTACTATTTTGTCTTTTTAAGACATAAAAGTTACTGTTTTCAGAAATGATGCGATCACTAGCTATTTCTCAGAGGACCTTCATGGTACCAGACCCTTGCATCGTGAGTGGTATTCCAACCGACCGCGGCAAGTTGTGCTGATAGCGCCGCGAGTGCGACGTCGCAGAGCGAAAATTTAACATAAGACTACACACCCAAGGAGACCTAGGAACTGTAAGGGGAACAAAGCAGCACCACTCGGTTTTTGGCAGTGCTTCTAAACAGAAAATCGTTACGTGGCCGCTTGTTTAGTAGTTTCGACCGGAAACTGTCTTATTTGATGATGGGTGCATATTTTAATTTTTTTTCCAAACGCATTTGGTCATAACGACAGAGAGCCATGGTCAATCAGAAATCGCACATTGGGCCCTATGCCACATGTCCGAAACATCCGAAACGGATCAAAGCTTATGCACCACCCTAATACTGACTAAAAATCCTGACGGAGGGTGAGGCTGAACTGTTCTGGATAAGCTGTGTTCAGTGAACCATGCGCTAAAACCGGTGCCGGCTCTGGTCACGGATATGTTGAACAAAGCGCGGGTGTTCAGCTAGAGCATAAAATTTTTGAGTGGATCAGTGTTTTTTTGGACATAGTGCTCCCTACTCTATTCAAATTATATAGACATACGTCAGTCCATTTCGTTGGAATACTTCATTTTGTCGAGGTTATAACGTAGAGGCTAGAGTCGTTGCATTAGGTTTTTCCCTCATTTAGTCCGCCGGAACTCGCAGTCCTACCTTATTTCACCGATGGTGTCGATACCAGATTCGTCAGAAAGAGCCTTCATCATGAGCTTAAATTGCTTCCAAATGTCCTTGATATCTTTCAAGTCCTGAATTCAGCGGATCTATGCGCGCCCTGTTCAGCCCACTATGGCGTTTATCCTTATAGTCTTGCGTGCCCTGCTAACAACCTCTCTGGGTAGCCAACACTTTAGTAATGGAACGATAACTTCAACCGATAAGCTTCCGTAAACTGTCAAAAGTTGGTGGTGATGGTACGCCAACACTTATGGCATTGAGAAAGCTGCGTAATTTCATTTTATTTATTTATTTGTATGCGTCAGAAGACGGGCCAGAACAGGAAAAATGACTAAAACAAAACACTGAGTTGGACAGGAAGACTGACGCCCGATTTCTCGTGCAGTTACGAGCAGTAGTATAGAACCTTGATATAGCTTTTAATCGTTTAGCCAACGAATGAATGTAGAGTTCAATAAAGAAAAAAAGCATGAGCACCACTCTCATTGGGAAACAGGTTCTCCTTCTGAACTAGACGCAATCACGAGCCAGATCCTAGTCTCATACCCGCATCAGTCGGAAATGGTGCTGTTGCACCACCTCAGGGGCCATAGGATCTTAGGGACATAGGGCCATAGGATACAGGTCTGAACTCTAATGACATTTATTCTTAACATTTACTAGCCTCTCACCACCGCCCTGAAGTCCATCCTTGTTGGCAAGGGAGAGGGGAGCGGAAAGTGATATGACAGCAGAAGTCATCGAAATAACAATTGAGTAAATCATCTGAATGAAATAACGAGAAATAATGTCAATAATACTCCGAATAGCGGGAGTGATTGCTTGCTCCACATAAAAAACTAGGAATAAACAGGAAAGAATGAAGGAAAGTGTGACAGAGCAAAGAATTCACAAATGGCAGCGTAGCTAGCACCGATATGAGCCTTATTACATAGCAATTTGGGGCTATAAATAGAAAAGCTGCAAGTACTTTGTGGTCTGCAGAAAAGCCAGGGGATCTGAGTGCACTCAGAAGGTAGAAATCATAAATTTGTTCCGCATTTGTGCAGAAGTGACGATTAGCCCGTTGGAAATGGGGTTTTTAGAGGTGGGCAAGGATCTCTGACATATCATAGGACATGTTGGTTTGCTTCTTTGTTGCCGTCACGGTCTCGTCTTACTTAAACATTAATGGACGCCAAGAAGATGCGTTTGAAAAGGAAATGAATAGATGAGAAGTCACGAAAAAAGAGTTCGGAAGTAAGTATTATATGTATGAGGAGCTCAAGTTCGAATTCAAATGAGCGTACTTTAATCCCTTTAGGATGAGCTGGTCCCCATTCCCTTCATGATCCATGAACAACGTTAGTGTCGTTTTGCTCGACAATGGAGAGGGACAAGAATGTGTTGGGAACACCCTTAAGAAGTTGCAGATTGAAGAGATCGTCCTCGGAAATTCCATGATGTAATTTCTCTTGAAACCTTTTTATCAGATACAGCACATGAACAGAAACGCGAAAAGAAATCGAGAGACTTCTTTCATTTCAAAACAGAATTGAAAAACTGGATGCAAGGGGTGTATGTCACTGGGGACAGGAATGTCGCGTTTCCGCGTTTAGCGCGCGACGTGATGTTGCGAGCTATGGGCGCCGTGTCGGTTGAGTCGTGTGGTGATTACGCTTGGAATGAAGTGCGAAGCGCCGTCATCGCTTCAGGACCCATCCGATGTGGCGTGAAAAGCTCGCACCGTCGCGTTGCGCACCGGATGATGCAAAGCGAATTTTCTGTCCTAATGGCATACACTTAGAAAGAGAGCAACTCGTTCGAGTTCTCGCCACAACATTTGAACGGTCGTCAGCGTCCAGAACGCAGTTCCAGTTTTGGCGCCTATGTTGTTTTGCTTCTTTCTCTACGTCTCTGGACACGTGAGCGTCGCCTCTTTGCTCAGCTCTAGTGTCTAGCCACTCGAACGTCCCACCCCGTCGCTCGCCACTTCAGGGAGCTTATCTCAATTGGATTTTTGAATATGCGCGGGGGACTTTGCATGTGGCCCTTAGTGAGCAAAACATAAATATATGGGAGACAGAAGATCATGAAACTGCGTGGGCGATTCCTTTAAAATGATCAATGTCTGTATGTCACTACCTCGAAATCCGCCGTTCATTTGCTTCCATTCAGAACCTTTGAGGTGTTTGATATTATAGCATGTTTACATAGAGATGAACTAGGTTGTACGATAAGTTCGTCGAGTTTTTATCCCCTTTGTTTCACAAGGTTTTCTTTACTTTCCGACAAAATGCGTACTTGCCTTTGATAGAGCTTACATATTCTGCTCTACGAAGCCCATTATTTAATTTTGAATCAATTAGTTCTTCTATTTTTAAAGTTCAGATGAGGAACACTCACAGGACAAAGATTTGCACTTAACGACATCTGCACTTCTTCACTAATGGTCTAGATTTTATCAAGCAGTTTTATTTGACCAAAAAAGCTTCAATATAACAACCAATTGATCAGTACAGTGTAATTCCCCTCAACTGACACTGGCCGGAAAAGGTGAGCTTTTTGGACCTCGACGGGCCAAATGTGCAGCTTTTTGCCTGCTAGGTACTCCACCATATGAGCCTTGAGAACATTAAATTTACAAATAGTTCAATAATTAAAAGCATGATTTGTAGAGCAAAGAAAACACTACTGAATACGTGTGCATTTTGTCGGAAAACAAAAAGAACATTGTAAGAAAAGAGGATAAGTGTGAACGGTCTTATTGCGCAACCCTACGTCGCCAATCCATCGAGTTGGCGCTTTTATGTCCCAGACGGTGTTAAAGACAGCATTAGGGGTAATGTGGTGATGGAGAAATCTCTACAAGAAGTCACTCACATGGTAGTCCTGGGCCTAAGAAGGCTACCTGTGGCGAAATCTCGGTGACAAAGCGCCCCTCCGAGCTGTAGAAACGCCGCAAAACGCTGCAACCGCCCATCTGTTCCACCTCTTGATAAGTCGATCCCGCCTCCAGAAGACGTAATTCTCGATTGACTGGGGTGGGAGTGGCAAAGGAGATGCGGCAGGATCAAAGGTTTTGCGGCGCGCTTTCGCAGTTTTAGCTTGAAGCTCACTCCAAAAAGTAGATGCTGTCCTATTTCCAAACATTTTCTTGTGTTTACTTGGCAACATGCCAATGAAAAACCAGATAAGACTACCCGCCCCTTGACGGACAGGTCTTTCTCGTCGAGAATCAACAGTGGAAAGGGGTCTTATTTCTTGGGTTTTGGCCAATTCCATCCGTTGTTTCTTCACTGTCCTGTTACTAGGCATCTCGACTTTCATATTCACTAGTTCTTTTACTTTTCGTCCGACTTTCCCCTAATGCTGCCTTCAGAACAAGGACAGGCTTCAGAAAAAAGGAAGACGCCAAAGTGAATGGAACCATGACGTTGCTCTTGATGGCACGATTACTGCGAATCTGAGGGTATCTTTCTTAATTTATCGGAAACGTGTCCTCTAGAAATTCCGAAAATGAAATCCAACACGCTATTCTCGTAGCTCTTATGGTGTCGATCATGAATAGGCTTTCTTCGAATTCTAATAGACTTCACTGTGCTGTTTCTATGATGGTAGGATAAAAGCTGTGCCTCTATCGCGGCCTTGTGAATTTCCTAAGATCTTCATGGGAACCGGATCTCACTGCATGCGGTCAGACCTTTCATTTTGACGGATTAATCTATTCCGGTCCTTTTATAGTAATGTGAGTGCTAGCTTGAAAATGGTCTGCCACCCCTAAAGGAAATGTTCACGGAGAACTGAGTTCTTCGATTACCCATGTATTTTGTTGTCTTCGCTTGATAAGAGCCGCATGCAAAGTTATACGCGAAAAAGTATTAGTCCTTCTAAGATCAGTGAATCACAACTTCTCAAAGTGGTGGTCGAGGGCAGAGCCCTAGAATAGGTGCCCGCCCCGTCGTCCGCCGTGGTCGGAGACACATAAATCTTCGTTACAGTTTTCCCGATGGTGAAGTCGTCACCGGTAAAATGACATAAAAGTGGGTGAAGATCACTCAAGAAAGGAGGGAGAGCTCGTGCTTAACATTAATTGGCCCTCTGTTATGATATCCCGCAGAAAGTCATCGTAAACCTTCCATAAATTTGCAGGTTTAAGAATAGAAAGACCTTATAATACTATTGGGTTGGGGAATAAGTTCCCGCGGTTTTTTTCAACCCCGTTTTTCACATTGTTTCTTTCATCTTTCGCTGAAGCTTATTTATGTTTTCGATAGAGCACTTTTTGCTCTACAAAATACTGCTATCTATTTTTCGATTCCTTTGACCACCTAATATTTATGAGATTTGGAAACGAAGTAATTTGAAGGCAAAAATTGGCACTCTCGACACCTCATCTTCCTAGCCTACCATCGAGATCGAAAAATGCATGTGTATATGGCTTCGATAGAGCTTTTTCAGCCTTACAGAATGGTACTACTTTTTATTCAAATCGCTCAACTTTTTGCGTTTTTATGACTCATAAATGCGGTACATTGCAAAAGTGTGCACTTTCGTTATCTCTCCTTCCTCGCCTACCGTCGAGATTAGAGAGGATGTGCATACATGCATTCGATAGAGCTTTTTTTGCTCTACAAGACGATGCCACCCATCTTTTATAGCATGTAAGGATAAGTTTCTACCTTTTTTTCAACTCAAAATTGCGTAATGAAATGAATTTTTTTGGCAAAGTGTTTTGTACTATTTGATAGAACTCTTTTCTCTCTACGAGGTAGTGCTTATGGTTTTTGTTTAAATTATTTTTTGCTATTTTTTAGATCATTTTAAAGGAATGTCAAATCGACAAAATCGCGCATTTTCGTGTCGATCATGCTCGATTTCGCCGATTTGGCACTCCTTTAAAATGATCTAAAAAATCGCAAAAAATAGTTTGAACAGAAACCATATGTAAGCACTTCCTTGTGGAGAGAAAAGATTTCTATCAAATTATGCAAATCACTTTGCCAAAAAAATTCATTTTCATTACGCCGTTTTGAGTTGAAAAAAAGGTGGAAACTTACCTTACATGCTAAAATCTGACATGATTTAAAAGATGGGTGGCATCGTCTTGTAGAGCAAAAAAAGCTCCATCGAAAACATATGTAAGCTTCATCGAAAGGTGAAGGGAACAATGTGAAAAACGGGGATAAAAAAACCGCGGGAACTTATTCCCCAACCCAATATAAGTTAGGCTAGCACACATTGCTGCGCGAGGGCGTCAGCTGATCGATCGAAACTGCTTTTTTTCCTATAAATTGCTTAGTACCCTTTACCACATCACCCCCCGCCCATTGTGGACGGATTTCCCTCATTTCAAAAGTGTTTGAAACAACTTGACGTTGGTCAATTCTATAAACGTTTTCCTGGTAACCCATGTTAGCTGAAAATTCCATCAATGCTGTTAATGCGTACGAAACATAACCGCGAACACATGCTTTATCGTGCAATGGATCAGGTGCTAGCTAAAATGGAAGTTTTTGGTGAAATTTCATGCGCGAAAGTAATCATATCACCTCGGCTGCTTAATCACATAGGCCGTCGATTGGCATACTTCTGAACGGGCATTGGTGTTGAATCCAGTCTGAGGCAAAGAGCCTTTGTCGCGTCACATTTGCAGTTGTAACATTGACTGTCGGTGTCCTTTGTGCACGGACTACTTACTCTCTCGTAGATGTTGGCGTCAATCATACATATTTCCTCTAAATGTCATTATCCAAAACAGAACTCTTTGAAAGAAGATAGGAGCTAATGATACTTACGCTTCTCTGTACTGGCATCCAGCGATTGTCATGCTGACAGATGAGTTGAGACACGACTTCACTACACATCCAATTCTGTCAATTTCTTGCCAGAATACCTGGAACGACCCATAACCTTTTCAAGTGTCGATTGACTTACTGCAAGGTTTCCGTGTCACCTGAGTGTAACGAGTAACACCACTGTTGAAGACATTATTGGTGCATACGTTATCCCAGGCACCCCAAAGCGCTCTATCTGCTTGAACCAAGAAGAGGTAGCCTGAAGTGGAACGTTGTCATCCCAGAGGGACATTTCAAGCTTAATGGCTCACGTTTATTGTGGACCCCGTCTTGTTGTAGTTAGGCAGAAATATCATCTTTGAATTTTCTCCCAGTCGCTTTCTGGTTGACAGAGGAGAATGCCCCATAGCACTTTTTGATCCAAGCCGTCATACTTTTTCAACGTCGCAGTCGTAACTCTAAATCAAGAATTGTTGCCGGCTTCAGTGCTCCATGCTATTTCAACCTAGTTACAGCAGACTGAGACATGCACTTTACACCACATAAATTTCAATGTCTACTGATGTCTACTGTTCACTGTGTGGAAGCAGAAAAAAAACATTGCCATACCACTTTGAACATTCCGAACACATTCCTAATATTTCATTTCTTATGTGTCAATGTGGAAGTGGTGAAATGCCACTCACCACTTACCTGCCCATCCAGGAGTGTAGAAGGAAGTCCAAAGGCATTCTTCGATTTCTTCGATCGATTCTCCCAAATAGTAATCAGTTATCAATACTCACCGAGTAAGCAACGATTCGAGCAAGTATGAACATACTTCACAATGGTTATGCAACCTGTGAATGTCTGTCGAAACTTTTATAGGCTTAATGTTATTCAGTTAACTCTAGGACAATGGACGAACTTCAGAACAAAGGATGACTGCTGAATCAATCTGTGACGACTGTTTGTTTTCAGATATGAAAAAGATGAACATTAAAAAAGATAAAAATAGAAATAGGAATAACAATAGTAGGTTCCGGGTATTGAGAATCAACACCTGCTGTTGGTTGCAAGTAAGATTCACATTAGCCGCATCATTCAGGAGCCCTGTTTGATAAAGCAGTGTAAGCGAGACGGCTCTTCTAGTTTTCTGCTGAAGCTAATCGAAACTTTCGCACGGAAATCACCTGCAAAAATGTGTTACGGTACCAATACCGCTGAAATAGCGGCACCTCCAAAAACAAACAGTCCTCAAATATTGGTACAGCCATCACCCTTTCTTCGGAAGTTCATCCATTGTCCTATTGTTCTAAATGAATATCTGCTGACCTATAAATGCTATGTTAGACACTCCCAGGAGGCATAACCATTGTGTAGTATGGTCATACTCGCTCCAATCGTTGCCCACTTGGTGAGTACATAGTAATTGTTAATTACATGGAAGAATAATCGAAGAACGCTTCTAGACGCTCCTCCACACTCCCGGATGGGCGGGTAAGTGATAATGGCATTTCACCACATCCACATTGCCACATAAGAAGTGAAATATCAGGAATGTGTTCGGATAAGGACGGAATGTCGGATGAAGTCAGGCAGGCGTTTGTTGACAAACACAATGAGTATCGGTTTGTGACATCAACTAGATCAGTAATGTATCAACTAGTCCAGGGATCCGAGCAGATCAGGGAGAGTCAGTTGTTTCAGATCGCTGGTTGCAAAAGGAAAAGCTGTTAATGGAATTGGCGGATTCGCTCCAAAGGCTGCTAGGATGTTCAAAATGGTATGGCAATGATTTTTTGCTTTCTCATCGTAAATAGTAGGCAAAATCGGAATTTATGTCATGTAAAGCGTATATTTCGATATGTTATAACTCTAGCTTAAAACCATAGGGTATTGAAGCCGCCAAAGATTCTGTTGATTCAGAAATACGACTGCGACGTTGAAAAAAGTATGATGGCTTGGGCAAAAAAGTGCAAAAAGGGGCATTCTCCATATTCAGAAAGACACGGATGGGGAGAGAATTTATGGGCGATATCTGTGCCTGACTACAACAAAACAAAGTCTGCAATAAGTGTGAGCTATCAAGCTTAAGCAAATGTCTCCCGGGGATGACATTGTTCCTTCAGGCTACCTACGCCTGGTTCAAGGAGTTAGAGCGCTATGGGGTGCCTGCGAAAAACGTATTGACCATGGATGTCTTCAACAGAGGTGTTGGTCATTACACTCAGGTGACACAAAAACCTTGCACTAAGTCAGTCAACATTAGAAAAGGCAGTTGTGGGTCGTTCCAGGTAGTCTGGCAACAAAGTGACAGAATTGGATGTGCAGTGAAAACGTGTTCTAAGACGACATACGCTGGATGCCAGTACAAAGACGCGTGAATATCCTTCGGTTTTTTCTTTCAAAGTGCTCAGACTTCAAGAACGACATTTAGAGGGAATGTGCTTAACAATCCCATCTACGACATAGGAAATCCGTGCCGAAAGGACACCGACTGTCAATGTAAGAACTGCAAATGTAACGCGACAGAGGCTCTTTGCATCAGACCGGATTCAACACCATTCCCCCCTGGAATTAAATACCATTTTCTTGGTTGATCAGTATGCCAACTGATGGCCGTACTATGATTGAGCAGTTGAGGTGGCATGATTACTTTCGTGCGTGAAACTTCACAAAAGTTTTCGTTTCGGCTAGCACCTGATCCATGGCATAATAAAGCATGTATTCGCAAATATGTTTTCTACGGAGACTTTCGTAAGGATCCAAATGAACTGTTCAGTAATACTAGGTGCCCTCTTCATCCACGTTTATGCATAAAAGTCTAGAATTTGAGAGAACTTTGGGAAAAGTGTGGCAAAAATTGCGTTGGGCCTCGGGTGAACTCCTAAAACTTTATTCTCTACTATGTACAAAACGCTTCGTCTGTGTGCCTGTCCATCTGTAACGGAATTAGGCATAACATGAAAAACAACCTGTGAGGGGAACAAGTTCGTGATAGGTAAGGAATGGGAGAAGACGTGTAGACCACACACGGATCAGATTGAGCCTCGCTTTCAATGGGCGAAGCGCGCACTGGAATGTTTGGTTTTTGGACCGAAATTCGTTAGAGGGGTTCCAATATAACCCAAACATGGAGATAAGATGGATTAAGGCGAGTGATGAATTTCCGAAAGTCACGAAAGAATCCCGGGCACAGTGGACAGAGCACCTCGAATGAGCGGCCGGTACTGGCCCGTACAACAGAAGCTTATAACTCGGTTCCGACGCAGCTTTGAGACTAGGAAAAATCGATCAAAATGACTAGTATCCACGCTATCTTGAACACACTCGAAACGATCGGAAACCCGCTCATCACTGTCGGAGCATATAAGTAGTCGTTTGGTGCGCACTATGCGAACTGCAGTTTATTTCGAGAGTGATTTAGAGAAACGAAGAAAAAAAAGGTGGTTGGCAAGGTTGAAAATTCTCAATTGCGGGCTGACCTTTTGCTGTGGCGGGCAGAGCTTGGACATTCCATGAAAAACGAGATGGGAACAAGTTTGGGATGGTTAAGGGATGGGAGAAGATTTAAATAGCACACGTGGACCAACCGCCCACGATGGGCGTAGCGGGCATTGTCACGTTCGGTCCCCGGATAAAATTTGGTTCTTTGGTTCAAAAACGGTCCAAACGTTAGAAAAAGATGGGGTAAGGTCATTCATAGGTGTCCATGAAAGAGACCTCGGCACAGTGGGCCGAGTGGGCCGTGCAACGAAAATTCATAACTCGTCTCTAATGCAGCCTTGAGTTTAGAAAGAGATCGGTAGAAGTAACTAATGACCAACTTATCTCAAAGACGGCATTAAGGATAATCTGGTATTGGAAAATCCTTGAGAGAAGTCATTCACATGGGAACTAGTGGCCCAAGAATCTTATTTTTGACGAAATCCCCGTCGTAAAGCGCGCGTCCGAGCTGTAGTGACGGTGCAACGGGTAACAGCTGTCACCTCTGGATGACAGACCCCGCCCCCAGATGACGTGGTCCCTGGCTGGCTACCATGAAAGCGACCAAGTACATGCGGCAGGATCGAAGGTATTGCGGCGCGCTTTCGCTGTTCTCGCTTGAAGCTCACTCCAAGAAAAGATGCTGTCGTATTTTTAAACATCCCCTTGTGTTGACTTGGCAACATACCGATGGAAGGATAGTCCGGACTTCCTGGAAAGGTCGTCCACGTCCAGAGTCAACGGTGGGAAGGGGGTCTTATTCCCTGGGTCTCTGTATATTTTCTTCCGTTTTCCTTCACCATCGTATTAACTGGCACCTCGACTTTCATATTCACTACATTTTTCACTGTTCGTTCGAATTTCCCATATTGCGCCTTCAACACACTTGAAATGAGAGAAAACCAGCCCACAATGGGCGGAGCGTGATGTGATAATGGGTACTGAGTAAATTTATAGGAAAAAATCCGATCAACTCACTGAGGCCCATGGTGTTACGCGCGCAGTAATGATGCTAGTATAACTGGTCTATTACAGGGATCCATTTCGAATTATTTCGTTTTTTATCGAAAAATCTTTTTAAATCATGGAATTTGACTTGTAAGGCCGAAAGATCGAAATGAAAGAGTTTAAACATTGAGCTGGTCAGTGAAGCCTTGTTACATGAACATTCGCAATCATCAGAGTTGAGTTTCGGCGGGTAGGCAGTTAAGAGAGCAATACGTATGTGTCGCTGGCAGTAGTGATGATTATGGCAGCGGCCGATAGCAAACAATTCACCTCTCATTATAAACAAATTCATAAGAAGGCAATTAATCGGACTTATCACATTTTCAAAGCTTTGGTGACAAGGAATACTAAAATCCTCATACAAGCCTACAAAACTTACGTGCGTTCGCTGGTGGAAAATGGGACAGTTATATTTTGCCCCATCAAAAAGAAAGACATCGCGTTAATTGAGAGAGTACAAAACAATTTCACCAGGAAAGTCTTAATTCGACATGGGGGATTCCTATACTCCAGAATCCCCAATGGAGTTATTAGAAATAAGTACTTCGGTCTGCCATCCCTTCAAGCGAGGCGCTACCTCTTTGGCCTATGTATGCTGCATAATATGTTGTCTAGCAAGTCGTCGGTTAATGTTCCCAAATTCTACAATTTATTGCCGTCAGTGACCAGAGGTGGGCAGCATAAGATCTCCTTCATTAGACCAAAAACAGCTCTTAGAAGAAATTTTTTCACGGTTAGAGCGGGTCTTGCGTTTCTACGGGTTATGAAAGCTTCCGTCAAATGCAGCTCGTTGGCGTCTTTCAGGCGTATGGTTGCAAAACAAGTTCTCCAAGCATAGTTGCCGCAGCAGTATTTTACTCTATTCACTTAATGTTCAGGTCTTCATCTTGAGTTTGTATTCTTGTTTCTTTCTCTGGTTGGTGTATTATTTTTAACGCTGTCTTATACAACGTATTCAATAAAGATAAATTACCCAGAAGGTAACATTGGAATGAGGCCAAATAGACACAGAAAAAGGGAGGGAACCTCTACAAATTTTAGAGGTTTAGGGGTTCCTTCAGAAACGCCCAGATCACATAAGCGAAGTCTGAATAGCAGCATTCAGACAGCAAATCACTATAATCCTCCGGAAAACCCCTAAACCTCTAAAATTTGTAGGCTCTTCGGATCCGAATTTGCGATGAACTATCCTAACCTAATTGAGGAAGGGTTCCGTTTTCCTGTAAAAGGTCAAATGCAGTGTGTGGAGGAAGCACGCTCCTCTTTTCCCGGCTGACCTCAAAAACGAGGCTAGATACGAGCACCAGGAAGGGATGCTTCAGAAAGTCGAAGGTTTTCATGAAGTAAGTAAGGTGAGAGTAATCAAAGAGTGAATCACTCAAAATGCATTGGTATCCTTACCACAGATAATTGCGAAATTGCTTCATTGAAATTAAGCCTAGGATGAAGCACGTCATCTTAAAATAAAGAATCTTCGGGTATTTCATGAAGGTGCATAAAAGCTGTTTCTACTTCATAGACATTCTAAAATCGATTTTAGACGAAATCTTGACCTCAGTATTGGGAGACAAAGTGTTTGAAATATTTGAGTTTAACTCAGTTTTTTCTTCATTGAAAAATGCGAAAAATGATAAGGCAGCCTCTGCAGAGTGGGTGCAGGTCACCTATTGATTGGAAAGGGATTCCTGGTGGTTTGAGATGAAAACGGCTAGTCCGAAACCTCAGAATCCTTTACAGAGTGTACTTATAGCCTGCTCACGGTTGAGCCTCGGCGGTTTTTTAGTGTGCGTGCCGATCACCATGTGTGCTATCGACGACTGCGTAAGCAATAGTTTTAGTTATGATCCTATAAAAGAAGCTCATAAATTGCTACCACAGCCCGAGTTGGCTTCATCAGCATTAAGCTTGTTATTGTGCGCGGACGTAGTGCAGCGGTGGAGTGGACGTTGTTTTGAAAAAAGAAATCGGCTTGTTAGCCGTCTAGAGCTGTATTGGAGTGGGTGAAGGAAAGCTGCCATTACCAGGTAATAGAATCGGTTTGATTCGAAAAGATGCCCATTGCTGATGATGTAGGTGATTGGATCCAGAAACGGAAGCTCCTCATTCACGAAGGCACTTCAATTGAAGAGGTACATAATGAATCGGTTAAGGGCGCACTCTCTATAAATAGCACCGATTACTGGAAAAAGAGGTCCTGATTCACTAGTCGGAGAAGGAAGATCCCACGAAAAGCTCTAGGTACACCAGAGACCCCTTGACCATAGTTCTCGTACGAGTACTAAGATCTGGAAACGAGTTCTTGCTTGATGGTATTACTACAATCGACGATATCGCCTGTTTATCGTCGCTAACGTTACCTTCACCGCTAAAATTTTTCGCGTAGTGAACTACGTATGACCGCCACACATCACAGATCTGATGAATCCAAGCGATAATTCCGTGGTATGACGCCGGGTAAATACCTCCCTAATAAGGATGACGGCTAAGATAGGGTCCCATCTTTCATATCCTTTTATGCTTTTTTTACCAAATCAGCGTCTCATCTTATCTTATTGAGGTAGTTCACAAGATAAAACGTTTCAAAGGCCGGTGTTTACTCTTTCTATCGCGGCGATGCGAGGACATTGCGCGTGGAGAGAAGTGGTTGCGAAAGACTTCTCTAAAATTGTCATTTAATTGGCTTAAAATTTAGCTGTACAAAGCTTGATAACTTCACTTTTGGACGTGATATAACCCTTTTCTATTTTTCTCAGTGACTGCTAGGGACATAGGGGACGTTACTGGTCTCTGATCATATCTCCTAAATTCCAGAACAATTCTCAAACAAAAAATAACTCATCGAGCGAAAGTGTGGGAAACTTAGTGGACCTTATACAGCGAGGCGCACAAGTACGACAGGGAAACTCTGTCCCTCGCGTATCCGCCAAAAATAAGTGGAAAAAAGCAGAGAGAAGGCAAGCAAGTAAAGAAAAAGATTATTCGAGTAAAAAATTTTATTTTTGTAAGCTATTAACGAAGCTGTTCAAAAGGACTCTTCTTGAAATAGAAATTCACCGAGAAAGAGAGCTGTCTGGCAAACCATCCGATCGTGAAGCACCTATAGGCGGCGTATGTTTTCGTCTCGACTACCATTGTTAGGTAACAAAACAGATGTTCATCCACGACAGCAATAATGGCGGTGGTGACGGCTTCGGCAAGACGACATAAACGTGCGTCTGTGGATCACACGACATCTAATGACTTATGGGTGGCTCTTCTTTGAAATCGATGTGGTTCAGAAAGTTTTGGAATACCCTTCATTCTGCCGGGAACATTTCAAAATGCTTGGGGAACTTTTTGAATTTTCAGTCTCTTTCACAAGGTTGGATTTTCTGGAACGCATTCAAATGTCAACAAGCTCGTTTCACTTTTTTTCTGAACACAGATATCAGGGCATAGCTTCTTTGAGAGTGAGTGTGCTATAGCGAATGTGTAGCTGGTTACATCATACAATCAATTTCATGGTATGATTCGAAGTAGGTGACCGACACAAAACAATTCTTTGGTGAGGGGGTATCAGCACGGAGAACTTTCTTCCGTAATGAGGTGGCTAGATGAATATAGAGCGAAAGAGGTACATAATTGAAGTCAATAAGCATGATCGGGATACACTACGTATTTGGCATCTTTGCAAGGGCTTTTTACTATTTTACCTATTTACCATCGGTTTTTTACAAGGCAGGAAATATCACGTTAAAAAACTGCAACAAGGCCATCTCCGGAATTAAAACATTCAAGAAAAGCAAATATAAGTACAATTCAACTCAATCATTAGATGGGGTGAGGGTCGTTGGTAGAAAGGTGGGGGGATTTGGTGGTAGGGGAGTGAATCCACGGAGTTTCTAGAGTCGGTGGACTTCTCAAACTAAATAAAGTTGTACACGAGACAGTTTTTTGTCTCCTGGACGAACTATGTGATATCTACTCACCCGAATGGAGGTCTTGGATTGGAGTTGTTTCCTAATAACTATGATTAATGATTATAGGAAATTAGTTTGTTATTTTGTTTATGCTGTGAATGCTGAAACTCTTGCTGCAATTTTCACGACACTGTTTATCGTCAAAAATTAATCCTGCGAGAGAAGAACGCTTTCGGATTTGGTCTTTCAGATTATTTGAATAAGTTCTTCCAAAACGTCATTGTGGGAATATGCCAAGCTGAAGTCGATGTAGTACAGAAGTTGAATAGATATTAGGTAGTCTAAAAAGTCTTTTCGTATTTTTAAATACCGCTTTTTCCCTCAAAACTGCTTTCCACAAAATTTCTTCTGTACATATATATGTAGTACAAGTCCACACGCATCTATAGGTATTGTTGTCTTCCATCTCCCGGATAACCCTTCTCGGCAAAATAAAAATATCAAAAGTCACCTCATTTTCAATTCCAATTTTTTCTTTGAATGACGTTAGACAGGGAAAGGAAAAGGTGATAATCCGATGGAGCAAGATCAGGGCTATAAGGCAGCAATTTTTATCCAAGCTCGAGAATTTTATAAAAGAAAAAATTTTAAAAATTTTTTACCACTAGTGAAAAAATGACTCGCCAAAAAATTCTCGAGCTTGGATAAAGATTGCTGCCCCATCCACCTTATAGCCCTCATCTTGCTCCGTCGGATTATCATCTTTTCCTTTCCCTGTCCAACGCCATTCAAAGAAAATTTTTTTTATAATTTTTGTATTGAAAATGAGGTTGACCGTTGATATGTTTATTTTGCCGAAAAGGGTTATCCGGGATATGGAAGACAATAATACCTATAGATGCGTGTGGACTTGTACTACATGTGTATGTACAGAAGAGATTGCTGGAAAGCAGTTTGAAGGGAAAAAGCGGTATGTGAAAATACGAAAAAACTTTTTAGATTACCCAATATTTTAAAGAGTACTCTGTGTCCTATGGAAGAGTAAAGCGGAAAAAATCGGAAAAAAACTGAATGTAGTTATGTAAACTTTTTGCGTGTTAGAGAATTGTTGATGATATATGTATTTGCCGTGGATGTATTCCTGATCACCTCTGAAGCAGATTGTCGGTCCACCACCGGCTTTCTCAAACTTTCATTGCCGGGATAATACTGGGTGATATGCTTTGATATGGTTCTGTCACCCACAGTACCCTTTCCTTCCTTGCTTGAGTGCTTCGGCGATTTGTTGCCGTACTACATATTCATCTTGAAAGTAGACTTATTTTCATAAGGCATCGATAGGCTTCGTGCAGCCATCATGCTGAGACAGGTGAAAGATACAAACTTACTATAAAAAAAAAGGGGCGGAAGAATTACACTGGCATGGCTTTTGATTACTTTGAAACCATCAGAAAACTTTACAATATACGAAATAATAAAAAAAAGGCTCAAACTTTGCGTAAAATATGTTTCATTTATTGCGTAGTTTCAGCTATGAGGTCACTTCATTTCGATCAGGAGTGGAATATCCACGCGAAAAAAAGCAACAGGGTTTTTTGTTTCCTGATTTTCCGTTCGTTTTTTTAGGTTGAGCAATGCCTCGGAGAATAGCATTCTGGAGAATAGCATTCTCTGCATTGCAAATAGTTTATGAAGCTGTGAGCCATAGGTTCCGCATTCTTGAAGGTTGAACTTCATTAGAAAATTAGATGACGTCATTGGTGGAAGTTTTTTGGAGTGATGGATGCATCTGGGTATACAGTAGCGCTCAAAAGTCTTTTTGTCATAACTTTTTTTTCTACTGGACTGAATTCGACAAAATTTTAATATGTTGCCTATTGCCAATATTTCCTTCTACTTGAGTGCCGTTTGACACTTTTCATGGTTTTTTACAAGAATTTACTACAAGACCACCGAAAAAAGTAAAAAGCTTTGTCAAGAAAAATGGCATTCTTTACAAAAGTAAAACAAGCCTCAGAGAACATCAATATTTTGTAGAAAGACCACGACTTCGATGACAGCGGCACAGCGGGACGGCATAGGGATGGCACTTCAAAAGCAAAAAAATTACATTTAACCACGTAACTAACACCGTTGAGCGCCAAAATAGTATATTTAGTATGCAGTGTCTCCAAGTACAACATACTAAAATTTCTCTTACAAGGGAGGTCTTTCAGGTCATGACGCGCTTTTGGAAAACGGTTTTTTCCATTATATGGGGGTACCTACATGAAACATATAACTGACTTCCATTTTTGCTGTGCGTTCCTACAAATGCCAAAAAAGGAGTGAAAAAATTTTTTCTCAAAAAGGCGATTTTAACCCACTTATTGTAACGCATACCCCTTGTAACTTTGATCACGTGCAGATCCAAAGGAGTTCGTCTATTTCACATCCAAAACAAAGTCAAACACGGTAAAAAATAAAATCTTGTCTCCACCATGTACTAAAAGTACGTAGCAGTTTAATAACGGTTCCCCGATGTACGGCTGCTGCGGCGACTGGGTGGCCTACTGGATACGACGATGGACTCTCAAACGGACGAAGTGCATAGGTTGGTGGTTCGAGACCCGGCGTTGCAGAACTTTTGCATTTTTTTTGCCTTCACTGTTTCATCTTCACATATGTCTGTTTATGCCAAATGACTATAATTTCCGTTGACAGCATGCCAAAATGACTCTATTTACAAATTGTCAATGAATTTGGTAATGTGACCTTTTTGAACATAAAAGGGCCCGTAGCGCTCGAATTTCGCGATTTCGCACAAAATGAGTGCCATATTCGTTTTCAGGGGGTCAAACTACCCCTAGGTACACATTTCTAGCCAAATCCAAATTTTGACCCTAATTTCGAGAAAGGCGTTTGGTCATGGATACATGGTGCCCTTTCTATTTGTAGAAGCGAATAACTAGCAAAATCGCTGAAAATCAGTGGAATATGCACAGCATGGATGCCTATCGTTATTACTTGACCAACCAAGCATCAAGCAAGAGAAATAGTCAGGTTTTCTTGACAAGTGATACCGTCGTCTCTTTCTTTGAAAGTGCACTCGAAGGTATATCAATGCCCAGCTCATTTTTTCGAATTTGGCTCAAAACTTCGATTGGGCTGGAAACTTACATCTGGGGGTAGTTCGACCTCCTGAACACGAATATCAAATCCGTTTTACGCAAAAACGCCTCGTTCGTGAGCTATGAGCGCTGAAAGGTCAAAAGATTGAACTGTCAAACTTGCTGAAAACTGACAGTAGAGGGTAGTCTGGAACTCTCAATGTGATTACTGCACTTATTTTTCATATTTAGGTGTTTTTGAGCCCAAAAACTGAAAATCCAAATTTTGCAAAAATTTGACCTCGGCGGGGATCGAACCATCAACCCCGTTTTTGGCATTCGTAAGGGCGCGCAGCAAAAATGGACATCAGTTATATGCTTCCTGTATGTACCCCCATACATGCAAAAAGCGGCATTCAAAAAGCGCGTCATGAGTTGAAAGACCTTCCCTGTTAGATCGGTGCAGTTGCAAAAAAGTTACAAGTGAAAAAACCCAAGTGAAAGACCATTTCGCCGAAGACTTTTGAGCACTACTGTATATGTGATTAGCAAACAGTTCCCCGTTTACCAAAGCTCTTACTCTCTCAACGCATGTAGGCATTAATTCTATACGGCATGACGCAATTCAAAATACTTATAGAACAGCCCTCGGATGTCTCATATCCACGCGGAAAATAGCGACAGGGTTTTTTGTCTTATGATTTTCCGTTCGTTTTTTTTAAGTTGAGCAATGCCTTGGAGAATAGCATTCTCTGCATTGCAAATGGTTTATGGGCTGTGAGCCATAGGTTCCGCATTTTTGATGGTTGAAAGTCCTGAGAAAATTAGATGATGTCATTGGCGGAAGTTCAGGGAGTGATCTGCGTGATATAAATGTGTGTCCATGAGACTCCTAATGGTCCTGATTAGGTGTATCATCTTCATTACAAAATCAAACCCAGTGATATGCTCTCAATTTTTCCTAAATGAAGCGTCCATCTTTAAAAAACTTCTGTCCTAATAATCCGAGAAGTGTAGTAAAAGTAGGAGATATTGAAGTCAAGTCCGGTGTCCAAACGATTGGATTACATACGAGTCGGTGGCTGCTCATAACGGGCTATTAAAAATCAGAAAACCAGTTGTTGTTGGTGACGATCAGAGCTTTCTAGGGTGTACCAATCTAGTGATGCGTAAATGAACGCAGGCGATGCTGGTCGGTGAGGTTTAGTGGTTGGTTGAATTCCTCGCTGTGAATAAAAAACAACTCCCTCTCAACACGTGGCCAATAAAAGCTCTCAATGCTGACGAAAGTCAGCTGGTGTGCTATGGACCGTGATTCATAAATAGGGCATCATGCTGACTACCACATGTCGAAGTGGTTGTGCACTTTTCACGGCTTTGTGTATTGAACCATCTGGGTATTCCACCTTCTCATATTCGACTTTGAAATGTCACAAGAGAGAAGAATCGTGAGCAGGGTAATGCCCCTTGAAGGCGTCGGGACGGGTAAGGGAAAGTGAGAACTGTGAATACATGTTTTCTGAAAACAAATCTTCTACTTCAGAAAAGAGAAAGTATGGCGAAGCTCGCATGGAAAAGGCGCAGCTGGGGTCATACCACGATCCCGCGGCACAAAGTGCCGCTCTGCAGTTCATCAGCCGAGCGAGTTGCTGGCGAGGGCACGGCAACGTTCGCGGCTGGCTGATAGCCTTTTCGCCCGTCTGCAGTCTACCTTCGGCGTGTGAGGCTACTTACGCCAGAAAACCGGGTCGGCGAACGACGCGGTGGGTGCGACTGCCAGTGGCAGGGCATGGGGTGTGTGCAGATATGACAGCGAATCGCGTGGCCGCCCGCGGCGAGCGGCGCGGCGGGTGCGAGTGCCAGTGGCAGCGCATGGCAGCCTTTAAGCGAGGCAGTGCGGCATGGGTGGAGGGCGCAGAGGTGACGCAGCCACGCTCTGCCGTGCTCCCAAGAGCAATCGATCCGCAAGTCGTACTTGTGGCCCCGCGAGTGAAACGCCGCGAAGCGATTGGCTGTCATATCTGCACATACTCCAAGACATGGCACCCTTCAAACGAGGCAGTATGGCATAGGTGGAAGTGCTGAGGTGACGCAGCCACGCTCTGCCGGGCTCCCAAGTACAATCGATTCGCGAGTCACTGGTGGCGCCGCGAGTGCGACGCCGCTGAAGCGATTTTCTAACGTAAGTAGCCTCACCCACCCCCGGCTAGTGGCACAGGGAGGGGGGGGGGGTGCCGGAGAGAAGTGGGGTTTTCGGGTTCGCATTTCTCGTTTTTTTCGTCCTTTTGTCTCGTTCTTTCCCTACTATTACATTGCTGATCATCTCTAATTTTATATTCCACATCATGCCAAATTTGCCCCTTCCGGTGTCTTTAAAGGTGCGCCACGCGATAATCAGATCAGTGACTTACTTTCTTGGGGCAAGTAGTCCTTGTATAACTGATCAGGCTGCACCTTTGTTGCGTCTGCAAGATGCATCCTCACGGTCTGGTGGCTGCTTGAACACAACCAAGCCACGCCCACTCATTCAAATCACATCACACAATCTTACTTGGAAAAGGAAACTTGCGATAAAGGAGGATAATTAAATGAAACAGCCATTCCGGTGATGAGAACAGCGTAGGGACGATTAGCCCGTTGGAAATAGGGTTTTTAGAGATGGGCAAGGATCTCTGGCATTTCATAGGACATGTTGGTTTTCCTCCTTGTTGCCGTCACGGTCCGATCTTACTTAGATATTATGGACGTCAATAAGGTGCGTTCGGAAAGGAAATGAATAGTTGAGACGTCACGAAAAAAGAGTGCGGAAGTAACTGCTATATGTATGAGATGTTTATAGGCAGCATTAAGGGAAATTCTGACAAAAAGTAAAAGAAGTAGTGAGTCTGAAAGTCGAGATGCCTAGTAAAAGGGCAGTGAAAAAAAAACGGATGGAAATGGTAAAAAACCCGAGAAATAGAACCCCCACCCACCGTTGGTGCAGGCACGAACGACCTTCCCACAAGAGACGGGTAGTGCGAAAAAAATTCCCATCGGCATGTCGCCAGTTAACACAATGGAATGTTTGGAAATATAACAGCATCTATTTTCTGGAATGAGCTTCGAGCTGAAACTGCGAAAGCGCGCTGCAATATCTTCGATCTCACCGCTTGTCCTTGGCCACTCTCATCGTAGCCAACCTGGTATCACGTCGCTTGGAGGCGGAATCGACCATCCAAAGGCGTCAGCCCCTATCCATTGCGCCGTCTCTACAGTTCGGAGGCGCACTTCTCACCGGGATTTCGCCACAGACAACCTTCTTAGGCTCACAGTTCCCATGTAAGTAACTTCTTTCGGAGACTTCTCCATAACCACATTACCCCTAATGCTGTCTAAGTTCAAGTGCAAGCAAGCGTATTTTAATCCATTTAAAATGGGCTAATCCCATTTTCTTCATGATCCTTGGACAATGTGAGTGTTGTTTTGCTGGACTATGGAAAGGGACAAGTATGTGTTCGGGAGACTTTGAGGAACTTGCAGATTTACAAAATCGTCTACAAGATTCTATGATCTAATTTCTGTTGAAATCTTTTTATTCGGCACATGAACAACTTCTTTCATTTCAAAACACTGTCGAAAAACTGGGAAGATAGGATGTATGCCACTAGGACAGGAATTTCGCTTAACCGCGTTAAGCGCGCGACGTCATGTTGCGAGCTATGGGCGCAATGTCGTTGAGTCGTGAGGTGATTACACTTGGAATGAAGCGAGAAGCGCCGTCACCGCTTCAGAACCCATCCGATGTGGCGCGAAAAGCTCGTACCGTCGCGTTGCGCACCGAATGCCGCAAAGCGAATTTTCTGTCTCAATAGCATACACTCGGAAGAAGAGCAACTTGTTCGAGGTCTCGCGACAACATCTGAACGGCCGTCAGCGTTTTGAGCGCAGTTGAAATTCTCGCGCCTATGTTGATTTGCTTCTTCCTCTACGTCTCTGAAAACGTGAGTGTCGCCTCTTTGCTCAGCTCTGGTGTCCCAACCCACTCGGACGCTCCACCCCGTCGTTCGCCACTTTGAGGAGCTCTGGCTCCAGTGAATTCTCAAATATGCGTTTGAGACTTTGCATGTGGTCCTTAGTGAGCGAAACATAAATATATGGGTGACAAAAGATCATAAATATCTGTGAACGATTTCTTCAAAATGATCAAGGTCTGTACCATCGGGTTGGCGCTTTTATGCCCCCAGACGATCTTGAAACAAAGAGAGGTTTCTGAAAAGTGGAAGGCGCCTAAGTGAATGGAACCATGGTGTTGCTCCTGATGGCACGATTACTGCAAATCTGAGCGTATCTTTTATAATTTGTTGGGTACGTGTCCTCTATAAATTCTGAAAATGAAATCCATCACGCGATTCTCGTAGGTCTTATGGTGTCGATCATAAAAAGGGTTTCTTCGGATTCTGATGGACTTCACTGACTACTGTTTCTATGATGGTAGAATAATAGATGTTTGTCTATGTGAACCCTCGCGGCCTTGTGAACCTCCTCAGATCTTCATGGGAATCGGATCTCACTACATGCGGTCAGACCTATTTCATTTTGACGAATTATCTATACCGGTCCTTTTGTGGTAATGTGAATGCTAGCTCGAAATTGGTCTGCCACCCCCAAAGGGGATGTTCAAGGAGAACTGAGTTTTTCGGCTACCCATGTATTTTGTTGTCTTCGCTTGATATGAGCCGCATGCAAAGTTTGCGCGAAAAAGTATTAATCCGGCTTAGATCAATGAATCACAGCTCCTTAAAAGGGCGGTCAAGGGCAAAGCCCTAGAATACGTGCCCTCCCCGTCGTCCGCCGTGTCGGAGACGCATAATGGATAGAGGAATTTGTGTAAACAGTCCCACTCTCCGTCCCTTACCGCCGCGGACGACGGGTGAGCTACCAACTTAGAGGCCTCGCTCCTGAGCTGCCTTTTTGAGGGGCAATATCTTAGCCGGATTGCAGCATAAATATATGGGTGATAGAGAAACGCATTCGTTCGTGCACGATTCCTTTAAGTTACTTTCACTTTCAAGATGTTCGAATACTGCTGTAGTCGTGGAGATAAATGGGATTCATGGTGCCTTCACATCTCGAGTATACCACGCCAACCATTTTTAGCTTTTTGTCGAAGCGCAAATTAGCAAAACGGCTTTTCCTTTGAAGTATTTATATATCCTCGGCCAGTGAATTCACAAAAAAAAAACTCTTCAATTTACAAGATGCACAGGCAATTATCACTATATAATAAAGAAATTATGAGCACTCAAATATTCTGGTGTAGAAAAGGTCTGAAAGAAAGTATGAGTGAGTATGAACTAATGTTTTAATTGCCTCCATGGAAACAGGAACCTGCAAAAAGCTGAAATCGGGTAATTCAATCCGTGGCCAAGGGAACACTCCCTCAGCATCGCATCCTCATCCTCGTTTTTTCTATTTATTTATATGAGATGTACGTGTACTAAATACTGTTTTACAAAAATGTGGCTTTGATGTCACTCATTCAGTCATTTACTTCAATTAATTGGATTATTCGTTTACTAAAGCTCTCACTCTTGCTACCAATACAACTACCACCCCCACCGCCTCCACCGCCACCACCAGTGCCATCAGGTGCAATGTATCCAGCGAAGAGACCCGGACACAACGACGAACACAAAACCATATTCGGCAGGTTGAAGGAAAAACCACGTCGGCCGCCCTATACTAATGAAATTTGACTGAATACAATGCGACACCTCATGTTTTTGGCATCTCCTATGCCGTAATGTGTGGTGACAAGATGAAACCGGTGATGAAAGGGAAATAAAATCCCACGAAGTAAACACATTGAAGGACATCCCAGCCTAATGCATGGGAAAGAGAAATGTGGGCACATAAGTAAAGTTCAATTAATCCGAGAAACCGAACAGCCTTCCCGTATGCTTGATATTTGACTATATCAGAAATGCGTGAAGGGTCATACCGTTGGGATGACAGACGAGCATTTTGGTAGGTTGCTGATCACGCGATAGCTACAGTCTAAGAAATGTCGCTGGTACGGCCATATCAAACTTCGGGGTGGACAGTAGCAAATGCAGTTACGTGACTCTACATGACTGAGTGTTAATCTGCAGAGTTGTGAGCAGTGATGTGCAAGCAGTAGGCCCTTCGCAGCTCAGTCGTGTAGAGACATGATAGGCTGAATTCATACTTTGCGGCACCGGCGGCGAGGGCAGCAAAATCAGATGCACAAAATAGAATCTCAACACAGATTTGTGCGGGTTTTTGCCACTATCATCTAATGCAATATGGTTTCATCGACGTTATGAACAGAGCGCGTCGTCAGATTACCTTCATGGTAGTCGGCAAGGACATGATTCTGCCGTCGTCGCCCCCAGTGCCGCTAGTATGAACACAGCCTTGGCTTCCCGAAGGTACGTGCGTGCCATCTTCTCATTTTCGCGATCCTTAAGGAATCTTGAATCGCCACACTTTTGACTCCAATCTTTTTTACGATTTTTCTGTCCACGCTTCCGCTATGAGCCTTTAACGTATTGGCGCCCATGCGCACTCCGGGTATGCGTGCGGGAGCTCCCATATATGGAATTTGTGCTTCACCAGGTATGCACATCGGTATTGCTCTCCTTGTCAACGGCTTTACAGTACTTTTGGGACTATGCGACTTTTGTGTCCCTTTATGTTTGAGAGTTTGCGACCACAGTGCTAGCTGACATCTCCAATTTCAGCAATTTTGTGAGCCTCCAAAATCATACAGTAGTAGCTCACAACAACGAGAGCTAAGCTTTGATTCAGTATGTGACTTGTTAAGACAGTTCTTGAGTCAGGTATTTTGAACATTAAATTTGCGCAATGGTTTTTTATTGCAACCGTACCGTGTAGAGGAGAAATTGCTCGGCCTCCTCCGTTCAATGTTCAGCGTAGATCATTCATGAATGAAGCTTTGCTTATCGGTGTCGAGAACTATGCCGGCTTACTTAAATCCTCGTGGGAGTTGATAACCTGAACTAGTGATAATTTTCATCTTTCATAGAGGTATATGCAAGCGCGCAATGCACGAATGTCACATGAGTTACATGTGCGTAAGAGGGCACGGGCGTCAATGTATAGTAAGATGTGCGCTCATGATCGATCGACAGAGAAATGTTTTGGAAACTTCTAGGAACCTGAAGTGTAAGTGGTACTGAGGATTTCATGTTGTACACCCATAGCGAAGCACTCTCTATCATGTCAACTTCCGATCTACCACAGTCGGAGATAAAAATATGATCGTCAAGTGATGAGATCATATTTGGGAAAACAATACCCACACAGTATCACCGGATACCGACCTTATGGCTATAAAAGACATACTTCGTGGTAGGCATCGTGAAAACAACAGAGAGTAAGGACGGAGTCTATCGGTCTGTTTAAGATCCTCATGGCCGAAAAGTAGTGAACGCATGACATCCTTTTCGGTTGATATCATGTAAAAAACAGAAGGGAAATGGTATCTACATATTTACGTCTGCAGAGTCGAAGCTTTTTTTTCCAATGATTCACACTATTGGAATAAAATATCACTCACATCGTACGATCAAAATGGGTGCGATCTTGGTATCGCACCAGCCTCTAACGGCCTCTAATAACACCGATTCTGGAACATTTCCACACTCCTCTGACGATAGAATCAGATAATGTCCATCATTTCCAGGACCAGCTCCTAGCATAGGCAGCTGTTCACTAGAGGCAGTGAACACCAAACTTCTGGGAATCTGAGACCGCGACGATTTACTTACACAGTAGTCATCCTCCATAATGTCTTTCATGGTATCCTTTTCTTACTTACAACTTTCCAATTCTTTCGAGTCTACTTATAATGGGGCAGGAGTGGGGAGAAAGGGTGTTTCTTCTCAGGTTTGATTCACATTAGGCTTTTCTCTTTTGTAACATGCTTGCGCTAATGTGTTTGCCACGAAACCGCATAATCCGGCCACCATAATTTTTCGGAGCCATATTTCTTTCAATCTTACTTGATTTCTACGTGCACATCATGGAAAGAACTGCATCATTAGACTGTATTTCAGTACAACAGCGCTCACAAGCTCACACGCTGCGCAACAAACGTGAGCGTAGGCGAGCGGTATAGGAGTGGTGTTCAGCCTGCAGTCATTGGCATGTAATGACGTGTGTATCAAAAAATTCGTCAGTTTATGTGCAGCTGTGTTATGCAGGATGGTACGTTGACTTCTATAGATAAATACGGGTTCTGATATGCAATACATGTTGATTACAAGACAGGCTCCTCTATCTTTACCATGCTCTAGCCCTACTTACCTTCACCAAATATTATCTGGGTGTATGCTGCATATAACATACAATCATGGTAATCGTTTTCGAACATATTGCATGGTAGCATCTTCATTATGGAGCTTTTTTCCTACGTCTAAGATATGGGCTCCGGAACCATATCGAAAGATGACTTCTTCTTTCCCCTCTTCCAAAATTGCTACACCGGCATGTGATAATTTTGGTCTACGGTAAGACATACCGTATTGCCTGCAGTTCGTTATATTATACGTTATCAGACATCGCACTTGCGGCACTTTGTTATAAAGTCGAGTGTAAATTCAATGGTTTCTTCACACCTTCTTTCTTACCCTTTCGATTATGCTCCCATTTTTTGTTTCGCTCGATTGTTACTTCTCGTTGTTTCACCTACATCCCGTCATCATGAATGAATCAAATACACCCTACGAGACATCCATCACAGCGAGCAACTCGTGAAGGTGAAGTTGCAGCTCGCCGAGATGCGCAGAAGAATCGAATACAGGCCACAACATCGCACTTTTGCTCTTATTTTTCCAACGATTATCGATTTTAACCTCGAATGTTTTCGAAACGGTCCATTCTTCCTATCCTCCTCTTCCTCTCTCGCAGTTCCTTCAAGGTCTATAATATTCGTTACAGACTATTTCTGCAAATTTTTGACCGCTATTAACCAGTAGAGTTTCCCATGGGAGGTAATCTTTCGCCTCTGTTTTCAAGTCTTCCGATAACTTCACGGATGACACGACCTGAGAATACTGAAGACGTCATGAAATCCAAGTAGTACCTACGGTCGCATACGCATGGATGAGAGACCGTGATAGATATGAGTGAAAATAACAAGTTGATGCAAGGCGAAAATTTTTGCTGATGTCACTATCTCAAATGGTACAACTTTGAGATGGCACAAAACGACTGTTTCTAATGATCACATTTGGCGAGCACACAGGTTACAGCAGCACGTGGCACAGCGTCCGGTATAGCTTTCATACTCGTCGTCGTCGATGTCATTGATTAACCATGCTCCAGTTTTGAGAACACCAACAAAAAGGTACTCGTCCATCTGAATATTCACAGCTATGTTAGTACATATTGTCTGGCAAGGATATCATGCAGTAAATGTTACACAACCAACATATGCATTGGCAACATGGACAGCAAGGGGTGTATTCGCGCCTCTATGCGCAGGCAAGGTACATGCGGTGACATTGCGATCGGTCTGGAAACAGCACCAGTGAATGATTTCCATAAAGGCAAGCTCTATGGAAATGTCATAAAAGATTATACCAAATAGCTTGCTCCATCCATAAAGCCTCGGGACAGGAAGCCTCCAACTTTCACAGTGAACTGTCCTGTGAAATTTCCACCGAAGGTTTCATCAAATGCACAGCATGCTTCCCTTGTCATCGTGCATGGCACCATAAGGAAGAGTGCCGTTGCAACGATCAGCTTTCTCATCATGAAGACTCCTTGTGGAACTGAAACAATAATAGTGCAAAGACGGAACACAAGCTTCGAAAAACTGACGAGCTCTCCTGTTTTCAGTTCTTATAAAGGATGGGCTCCAGTCCGAAATTTGTTTAGTTGCGTTGCTCCGACATTTTTTATTGAACATTGATTAGCGAACATTGTCGCGGTCGTGGATCACAGTTCGGTAATATTAGAACAGTAGATAAATATAGAATAGCTTCAAAACAATGTACTATTATAGTTATAGGAGAAAACCTCCAAGGATACCTTTCTGTATTATTAAAAAAGCGGAGACACAAGACAAGGGTTCTAAATCGGGTACCATGCCCTCTACTATTGATGAAAAAGAATATATGAAACGTTAGACGTTAGAATAGACTTATATCTCGACACGCCATAACTGTTATGAAAACTACAGTCCATTTCAATTACGGCTGGCAGGGCGAGGCCTACGGACTTGTATCGATCTCTCTCACCCCCGCCACCACACTCTCACCCAACTCTGTGGGCCACGCCCCGTCAGCCTACGGGAACTGGAGTGTACCTCACTTTGCTTTAATCAATCTGTCATCTGGAACTATTGTTCGAAACCAAGGCAAAATTTAGTAAGAGATGTTGAATCCTCAACACAGCAGCACCTAATTTTGTAACCTCAGTAGCAGGATGTTGCTACTAAAGGATTGATATCGGATTTTTTTCTGAATTTTAAATATAA
>OZ022259.1:22371391-22411611 GCA_963978905.1 Trichostrongylus colubriformis | reverse complement strand
TTTGTTTAGTTGCGTTGTCCGACATTTTTTTATTGAACATTGATTAGCGAACATTGTCGCGGTCGTGGATCACAGTTCGGTAATATTAGAACAGTAGATAAATATAGAATAGCTTCAAAACAATGTACTATTATAGTTATAGGAGAAAACCTCCAAGGATACCTTTCTGTATTATTAAAAAAGCGGAGACACAAGACAAGGGTTCTAAATCGGGTACCATGCCCTCTACTATTGATGAAAAAGAATATATGAAACGTTAGACGTTAGAATAGACTTATATCTCGACACGCCATAACTGTTATGAAAACTACAGTCCATTTCAATTACGGCTGGCAGGGCGAGGCCTACGGACTTGTATCGATCTCTCTCACCCCGCCACACACTCTCACCCAACTCTGTGGGCCACGCCCCGTCAGCCTACGGGAACTGGAGTGTACCTCACTTTGCTTTAATCAATCTGTCATCTGGAACTATTGTTCGAAACCAAGGCAAAATTTAGTAAGAGATGTTGAATCCTCAACACAGCAGCACCTAATTTTGTAACCTCAGTAGCAGGATGTTGCTACTAAAGGATTGATATCGGATTTTTTTCTGAATTTTAAATATAAGATGGTGATATCGTACGCCACACTTCCTGATGATGTTCAAAGCACTTTCCGTATTTGTCTTGCCCGCAGCACTTTCCGTATTTGCCTTGTCACAGTGCGATCACTTTTGTTCCACCACCACTAGATTCCTCTTCTCTTATCTCCATAAAAATGTCAGAGCAACGCAACTAAACAAATTTCGGACTGGAGCCCATCCTTTATAAGATCTGAAAACAGGAGAGCTCGTCAGTTTTTCGAAGCTTGTGTTTCGTCTTTGCACTATTATTGTTTCAGTTCCACAAGGAGTCTTCATGATGAGAAAGCTGATCGTTGCAACGGCACTCTTCCTTATGGTGCCATGCACGATGACAAGGGAAGCATGCTGTGCATTTGATAAAACCTTCGGTGGAAATTTCACAGGACAGTTCACTGTGAAAGTTGGAGGCTTCCTGTCCCGAGGCTTTATGGATGGAGCAAGCTATTTGGTATAATCTTTTATGACATTTCCATAGAGCTTGCCTTTATGGAAATCATTCACTGGTGCTGTTTCCAGACCGATCGCAATGTCACCGCATGTACCTTGCCTGCGCATAGAGGCGCGAATACACCCCTTGCTGTCCATGTTGCCAATGCATATGTTGGTTGTGTAACATTTACTGCATGATATCCTTGCCAGACAATATGTACTAACATAGCTGTGAATATTCAGATGGACGAGTACCTTTTTGTTGGTGTTCTCAAAACTGGAGCATGGTTAATCAATGACATCGACGACGACGAGTATGAAAGCTATACCGGACGCTGTGCCACGTGCTGCTGTAACCTGTGTGCTCGCCAAATGTGATCATTAGAAACAGTCGTTTTGTGCCATCTCAAAGTTGTACCATTTGAGATAGTGACATCAGCAAAAATTTTCGCCTTGCATCAACTTGTTATTTTCACTCATATCTATCACGGTCTCTCATCCATGCGTATGCGACCGTAGGTACTACTTGGATTTCATGACGTCTTCAGTATTCTCAGGTCGTGTCATCCGTGAAGTTATCGGAAGACTTGAAAACAGAGGCGAAAGATTACCTCCCATGGGAAACTCTACTGGTTAATAGCGGTCAAAAATTTGCAGAAATAGTGTGTAACGAATATTATAGACCTTGAAGGAACTGCGAGAGAGGAAGAGGAGGATAGGAAGAATGGACCGTTTCGAAAACATTCGAGGTTAAAATCGATAATCGTTGGAAAAATAAGAGCAAAAGTGCGATGTTGTGGCCTGTATTCGATTCTTCTGCGCATCTCGGCGAGCTGCAACTTCACCTTCACGAGTTGCTCGCTGTGATGGATGTCTCGTAGGGTGTATTTGATTCATTCATGATGACGGGATGTAGGTGAAACAACGAGAAGTAACAATCGAGCGAAACAAAAAATGGGAGCATAATCGAAAGGGTAAGAAAGAAGGTGTGAAGAAACCATTGAATTTACACTCGACTTTATAACAAAGTGCCGCAAGTGCGATGTCTGATAACGTATAATATAACGAACTGCAGGCAATACGGTATGTCTTACCGTAGACCAAATTTATCACATGCCGGTGTAGCAATTTTGGAAGAAGGGGCAGAAGAAGTCATCTTTCGATATGGTTCCGAAGCCTATATCTGCTTTAGACGTAGGAAAAAAGCTCCATAATGAAGATGCTACCATGCAATATGTTCGAAAACGATTACCATGATTGTATGTTATATGCAGCATACACCCAGATAATATTTGGTGAAGGTAAGTAGGGCTAGAGCATGGTAAAGATGGAGGAGCCTGTCTTGTAATCAACATGTATTGCATATCAGAACCCGTATTTATCTATAGAAGTCAACGTACCATCCTGCATAACACAGCTGCACATAAACTGACGAATTTTTTGATACACACGTCTTACATGCCAATGACTGCAGGCTGAACGCCACTTCCTTACCGCTCGCCTACGCTCACGTTTGTTGCACAGCGTGTGAGCTTGTGAGCGCCGATTCTATGATATGCACGTAGAAATCAAGTAAGATCGAAAGAAATATGGCTCCGGAAAATTATGGTCGCTGGATTATTTATGCGTAATAACGGAGGAATGTTAGAAAAGGGAAAAGCCTAATGATACGCTCTATCCACTTGTTAAGTGTGGACTAGGAAACAGCCGAGCCACTGATTGTAGCACAGCGCGAGGTCCTTGCTCCTCAACACCATGCTGCAACTAGAAATCTCTAGAAGTACCCTACATCCGTATGCAGGACCCAAGGCAAAGGGTAAGGCCGCGTTCATACTTTGCGATTTTGCGATTTCGCGATATTCCTTTGCCCATCTTTTGTGTGTATGTGTTGTGTGAATGAGTGTATGTGTGTATGTGTATATGTGTGTATGCGTGTACATGTGTATGTGTGTATGTGTGTATGCGTGTATGTGTGTATGTGTGTATGTGTGTACGTGTGTATGTGTGTATGTGTATATGTGTGTATGTGTGTTGTGTGTGTATGTGTGTGTGTATGTATGTGTGTGTGTGCGTGCGTTTGTGTGTACAATGGACAATATGTACGAGCAAAATCGCGGAATCGCAGGTTCGCAGAATCGCAAAATCGCAAAATCGCAGAATCGCAAAATCGCAGAATCGCAAAATCGCGAAATCGCAAAGTATGAACGCGGCCCAAGCAGTCGAAGCAAAACGAGCAGACCTCAGAGAACATTACTATTCTGTAGAAAGACCACGACTTTTGACGACAGCGGCACAGCGGGACGGCATAGCGATGGCACTCCAAAAACAAAAAATTTCATATAACCACGTAACCTACACCATTGAGCGCCAGGATAGTATACTAAGTATGCAGTGTCTCCAAGTACAACATACTAAAATTCCTCTTAGATCGGTACAGTTGCAAAAAAGTTACAAGTGAAAAACCCAAGTGAAAGACCATTTCGCCGAAGACTTTTGAGCGCTACTGTATGTAAACTATGAATGAAGTGTAAGATAATCATTTTCTTCGTTCGTTGTCCCTGGTTAGAGGAACCGTGACAAAAACTTGAGTTTTTGAATATCTGTGCAGTCACGAAGTATTACAGGGTGGCAAAAGTATAGAACATCATGTTTCTAACTGTATCTTTCAAGATAGGGACCAGATAAACAAATGAATCTAACTGAAAGCAGAAGACACCTGTGGGACCTTTATATCGTACAAGGTGCTTGTAATTCGATGCAAATTTGCTTAGATGCAGGCCATCAGATGTTACAATCTGAGCCTCAGTGCGCCGCAGCCACACGACGTCGACACCGCTCAACACCTTCTGAAGCGACAACTTCGGAGCATTGCCAGAGCGGTGGGACGGCCCTACAGGCCTGCTCTACATGTGCTCCCGTTCAGGAAAGCATATCGGACTGAGGTCCGAGAGGTAGTTCACAAGTCCACTGTCCCAATATCCAGGAAAATGTGCGTGCGACACAGCTTTTTCAAATGGGGGTCATAAGGAGGGGCCCAATATTGTTGAAGGATGAACGGAGCTGAGCAAAGTGATTAGTGACCCAGGGCAACGAATTGTCCACCAAAGAAACTTTTGGTGCATTCCTGCGTTCATTTACGATACCGAATTTACTATGGACGGCGCACTGTAGGTTCCGTTTTCGAACGTCTGGAAGCTGGCATCAAAGCAAAAGGATCGGATTTCAAGCACACTGTGTTATGCAATGATCGTAAAACTGTCGTGTATTTTTCAGTTCGATTGGTTTGTTTATCTGATCCCTATCTAGGGATCTATGGCAAGAAATATCGTGTCCTAGCGATGAAGTTCAGCAGGAATCGAAAACCCGCAAACCCAGCTGTCGTTTGAGATTTAGTGGGACATCCGAGGGCTGTTCTATAAGTATTTTGAATTGCGTCATGCCGTATATAATTAATGCCTACATGCGTTGAGAGAGTAAGAGCTTTGGTAAACGGAGAATAAATGTTTTATTAATTGAAGTAAATGACTGAATGAGTGACCTTGAAGCCACATTTTTGTAATACACTATTTGGACGGAACTGTTTGCTAATCACATATACAGTAGCGCTCAAAAGTCTTCGGCGAAATGGTCTTTCACTAGGGGTTTTCACTTGTAACTTCTTTGCAACTGCACCGATCTAAGAGAAATTTTAGTATTCTGTACTTGGATACACTGCATACAAAATATGCTATTTTGGTGCTCAGTGAGGTTACGTGGTTATATGCAATTTTTTGTTTTTGGGGTGCCATCGCTATGCCGTCCCGCTGTGCCGCTGTCATCAAAAGTCGTGGTCTTTCTACAATATGTTAATGTTCTCTGAGACTTGCTCGTCTTGTTTTGTAAAGAAAGCCGTTTTTCTTGACCCTGTTTGAGATTTAGTTGGACACCAGTCCCAGGGCTGTTTTTGAACACTTTGAAATGCGTCATGCAGTGTAGAATTAATTCCTAAGCGCGCGGAAAAGTGTCTTTACTTGTTTTTTTGTTCTTTTTTTTTGCTAGGATTGAATCAGTTGTTCATTCCGTGTTCGAGTTGTGTAAGATCTTGGCGATAGCTCGTCAAGTTCTACAGGTCGTTGCTGAACATTGTTGGCTTTTCTCAAGTCGGTAGTCATGTCATTTTTCACGTTTCATGGAAAATTTTAGTCTTATGGAAAATTTTGTCGAAGACGGTTGAGCTGGCGAAGAATTTCTGCCGGAATCCCAAACTATTAGGTTGAGGAGTGTCTTCTCGTCGCTTTTTTATTTTCTCCGTCACGCAACAATTCATTGACCTATCGACAAAGCTTATACAGTTTGCGGCAAAGTTATTGACCGCCTGACGAAGCTTCTCTATACTAGGAAAGAAGAAGGCAGAGGTAAGAAATTCAGTGGTACATGTGATCAGCAAACAGTTCCGTCTAACATACCAGGATATGCCCCCGAACTCGAGAGGATCGCCTCGGGCTGTGCACAATGGCGAAGAGGTCGAGGGAAAACATTTGCTGTGTGTCGCACCTAATCGACGCACAAATCTCCCTATGCTCTCGTAGGGGTGGTCTCAAAGTAAACAGTAAACAATTTATGAGGAGTAGCGCAAGCTTTGCACTTCGAGACACTTGCAACTACTAATCGGATGGCTCAATATCCAAGAAATTTGGAGTGGTGCTGCTACAAGGCACTGCGGTGGAGCACCCATATTCCATATTCCTAATGTTCGACGATAGTCTTTTCAAGTCGAAACAAATCTTCAAAACCAACTCAACAATGTCACCAGAAGGCATTCTCATCTCTGAATGATACTTCATCTACGCCCAAGTTTGGATGACTTTCAGCCGGAAGCAGCCCAACATACAAGGTGGGATTGCGGCAGTAGGGATGTGAAAAGAACCTCCTTGACTTCACTATCTCGCGCAGTTGCCAATAGGTAGCATGAATCTCAACCCACACAACGCCCCTTGTGGAGTATCTCGGAGGTCGCTGGCACTACTCCCCGCAATTTACTCAGCCCTCTGAAGCCTGTTTGGCGAAACTTTTGGACGATTTGCACAACGGTCATCTACGTCTCGCGGCATACGCTCTAACTCGTCTTCTTCGTTAGTGTGCATGGGCCAGAGGTGACGTATCAAAGTTTATGGGCACATAATGAATGTCATTGTCATCTAAACGAGCAAAATTCATGCTGATATCTTCTCTCCGATTGAAAGGGCAAGACTTTGGCAGGCGGTCGATACTTTTGCCACACTCTCTATGCGTGTTCGATAGAGCTTCTTCTGCTCTACAACCGGTACTCTTTGTTTTGCGACTCCTTGCTTAATATATATGAGGTATAGAAATGAAGTTATATGAAGGTGAATTTCGCACTGTCGCATTTCATCTTCTTCTTCTGCCGTCGAGGTCAAAGAATGCATGCGCATATACTTTCATTACAGCTTTTTCAGCTCTACGAAATGACATGCTTGTTACTCGAATCGCTTCGCTGTTTGCTGTTTTTGAGGCTTACGAATGCAGTTCTCAGCAAAAATTTGCGCTTTCGGTATCTTCTCTTTCTCGCCTACCACAGATTGATGAGAATATTCATATGTGCATTCAATAGAGCTTCCTCTGCTCTAGATTAGAGTGCCACTTGTCTTCTTAAACTATTCATAGTTCAGTATTTCTGAAGCCTAAAAATGGGATATTCAGCCATCCCGCCCGCATTTTTGCAGAAAATCGAGATTTTACCAAACCCTTTTATCGTACAAGAAACTCAATTACATAGTGAATGACTCAGGGATGTCTTTTTCCCTCTTTGATTCCATCTCACGGGGAAAAGGTCAGTTTTTATAGACCCCGATTCGACAAGAGTGCAAATTTCCTTGAAAATTACTCCATTTTCAAACCTTGAAAATAAGAAACAAACGACTAAAAACAAATGAAACCGTTTTGTACAGCTGAAAAGCTTCATCGAAAAGATATGTGCACACATCTTATCACTTCGATAGCAGACCAAAAAAGAGGAAATGTAAAGAGCGCGTTTTTTTACCTTTGGATTACTCCATTGCTGAACCTTATACTACGTACCAGGTGAGCTTCGCGATCTACATCGCGTTATGGGGTACCGGTGCGAAACGGGCTGCGGGCAAAATGATGCAAAAGAAATTTCACAGCAATGTGGTTTGGCGGCAATCAATAGATTTCACATTTATGCTGAGGGGTAGTCCATTAACAGCCTTCACTACAAAGGCTTATCATAGCAATACAGAAGGTATCGATATGCATGCAATAAGCTCTATAGAATGTAAGCCTCTCTGAATTGTGTACATCCACTGGTGGTGTCATTCACACTGCCCCGCCCTTCGTACGAAAACGGACATTTACGACCCATGGCACATGATGTTGCAGTTTTTCAACTCCTGCGACTGTGATCATTCATTGGGATCCCATTACCTATTTTCAGCTCTTAGCCTAGAGATCTATGATTTCGATCGATGTCGACCAATAGGACTTCATTGAAGTTCTGCAACAGCGTCACCTATTTGAGTGGCTCGCTGGTCATATTCCACACTTTCATCTCCTATGAGGGTACTCACTCAGTGGTATGGTGCATAAGTCGTTTACAGCCTTTCGCACAAAAACCAATGTTTCCAACCAATATCCTGATGACGCCTCGTCTACGTGATCAGTTGACATTATTTTTGCCACCTTGGCAGCTTCGAATGACTTCAGCTTTTTCGGCGCTCTAGACCGCTCTGGAGCGGTACATTTTTATGAGTGGGTACGATATTGTTGATTGCACGTTCCGCCCATTGTAGGCGAGCCTCCACCTACCTCAATAACGTGCAACACCACCTAGACATCACTGATCTCCATCGATCTTTTCGCAGTCTCTGGGCTGCTCCTGACGCAACTTATAAACGCTCGTAGTAAACACCACCTACGTGGAGCGTGCTCCGCCACCTGAAGGCGAATATTCTTCATCTGCTACATACACCCTTAACTCATTTTTGCCTCCTTTGTCCCGACTCCTGGGTATTTTTGAAAGGAATTGTAGAATTTTGCATCTATACACCGAACATTTCAACGCATGCCACGCCCACAGTGGGGGAGTCTGACATGATCCATATGCTACCTGTTCATTTCTTAGCAAGACCCACCCAGGCCTAACTTGACCTGACTTCTCCGCTTGTTCTTCAGGTAGTTCTGAGTTTCGGATGCACAGACAGACAACATGACAGACACACCAAACTCGTGGTTTATATATAGGTTATGATTCTTCATATGCTACATATACCCTTGATCACTTTGGCCCACCTTACCCCGACTTCTGCACTCGCCTGGAAGGAATTATAGAATTTCGCAACTAAATACCGAACATTTTAATGCAGACCCCGTCCACAGTGTCCACAGTGTGCGGAATCTGACATGGTGCAGTAAAGTAGTGTGCAGTAAAGACAAATCCTGCACAAAAACCAATATTTTCATTCAATATCGATCGGTGTGCATGATGTTGCAGTATTTCAACTTTTATAAGGGCGCTTAATCGATAACATGGTCCATAAGCCTTCCCATCCTTCGGCACAAACACTGATATTTTCAATCGACACGGTAGCCAAGGCTTCGCCTAACGTGATCATTTGGCATTATTTGTGTTACTTGAGCTGTTACATATTACTTCGGTTTTTGACCGATTTCTAGATTGCTCTAGGGAAGAATTATGTTTCATGAGTGAATACGATTTCGATTGCTTTCTCCGCCCACTGTGGGCGGGTCGCCACTCACTGCAGATATGCTGAACACAGCTCAGATCTCGCTGACCTTCACCGATTTCAACTCAGTCTCTACACTGCTCTGAAGCCGGGTTATGAACATTTGTCGTTAGCACCGCCCACTTGGAGCACGCTTCGCCCATTGAAGGTGGGTTTCCCTCAACTGCTACATATACCCGGATCTCATCTTGGTCCACCTTCTCCCGATGTCCGGGCAATTTTCATACGAAATACAGAATTTTTTAGCACTGATCCGAGCACAGTGCAGCGCATGCCCCGCCTACTGTGTGCGGAGTCCGTGTGCGCTCTGTACATCTTGGACCATTTTGAGCAGAAGGCTAAAAACGGCTTGTCAACCGTACCATCGAGTGAGTGCCCCACCCAACCCAAATTTGACCTGACCTCCCCCACTTATTTTTCTAGTAGAACCAAAAAGCGAGCGAACAGACACACAACAGTACAAACACACCAAACTCCTGCTTTATATATAGGGTATGATAGGGTGAGGCTACAGGACCTCAACTTCTTGGGCACTCACTCAATGGTATGGTTGATAGGCGTAATCAGCCTTACGCTCAAAAACCAATATTTTCAACCAATATCCCAGCTTACGCTCCGTCTACCCTTTCAATTTGGTATATTTTTGTCACCATTAAACATTGCTCGGCTTTTACCCGGTCCCCAGATCGCTATGTAGAGGAAGTATAATTTCTCACGAATGAACACGACTTTATCTACTGCATGCTCCGCTCCTGGAGGCGGATTTCTCTGACCTGCGACAAACACCATAAACTCACCTTCACCCCTTTCCCTTTTGGCGACGTCCGGGCTCTTTAGGAACGAATTATAGAATTTTCCACATAAATACCGATTATTTTAACGCATGTCCCCCCTGAGTGGACGGAGGATCTTCACATGGTCTATGTGCGCTCTTTACATCCCCTACTACCATGACCCATCCAACCCAAAGTCCAACTCCCGAATCCAACTCCGGCTTGTTTCTTAGCTTATGTCGAGTTTTGGAGGGCAGACAAACAAAATAACAGACCAACTGATTTCCTGGTCTATACAGGATGGCTCATAAGTATGTTCGCATTTTTCAAAACCTTCTAAAAATTCCAAAACTGTTTCGATTCGCTACACCAATATTGTTTCCCTTTTCGCGGGGTGTGTATATACTTGTGCCAATATGGGGTATCAGTTCCTCAAAAATGCGACCTACTGCACATCGCGAAACTATTGCACTTCTGGTCGACAATGGACACAAGGCTGCGGACATTGCTCGCCTCCTCAGGATGAATCCAAGGACCGTCCAGAAGATCGTGAAGCAGTACAGGGAGACAAGATCAGTCCAGCCGAAGAAGAAAAGCGGCCGTCCCGTTACTGTCAATACGCCACAGCTTCGTAAGGTCGTCCGAGAAAGGATCAGATGCAACAACCAGCGAAGCCTCAACAAACTTGCTTCAGATCTACGAGTCTCCCGAAGAACCATCCAGAGAATGGTCAAATGTAACCTGGCATTCCGTAGTTATCGCATCTTTCGTGGACAGATGCTAACGCCTGCAAACAAGGAGAACCGATTGAGGAAAGCCAAGGTTTTGCTGCAAAAGTTGGGCGAGGCACGCATCTCCGATATCATCTGGACCGATGAGAAGATATTCACTATTCAAGCAGCCCCCAACTCACAAAACCAAAGGCAGCTGCTGCGTCCGTCAAGCGGAAACTCCGGACAACGTGTTGTACGCACCAGGTCGCTTTTTCCAAAATCCGTGATGGTTTGGGCCGGAATCACCTCTGAGGACAAGACTCCCCTGGTTTTCGTCGAGAGATCGGTCAAAATCAACGCCCAAACTTACCAGGAAGAAATCCTACGTGATGTTCTTCTTCCCTGGGTTCAGTCCAAATTCCCCGATGGAAGATGTGTGCTTCAACAGGACTGGGCCCCCGCACATACGGCAAAGTCCACTCTCGAGTTCTGTGAACGCAATTTTCCTGGCTTTTGGGACAAGGATGTGTGGCCGTCTAACTCCCCCGACTTGAACCCAATGGATTTCTCCGTCTGGGGTTATTTGGAGCAGAAAGTCAGCTGTCGAAATTATCAAGACCTGGACTCGCTGAAGGTTGCGTTGACGAAAGCGCGGAACGAGATCGACACAGACTGCCTACGTGCCACCGTGCAGTCAGTCGAGGAGAGACTTCGAGCTTGTATCAAAGCCCGAGGCGGTCACTTCGGACATCTTTTGTGAAAAATAGTTCTTTTTGGTGTTGTTTTTAAAAAATAAATTTGTTGTTGTGAAAATGTGTTTTAATGATCTTTTACCGGTACTGTTCCATGCGAACATACTTATGAGCCACCCTGTATATAGGTCATGATGAAAGGTTATGAAAGGTTGCCATTTCTAGGCTGCTCTGTAGCCGAGTTATGAAGTTAATCGTGGTGAGCACTGCCTATTTGGAGCACGCTCCCCCTACTGAAGGCGAGCCTTTCTTAACTACATAAAAACAAACTCCATCCCTCGCCCTGCCCAAGTTTTCTCTACGATATATAGAACTTTCGGCGCTGTCGCAAAGAGAGAGGTGGGTGCATCTCACCATGAACTAAGCCTGGAGGAAGAAAGGAATCCTGTCTTTCTACTCAGCCTTAGGCAAAAAATGCGCCCCCTTACATATAGGGTATGATTGATCGGTGACGCATGGTGTTGTGGAATTTCAATTTTTATGAGGGCACTTAACCAATAGTATAGTCGATAAACCGTTTCCGGCCTTCTGCACAAAAACCGATATTCTCAATCAGTATCGATCGATTCAATCAATATCGACAAAGTCGATGTGCTCTCTGTACATCACTTACCATGCCCAACCCAACCCACACTTGAGCCGACTTTCCCGCTAATTTTGAGGTTATGTCGAGTTGCGGGTGGACAGGCAGACAAACAGCATTACAAACACCGCAAACCCCAGGTTTATATATAGGTTATATGTCGAGCTGCGGGTGGACAGACAGAAAAACACCGAACCCCTGGTTTATATATAGGATATAGGTTATGATAGATAGATATCCCGACACTTGGGCTCTTTTCGAACCAACTATATAATTTTGCATCTAAACACCGAACATTTTGGCGCAGGCCCCGTCAACAGTGTCTACAGGGGGCGGGGTCTGACATGGTCCAGTAAAGTGGTGTGCAGTAAAGACACCTTCTGCACAAAAACCTATATTTTCAATCAGTATCTGTCGGTGATACGTGGTGTTGTGGGATTTCAACTTTTATGAGGGCACTTGATCAGTAGTATGGACCTTAAGTCGTTTGCAGCCTTTTGCACAAAAACCGATATTTTCGATCAATATCGATCGATGATGTATGATACTGTAGGATTTTACCTTCTATGAGGGCACTCACTCAGTAGTATGGACTTCAAGCCGCTTCCAGCCTTCTGCACAGAAACCTATATTTTCAATCAATATCGATCGGTGATGCATGATGTTATAGGGTTTTAACTTCTATGAGGGCACTCACTCAGTGGTATGGACCTCAAGCCGTTTACAGCCTTCTGCACAAAAACCGATATTTTAAATCAGTATCGATCGGTGATGCATGATGTTATAGGGTTTTAACTTCTATGAGGGAACTCACTCAGTAGTATGGACCTTAAGCCGTTTACAGCCTTTTGCACAGAAACCAATATTTTCAATCAATATCGATCGGTGATGAATGATATTGTAGGATTTGAACTTCTATGAGGGCACTCACTCAGTAGTATGGACCTCAAGCCGCTTCCAGCCTTCTGCACAGAAACCGATATTTTCAATCAATATCGATCGGTGATGCATGATGTTGTAGGATCTTAACTTCTATGAGGGCACTCACCCAGTGGTATGGACCTTGAGCCGTTTACAGCCTCCTGCACAAAAACCGATATTTTAAATCAATATCGACCGATTCAATCAATATCGACAAAGGCCATGTCCACTCTGTACATCTGCTACCATTCCCCACCCAAACCACGCTTGAGCCGATCTTTTCCGCTGACTTGTGAGGGTATGTCGAGTGTCGGGTACCTCAAACTTGGGTAATTGAACCAACAGGGTGGACAGACAACAGTACAAACAGACCAAACTCCTGGTTTATATACAGAGTATGATTAAGCAACCCATGGAATCGAATAACGAAAAACGCCCCTTTGTAGAGCAGAAAAAGATCTACCATATATGTAAGCTTTGCGAAACACAGAGAGCGGCGGAATAATTTCTCAGCCCAAAACTTTCAGTTGTGTAAGAAGAATGAGGCCCGTCGTTCCAGACTGGCACCTCTTCTTGGTGTGATTTTGAATAGCAGTCCACAAATGACCGGCCCATGGAGATATGTGAAAGCGTCTGAATTTCACAAAAAGCTCCTAGCTGATATTTCGTTTATTACGGGAATTTCTATGCATGAGCATAGCATAGCTTGATAAATAGTAGGACTGAAGAGATAGATTGAATGATCGGTACTTGCTCATAATTGAAAGGGGAGTAGGCATGCCGAAACAGTTTGGCTTCATGTCCGCGCAGTTAAAGGAAGCGGAAGGGGTCCGAAACAAGAGGAAGATGCAAAGAAATGAACCTTTTGTAACGAACACTCAAGGTTAGAAGCGATAAGCGGCGAAAAAACCCGGATTCAAGAGCGCGACGCTGGGGTGAATATTCGCATTACATTCGCATCAACACACTGACTTTCCGAGTTGTCCGCTGTAGGGAACGGACCGCGGGCCAACGCTAATTTTAGCACGTGACTTCCAGCGCAGTGGTCCTTCCCACTGCATTAGCATCCATGTAAGTACATCTAGAAACAATACAAGAAAGCACAGAGAAAAAGTAAAAGAAGATACAACTTTATGATAAAAACATCTCCTCTTGGCACCATGCCAAGGCGTCAAATTGGCGAGTTTGCAATGGCGGCCCCTTGAACTCGTCCGAACTACGACCGTTCTACCTAAGCCAAAAATTACCCCTTTCCGGTGTCTTTAACGACGGATGCGATCTTCATCGTTTGACAAGTCATAGAAAAGCACCGAAAGAAGCGCTGGCGATGGCACTTAACCTTCCTCGACCTACAATAGGCTTCCGACCGCTCTCAGAGAACGGAATGTACCCGAAAACCGTATCTCTCTCATAAGGGGCAGTACGATGGCGCTAGAGCAGTAGTACGCACTCCGCCCGGGCAAACCACTGAAGGGGTAGGGGTGCAACAAGAATCAACCCTGAAACCGTTCCTCTTCCTGCCCACTCCAGATGTCATAGCTGAGGATCTCTCGGACGGACTGCTACAGGCGATACGCTGACGACATTGCTGTGATCGCGGATAGCACAGAAGAACTCCAGACCAAAGTCCAGAAGTGGCAGAAAATGCTGACGGAGAATGAACGTAAAAAAGAATAGCAAGTTCCCACGCTCAAAAGAAGGTGAGAGGTAATCGTGGATCTTTATGGCGAAAACATCGAAAGGGTAGAGGAATTCCGGTATCTGGGAGGCAATCTATCTGCTGAAGGTGCTGTGGACCGGGCAGTGAAGTCTCGAATGAATGCGGCATGGATTCAATGATGAGAGACTTCTGGTATCCTCTGCTATCGACAGTCCTGCAGAACGCTCAAGGGCAAGATGTACCAAACGATGGTGAGACCCACAATGCTGTACGGGAGCGAGTGTTAGCCCACAACTACAAACCACGAAAGACAACTGCACTCCACAGGAAAGAGGATGCTCAGATGGGCATGCGGCTAGACACTGCTCGACAGGGTCAGGAATGAGGAAACAATAGCGGTCATGCAGACGGCTTATGTCCAGCTGAAGGTGAGAGAGCAGCGGCTGCGATGATACGGGCACGTTCTCAGAGTGCTAGAGCATCATCCAGTAAGAAAGGCTTCATAGTTCGAAGCCTTCGGCCGACGACTACTGGGAGCCGCAAAGAAGAGATGGAAAGATGTCATCATGAAGGACCTCACCGATATCAAGGCCACAACGGTGGATGCCCGAGACAGGAACAAGTGACGACGCATGACAAAGGTTGTTGACCCTGCGACGGCGCGGGAGAAGAAAGAGAAGATGATGATGAATAATGTAATCACAATTATTCGATATGAATTTCGTTTGGATTTTATTTCTCAAAATCATAGACGCATTAGTGCCCGGATATGTTGTAGATGAAAGCCGTACGTGTTGTTAGCGACACATTCATATTCACCGGCATCTTGTACTCGAGCCGGATCGATGTCCAGATGAGATGCGATCGAAAAATTGCCGATTTGATCACGAATCTGAAAAGCAAAATTAAGCGGAAGTCTTGTATCCATAGAAATCGGGAAAACAAAACAGCATTTTGATCTCAGCGTGAACTTGGTCGCCTATTGGGAACGAACGTAAAAGTTCCACAGTGCCTTTCTAGGCGTGTGACCCTGTAATCACATTCAAAGGCACCGGGAAGGGTAAGGGGAGAGTGAGAGCTGGGAATACATGTTCTCTGAAACCAAATCATCTACTTCAGAAGAGGTGATGTGTAGCAAATCAGCACAAGTGTCGTTCTGCAGTACATCAACCGGACAAGTTGCCAGCGAGGGCGGGACAACGTTCGAGGCGGCTGATTTAGCCCCTCACCCTTCTGCAGTCTACCCCCGGCTGATGACGCAGAGGGCGCGAGAGAGAAGGGGAAGGGGAGGGGGTAAACTTTATTTCGACCTCATTTCAAATCACAACGTAATCACCTTCTGCATCGACACTTTGCCATTTTTTGGGCAGATCACGAATACCCTTCCTCCAGAAGGGAGCTGGTTGTGAGTCGAAGAAGCGGGTCACCTCCGATTCAAGTTGAGCTTGATCATTAAATTCCTTATCTCTTAGATTTTGTTTGGGAGCAGTAAATAGGTGATTCGGAAGGGGCAAGGTCGGGCGAATATGGAGGGTGAGGCAGTACTTCCCATATAAGGTCCTCCAACTTTTCCCGAGACACTCTCGCAACATGAGGGCGTGCGTTGTCATGAAGAAAGTAAACGTTTTTTCGTCCTGGCCGCTTTTGTTGCATTGCCTCGCTCAACTTCTGCTGCTGATTAGAGTAGATACTTGCGGTTACTGTGGTACCACTTTCGAGAAATTCGTGGTAGAGCATTCCTTGTGAGTCCTACCAAGAACACAGCATCACCTTTTTTTGATGGGTGTCTGTCTTCGATTGAATCGGAGCCGCTTCTCCTTGGGGAAGCCCCTGAGCTTTCCTGCTATGATTCGCGTAGAAGACCCAGGATTCGTCCCCTGTAACGACCCTTCTCAGAAAGTCCTTGATCCGGAATCGAATGAGGAGAGACTGAGCGAGTCAACCTCGATGACCGGTCTGAATCGCTCAGTTCGTGGGGCACCCAAGTTCGAAATAAAGTGATCGTTAGTTCAGTGTTATCTGTGATCGTGTGGCTATTGATCTATAACGTCGATCGGCCCACGGATCCTTTTTTCGAATTTCAACTTCTTTTTGAAATTGCTGTCTCAGGACTTTTTCACCAACCTAATATTTCTCGGTTTTTTTTACCGTTCTTTCATTTCTCTCTACTGTTACACTGTTTAGCATTCCTACTCTCATATTCCACAATCTGCTGAATTTACCCTTTTCGGTATCTATGGGACCCAACTATACACGCTGCCCTAGCTCATACGCATCGCACCGCACCTCGCTCTCCGCGTTACAGAATCTTATACTAACGATACACCCGCATATTGTCATGTAAAGATTTCAGGTTGCTTTTCGTATTGAGCGCTAGTTTAGGAATAAGGAAGAATAAGCATTAAATTCAAAACGAGTTCGAAAGGTATCGTACCCGAATTCCTGGCCGCGTACGTATTTCAACACCATCCTTATACCATCGAAGATCCGGTTGTGGCAAACCATGCGCTTCGCAAAATAATTTCAGTTTGTAACCTAGTCGAAAGTTTTGCATGAAGAAACTGTGACGAATTATTCGTGGACCCTGAAATATATCGTGTAAGTTCTCATCGATTACAGGTATTAGATCTCTTTTCATGGAATCACCAGTACTAAAATATTTCGAAGGAAAGGTGTTATAGTGGTTAGAGGCGTAAAGCAATTTATGACCGACATGATCTAATGCTAGCTAAAATAGCTATACCGTCTGTCCCGGAATGTATGCATGTAAATTGCTACCAGATTTTCGCTAAGGTGGTGCGAAGATTAATTCTCGCATCGAACACTCGGCCATGAAAATCACTTTGCACTCCAGGGGTAGACGAGTAGCTGTACGACTTTTGTGCATGTATAGGCCAAATCGCATTCCATTGCCACAGCCATTCTGAATGGAAGTAGAATGCCCGGAGCGAGGAAGAGTTGATCAACTAGTATGCTTTATCCTCAAACCAGAATTTGTGACATTACAGAGGGCACCATGTGAAGAACTACTCATTATGTAATTCCCAAACGCAATCTGCTCTGACGTTTTTAGTTCTGGGTCGGGATTCACACTTTCGAGATCTCTAGGGAGTTGCTTGGTAGAATTCCAAGGGAGATTATTGTGAAAAAAACTTCATTTCTTATTCTTTGCGTTAGCTGAAATTTTTTATCGTGCTGTTCACCGGAGAAATCTGACTCTTTCGGTGCTCTTACAGAACTTATGAATGTGGGACAGTTGCAAATATTTCATCTCATTTGTCAACCAACTGCGGGTCCACGTGATCTATACGTGTCTCACTCTTACCCACAACCAGACTGGCATTCACCGCTTGATTGGTAGCAGTTGTAAGGCCCCCTTCATACATTGCTGGCGTGGCTGTGTTCATAGACAATGAAGCAGAGTGGCACGGGGGAGTACAGAGACGACCCAGGCAACGAGATAGGTAGGGTGGCTCACGCGGAGAGGCAAAGATACGTAGCCACGACCTGCCGCCCCCACTACAAAGTATGAACGCGGTCTGAGGTTGCCATCTGCTACTATTGCATTCCCACCACCTTTATTGAAATAGAGAACCCCCAAGATGATGTGGTGAAAAGAGCAACGTCGATTTCGACAAATGGGAAGGCAGTCTAAGGCCATCTCCACTTATTTTTCTTTAAAACGGAAACTTTGCCAACCTCATCTGTTCGTGAATAATATAACTCATCATCAGGTATTTGGTAATAATGACGAGCTTCCGCAATACATAGTATTAACGGGATCAGCTGATAATGCATCCAGTCAGTTGTACATTGAAGAGGTGCAGTTTCTGCAAGCGAATTTATCGTCAAAAGAAGAGGAAAAATTGAGAGAACCACAATAGTGAAGAAATTTTCTAAAAGATTCAAGGATGTGCTGAAAAGTTTGAGCTCTCTAATATTACAGTAATAGTTTGCGTGGGAAGAAGTTACCATTGTCCGGGTCACGCTCCATTATGGAAAGAGGACTTCTCAACGGGGGGATGGGCGGGGGGAAGGGGGGAGAGGGGGGAGGGGGGAGCCATATTCTGGAGTGAAATGATGCAGGGGTGGCGGCACTTGCTTCTCCTCCTAAGTCGGATATGGCCGTCTGATATCAAACAACTAACACTAGGATGCATACACTTTTATATCAGGATTTTCGCACCGCGGCATGTCGCAAGCGAAACAATGCGGACGAGCTAAAGGCTTTATGTTATTTGGTCCCGAAGCGATTACAAGTCAACTGCCTATCACACTCCTAGCATTACCGTGTAATCGTTCTAAGACCCAACCACCACCACGCGCATAGCTCGCACACACTGCGTCGCACGCCGCTAGTTTTCGTGCGAAATCCTGACATAAGGGTACATACCACTGACATACGACTTTGAATGGAACAGTTGGGTAGTGCCTCGCAAAAATGGGAGCGTTAAGGCTCAGCATTTGTAGTTTCACGAATATAAGTGGAAAAACCCTTGAGCTCAGTAGCACTTTGAAAAGAAAGGTGTGTGTAAAGCAGTGCAACTCAGAACAGTTCAGTAATGCAAGCGGCTTTGTCAGTCTGTGAATCTTCGAAGGTGATTGAGAGACCCATAGGCGGAGAGGCGATTTTCAGCAGCAACAGCGGCTTTCCCTCTTCAAAGCTAATCTATGCCTCCCTTTCGTACACACATCCGCCATCGACAGCGTTCCGAACTGACTGACTATTCAATTGAGGAAATGAGGTGCACGCTATGTGGCCTGTTGGCTAACATATGTAAGCGGCCTTCTTCAGGGTTTTCACCTATTATTGAGAGCCCGCGGTGATTATTTGTTTTCTTTGGTGGACGCAAAACTGCAAGCCAATACTTTGTCCTAAGGTTCGCCGCAAAATTGCCCTGCGGTAATGGTTTAAGTTTAAAGCAAAAACAGAAATAAAATATGGGAACATAGAAAAAGTGAAAGGGAGATTGATCACATTGGAGTGTGCCATGCACAAGTTTCTGTAATGGAAATATACAGGTGTAGGTATGCGTATTTGGTCTATGAAATAGCTATTGGAGTAGCAAGCAAATCTCAACTATACTCTTTGTAACACCAAAAATTACACTTCGACCCAACAAAAACTTCTCTTTGGTTATCCTTCCGTTTTTAAGTTGAAAAGTGGAAAATCAAAAATATATACTCATTTGATGCTTTTAAAAAACCAACTCAACTTTCTATTTTTTTAGTTATAGGACTCCAATTTCTCAGGCTGATCGCGTGGCACTCAGGAAGGAACAGTGCGAATTCGTGTGAACTAGTCACTCGAGGCTTTTCATTTTATTATATATTTCATAACGCTGAGTAACTTTTACGTTAACTTGAAATTTCCATGGGTTCTCCCCATTTGACGAGCACAGATGGAGGTATTGACAATGAACTGGACTTGAATCAAAACTAACATGAAAAACAAAGCAGTTGGAAAGAAGTGATAAGAAGGAAGCACAAAACTCATAGTGCCTCAAAACATACGCTCGCGTGCATATGCGTAGTGGAACGAATGGCTATTGAATTTGAAGCTTCCTTTTCCACAGCACACTTCGTTTGAATTGTGCATGCATAGACTACGCACCGATTTATTGAGTAAATAAGCGTAAAAGTATAGAACTTTGACATGAGTCAAGTCATTTTTGTTATGCGCCATGTTATAGCTGCATCAAAGGCGGGGATGGGGCAAGGAAGTAAAACGTATCTGGAAACGTCATTTCTATAAGTAAACAATCGAGCTTAGAAGATATAATGTACCGCGAAACTCGCGTAGAGAAACGCGCCATTGGGGCGTTATTGCGATACTAGCGCGCTTCACCTCGAGCTGTATGCTTCAATGGCCGAGTTGCCTGCTTACGCCGGGCAGAGAAGGCTGACTTCATTGTCATTTGTATTTATCTTCATTCATGATGATGTCAAAAGTGGAACAACGAACAGCAACAAGCAAGAGAGACAATGAGAGGGAGAATAAGCGAAAGAGTAAGAACAAAGGTGTTAATGATGAAAAATTCAACGAAGTCATATTCGACGTCTTAAGAAAGCGTCTTGTGTGCAGTTGCGGCACTTGACGGACTGCAAGTGTCACTATAGGGCACAATTACCCACTATCAGTTTCTTTCAGTACAATTCGTACTTACAATAATGACTCAGTAGTGCATGTTGATAAAATTCGAGATTTTCTTGATCTCATATGAGTGTGTGGCGATCAACCCATTCCATTTCTATGTAGTAGTGGGAGGATCGGTAGTCTAAGGTGCAATTCGAATGAAAAGGCTACCTTCCCTCGCTGTATTCTCGCCCACAATGTTTATTAATGCTCAATAGGTCTACCGAACATGTGAAAATGGTGCCAAACCAAAGTGAATTTCTGAGAAGAGCGAATGAGAGCAGCTTCAACGAGCTGCAGTCATGAAAGCCGTTGTAGTCGCCGTCGGCTGTGAACACGCTGTCGATAGGCTTATGTGGGATCAACGTCATGGCTGTTAGAAGTGCATCGTTTGATGGCTGAGATTCTTATGGCCGTAATCTCGTGCGGAAACAGCAGTGGAACATCTGTGAAGTGGGCAGTGTGATTGTTGTTTTATTCAAAATGAAAAATAGTGGAAGCAAGCTGTACGTTTTTGTCAGATGCAGAACACCAGTATTGCACGGCATTTCATCCAAAAGAGGCAAGGCGTTATTATGTTTCTTAAAGTGAAATATTCAAGTGAGGTGAAATTAGAAGAAAGGGAATTCAAGGAGGCGATGATAACAGGGCTTTCGGAACTTCTCTTGGGAATGCGCCATGCCATGGGAAATTTGATTCTGAAGTGCATCGACAACTGAATGCGTACCACCTGACGGAAAGAGTCCAGATTTGAATTTTTTATCTTTTCTTACTATTATATATAGAACTTCAAACTTATTAGACTGTTCTATACTACTATTTTCACTACTATTTCATTTGCATACTTACAATTTATACTATACACTTACTACGTATGTACATTCTCCGACAAAACTAGGAGAAAGGCAAGAATAGGTGGCTGGTAGTACTCAGGAATTCACTTTCGAGTGAAACATATGAGAAATGGAGGGGAAATGAGTCTATGGCTCCAATTTCCTGTATGCCAGTTTCATTAGCGTTCTCGACCCACTCACTTCTTCCATTCTCTTCCTTTCACGTTCATTTCATCCACCTTTTCCCTCACGGTCTCAGTTACTTGTTCTTCGTGGTGACGAGCTTGTTGACTTGAGCAAATCCACGATCCTGGACGACCACCCCGGTGACCTATCCCATCAGTTATCAGATGGTTATCGATAGCTGGCGCAAAAACCACCCACTTCCAAGTGGACAAGGTACGAGCGCCTCGACGTCTGACGCCCTATCATGTCTTTTTTCCTGGCTATTCTGTTGCTTTGTACTTTGCATACGTCCGTTGCCATTACAATTCTCACTTAATTTCGTGTGTGGAGCTTCTGACAGGGGGGAGGGGTCCAGACGATAAAAGTAATCAACTCCTTGTTATGTACAGCTTACGAATGATCGCCGCTTGCTGCCCGAATCACCTCTTTTCTCGCTCTTTGATGCGGATGAAGAAATGATGGGCATTTATATGAGTGTATAATGATCAAATAAATAAATGCTTGCAATGCCGACTCTGATCTGGGTAGAAACGTGTGACAGGGGTAATCTGGCGAGGAATCGCACTTTTTTGTGTGAAAGTAGCTCCGCGTCAAGGCCTAAACAGTGGATCATCACACTCGTTCATGGCTTGGCTCGCAGAGTACTTTGATCTCTTCAGTACGAAAATCCCACTTAATTTGGATAAAAACACAAATAAACCTTTAAAGTCTGTACTGGATCGGCATTTTCATATGCTGTCGCCAGAGATGAGCACCCAAAAAGCTAATCTTTCTCACCTGAATTTCTTTACAAAATTGCTTTGTTGGAAGCATGCTAAACGGATAGAATGGCGTTTGCAAAGAAAAGTACCCGGAGTGAAAAGACTTCTGAAGCGAGCTGTAGCAATGGGTAACAAAACCATTATTTATATATGAGAAACAAGTCAGTTCAGTTTGTTGATTTTAGTTTTTACTTGAAGAAATCGTACACCGAATGATGAGTTTCTCTGTTACCCATACATTATGTTGTATTTGCCTAATAAGGACTGCATGTGAAATTTCACGTCAAAACGTGAGTGTCCGGCTAAGACACAGCACCTCAAAATGGTTCTCTGAAAGAGGCCGGGGCCCTCTAGTAAATGCCCGCCCCGTCTTCCATCGCAGTCGGATACGCATAGTCTGAACATCCGACCGCGGTGGGCGACGAGGTGGGCGTTTACTGCGAGGCCTTGCCACCACTTTAGGGAGTTGTATCTTTGCTGGATTCTTACTTTTTCGCGTGAAACTTTGCAGAGACCCTTATTATACAAATACGACATGAATGTATGAGTCACGGAAGAAACCCACTGTCCGCACACGATTCCTTCAAGTACGCTATCGACCTACTAACATCCTCCATTCTCGTCCTTTCACGTTTATTCCATCCTCCCTTCCCTCTCCACCCCAGTGAGTTCTCCTTCATTTTCTCCTTTCTGTTTTCATTGTACCATTCCAATCATGATGACTTTGTTGATTTGAGCCAGTCCACGATTCTGGACGACCATCCCAGTGCCCTGTTCCATCAGTTATCGGATTGGTTAGCGATAACTGGCGCGAAAACCATCCACTACCAGGGCCAAGGAACAAGTGGCTCAACGTCTGGCGGCTCTCTTTTTTTAATTTTTTCCTTTTTTGGCTTGTTCTCATGCTGCCACAATCCAGTTCAACCCAAGGCACCATATGGATATTATGAGGGGGAGGCAGATATTCAGTACAGCACCTGAAATCACATTTCAGCGTAATTAGAACAAGCCAAATGAGGGGAGGAGGGGGGCGATACGAAGAAATGTGTGTGGCTAAAGCCTGACTGATGCCCCTTTTCCATCCCCTTCCCATCTTGTGATTGTGTCAGTGGCTGTAGCACTCCTTGCATTTACGCTGTCCTTACGCGTGTAAAAAAGAATACAGAATTGAAGTGATCCGTATTTGGTGACGGACAATGAGGTAATAGTCCGCTGTTCTTGAATTCTTGATGTTTCGAAGAAAGAATATACTCGAGTGACTTGAATAGTCGCCTGCTTTCTGGAAAATTCTTAAATATTTGGAAATGGCGTAGCAGCAAACTACGAGAGGCAGAAGACAGCTACGCGAGTGTTTATTTCCTTCTTAATGAAATCATTCCATAGATTTTTCTTCATCTACTCGTTACGCTCATGAAACTCTTCATACATGCTTCTCTGTAACCCTATATCCCATCTACGTTCCACAGTTTTCTGGAAAATTCGTACTTGTTCGGAAGTTTCGAATATTTCAGACCATGTTTATAGAGTCTATGATTTTTTTTCTTTCAGAACCGTTTTCTTTCCGTGATCACGTTGATTAGTCTGTGACCTTTTTAGCTTGAAGATTTGACATATTCACACTCTTCTCCTTTTTTTAGGTCATCCATGTCTCCATCAGCGGCGCGAGGCCATCTTTATGTTCCCAGGGGCCTTTTCGGGGAGACTGCTTACACCATGCTTGTTCAATCGCAAACACAACATTTGAGACCACATCTGGCCCTTACTAGCAAATTAGGCTCTACAAGTGATTTTTCTGCAGTACTGAGCTGAATCCGGAAGGATTTTCTCTTGAGGGCAAGACGATCAGAAAAATCGGTTACCCTCTTGTCTTCATACCTTGAGCCCCCCAAACCCTATAAAGGCTAAGTTAAAGCAAGCATTTCTGTAGTATGCGTGAGTAGGTTTTTTTCGAGATATATTCAGTTCAGCCGAGAAAAGATTGCGGTATTACTCCTAGCCGGTTGTGGCAGCGTACAAGCAGCGGCGAAGTAAACAAACCACCCCTATACTGACTGCATAGTGAATTAGTGCCCAGTAGCGTGCGCTAGCTCATGGTGTCACGAGTACCTAATCTTGATCAATGGCATAAATGGGGTAAGGCATACGGCAGCCTTTGTCACTCACTAATTGGAAAGGAATTCCTGGTAGTTTAAGATTGAAAGCGACTTGTCCGGAACCTGTCAGAATCCTTTACAAAGTGTGTTTATGGCCTGCTCACGTGCCTTGTTTCTTCCGTTTGTCTATGCCTATTGGGCCTCATTCCAATGTCACCTTTTGAGTAATGGTTTCCTATTGGCCGCTGCCATAGTCATCACTACTGTCAGCAACCCGTACGTCTTTCTCTCTGAACTGCCTACCCGCCAACATTCAACTTCTGATGATTGCGAATGGCCAGACTGATGTAACAAGACTTCTTTGACTAGCCCTATGTTTATACTCTATCGTTTCGATTTTTCGGCCTTACATGCCTGAATCGTATGATTCAAAAGACTTGTTCATGAAAGAACTTGCGAGCAACAATTCGAGATGGATCTCTGATATTAAACTATTAGGTTGGCAACTAAGTAATTGCGGATTTTTGTTAGAAAATCAAAGACCTTTTTCCATAGAAATAAATCACCTTATACTGTAATGTATTGCCCGTTTTTGTCAATGACCTTTTGCCATCTTCCAGGTAGCATCATAATTCCGCGTTTATAAAACTTCTAGTTTTTATCAGTAAAAAACTGAGTCAGATGCGATTTGACCTCATCATCACTACTGAAATTTTTACCACTCAAAGAGTTTTGCAATGATCGAAACAATAATCCGATGGTGCAAAGTCAGAACATTATGGTGGATGTGGCAAAACATCCCAACCAAAATCCATCAATTTTTGCCAAGCGACCAAAGATGTGTGTGACCTTGCATTGTCATGATGGAATACAACACTTTTTCGTTTAAATAATTCGAGTCGCTTTTCTTGAATTGCATTGCTTAATTTTGTTAATCGTGCAATGTAGACATCAGAATTGATCGTTCGGTTGGATGGTAGGAGTTCAAAGTAGACAATTCCTTTGTAATCCCACCAAACTGACAACAAAACCTTCTTTTGATGAATCCCAGCTTTCGCTCTTGTTTGAGCTGGTTCACCTGGGCGGCTTCACGATCTTTTTCGCTGGACATTATTGTGAACAACCCATTTTTCATCGCGTGTGATCATTCGTTTTAGAAGTGGATCATTTTCATCACGTTTCTTTAACAAATCGCAGATGTCAATGCGTTGCATTAAATGCGTTTACCCCATATATCCAGTTTTGACACGTACCTAAGTTGTTTTAAATGCTTTCCAATACATGTATGTGATACCTGTAGTTTCTCTGAAATCTCACGTGTTGTACTGTGACGATCCGAGTCAAGTATTGCCTTAATTAAGTCGTTGTCAACTCCAACTGGACGACCAGAGCGTTTCTCATCTTTGGGAGAAAAATCACCAGAACGAAATTAGGCAAACCAATTTTGGCACTGCCGATCTTTTAAGGCTTCAGCACCATAAACAGCACATGACTTTTTGTGAGCTTGCGATGCGTTTTTCCCTTCAAGGAAATAATAAAGCAAAATATGACGAAAATGAATGTTTTGATTTTCCATTTTTCAGCACACGCCAAACGAAAATAATGCAACCGATCAAGAAGCTTTCTTTACTGATTGATAACAGGATTGCCTACTATTAGATAACAATATGTGTTTAGCATTTGGCCTACGCCAGTAAAGCTAAATATTCAACCAAAGCTATCTATGGGTGAAATCCGCAATGACTTAGTTGCCGACCTAATAGTAGGGCTAGCGCACAGTACTGCGCGTAGTGTCATGGGCGTCAGTGGGTTGATCAGAATTATATTTTCTATGTATTTACTCACAAGGGAAGGACCCCAGGTCGAAGTGGCCATTCGGAATGAGATGCATATGGTCCGATCTCTTTTCGGACGCTGATTTCGAATCTGCATTCCAAATTTGCAAAACCATCCTCTGAGCGGAGTTATGGAGGTTTTTTTTTGAATGAACGGTTCATGCTGAGCATGGCCGTTGCTGAGCAGTCAACGGTCCCAGCGGCTCAGTGGTAGTGCTCCGGATCTGCAGGAGAGGGGTCGAGGGTTTGCTCCCCGCCAGTGCGAGTTTTTTTGCATTTTGTGTTTCATTGTCAGTAAGTGCTTTTCTTCCACTTCTGGACGTTTCCTTGGACTGGTACCTATCACACCCATCATTTACTCTGCCACTTTATTTATAACTGCTAACATTACTAACAAGGGAAGGATACCAAGTCGAAGAGAATCCCGTACCACACGAGTTAGGCGTTTTTGCGTGAAAAGATCATGATATTCGTGCACGGGGGGTCGAATTATCCCTCTGTGCAAATTTTCAGCCAAATCCAGTTTTTGGTCCAACTTCGGAAAATTGGGGGTGGCCAGGTTATAAAGTGGTGATTTTGAATTTTCTTCTACAGAAAACCCTGCAACCTGAACAAGATAGCCTACACATACCTTTTACACTTGCCCATCGCACTAAATGTACGAAACAAGCGTCAATTAGGAGCATTTCCTAGGCAAGGGTCAAGGACTTCTCCTTTGTTCAATGGGCTGCCACCCTATAGCCCGTGAATTTTTCCGAAATTTGGTCAAATTCTCGAATTGGCTAAAAACTTGTCTTCTGGGGTAATTTGACTTCCTGAACACGAAAATCTCCCTGGTTTTGCGCAAGAAGGTCTGGCTCGCGTGCTATGGGCTTCCAAAGCTACCATAATAGTATTGTTTTCTCAAAAAAACCTTCATAACTCCGCTCAGAGAATCGTTTTGCAAATTTCAAATACAGATTCGAGATCAGCGTCCGAAAATACGTCGGATCATGCGTATCCCATTACGAATGGCCACTTCGACCTGTGGTCCTTCCCTTGTCAGTGCTCACTATCACGACACGCCCGCTCAGGGTGCGCTCCACCCAATGTGCCGAGGTCTCCCATGGATACTCGTGGCTGACCTTACCCCACCTTTTCCTCATCTTTGGACCATTTTGAAATACAATTAGCAATTTTAGGTCCAAAAATGGAAAATTCCAGCCCCGCCCATTGTGTGCGGAGCTTAACTTGGTCAATGTGGGCAATTTACATCTTCTCTCATTCCTTACCCATCCCAATCTCCACTGTTTGTTTTTCATGCAATGTCGGGCCCCGCCCACCGCCGCAAAAGATCCGCCCAGAGAATTCGAGAATTCCCCTCCTTACGTAGCTCCGCCTACACTCAACCACCCACTTTTCTCCGTTTTTCTAAATCACTGTCGAAATAAATTGCAATTCTCACATTATTAATTACACGCTCCGTCCGTGATGGGCGGGTTTCCGCTCATCCTGAGTGTGTGCAAGATAGCTTGGATATTGGTTATTTCTACCGATTTTTTCCTGGTCTCAAGGCAGCGCCGGAATCGAGTTACGAACTTTTGTCGTATGGGAAGCTCCTTCGCGGTGCCCCCCGCCCACTGTGCCCAGGATTCTTCAAGCTTCCAGAAACTCATCCCTGACCTAAATCCATCTTTACCCCACGTTTGGGTTATATTGTAACCAAATTACCAATTTTCGGTCCGAAAACCGAACATTTGAGTGCACGCTTCACCCACTGTGCGCTGAGCTTTGTGGAATGGTCCACGGAAAAAGAGCTTCTTTGTTACCGATATATTTTTGTTCCTTCTGCTTACTGAGGGTCGCATGCGAAGTTTCCCGCGAAAAAATCACAATCCGGCTGATATATAGCTCCTCAAAGTCTGGGGCCGACGGGATATGGCGTCCAGGTGGGTGTCGTCCGTGGAGAGCTGAGGAGCACATGCGCGATCGGGGACCGCGGTCAGAGACGCAGACAGCAGTTGAGCGCGAAGAAGCGCGCCCAATTGCTGTCTGCGTCTCCGACCGTCAAGAAACTATTCGCTCATCGGTGACTGCTGCAAGATCTTTTGGCGGTAATTCACATATTTTTAAGTTTTCGATCAGAACAAAAGGTATTTCTTCATAATTTTTGTGTTTGCCTTGAAGTATTTTATTCAATACACCGATTGTGAAGGGAATTAAAATAACGGGATTTCCGTGGACGTTCCCTTTTACGTCCATGTGTGGTCTTTACGTCTTGTCCCATCCCTCTTGTCCCCATATCCACAGGTTGTTTTTCATGTTATACACACTTTCGTTACCGGGGGACAGATGAACGGAAATACGGAGGAACGGACGGACGCACAGACAGAGGAGGCGTTTTATGAATAGCAAAAAATAGAAATGTTTTGGGAGCGAAGAAGAGCAAAGGGAAGATCCTTCAGTTCCCTGGGTAGTTGCACCAGACACGCCCGTTTCAACTGTCAGATTGTTCCGTTTGCCGTGTCCATTACATTACAGAGGCCACACATTGTCGCAGCGACGAGTTCAAGTCTTATCCGAGGCCCAAAGCTATTTTTGCTAGTTTTTTCCCGAAGTTCTCTCAAATTTCTAGACATTCACGTATATGCGAAGAGGGCATCTAGTATAACTGAATGATTCATTCGCATTCGCCTGAAAGTCTCTGTAGAAAACATAACTGTGAATACATGCTTTATTGCACCATGGATCAGGTGCTAGCCAAAACGAAAAATTTTGGAGAAATTCCACGCACGAAATTAACCGTGTCACCTCAGCTGTTCAACCATGATATGGCCATTTCCATTCACCGGGCATTGGTGTTGAATCCGGTCTGATGCAAAGAGCCTCTGTCGCGTTAAATTTGCAGTTTTTACATTGACAGTCGGAGTCCTTTGTGCACGGACTACTTCCTGTCTCATAGATCTTTTCGTTAATCCAACTTCCTCCAAATGTCATTCTCGAAGTCTAAACTCCTCGAAAGAAGGTAGAGGCTAGAGTATATTTACGATTCTTTGTACTGGCATCCAGCGAGTGTCTTCCTGGCAGAGGAGTTGAGACACGACTTCACTGCACATCCAATTCTGTCGCTTTCTTGCCAGACTACCTGGAATGACCCATAACTATTTCTATTGTCGAATGACTTACTGCAAGGCTCCGTGTTACCTGAGTGTAACGACACCACTGTTGAAGACATTATTGGTGAATACGTTATCCACAGGCACCCCAATACGCTCTAACTCCTTGAACCAGTGAGTGGTAGCCTGAAGTGGAACATCGTCATCCTAGAGAGACATCTGCTTAATCTTGATAGCTCGCATTTATTGCAGCCACCGTTTTGTTGTAGTCAGGCAGAGAGTCATCCATAGATTCTCCCCCAGATCTGTTCTGCCATCCCATGAAGAGTGCCCCCTTGAGCACTTTTTGGTCCACGCCAACATACTTTTTTTGATGGCACAATCGTATTTCTGAATAAAGAAATCTTTGGCGGCTTCAGTACCCTATGATTTTTGGCTAGAGTTTTAGCACATCGAAATATGCTCTTAACACCACATAAATTTCAATTTTGTCTACTGTTCACGGTGAAAAAGCGAAAAAACATTATCATACCACTTTGAACATTCTAGCAGCCTTTAGAGCGAGTACGCCAATTTTTCAATTAACAGCTTCTCCTTTTGCTACCAGCGATCTGAAAGAATTAACTGTCCCTGTTCCGCTGGAGTCCCTGGACTAGCTGATACATTACTCTAGTTGATGTAACAGCAACAAACCGAAACTCATTGTGTCTGTCAACAAACGCCCGCCTGATTTCGTCGGACATTCCGTCCTCATCCGAACGCATTCCTAATATTTTACTTCTAATGTGTCAATGTGGATGTGACGAGATGCAACTCATCACTTACCCGCCCATACCGCAGTGTAGAAGAGCGTCTAAAAGCGTTCGATTATTCTTCCAAGTAGTAATTAACAATTAATGCTCACCTAGTAGGCAACGATTGGAGCAATTATGAGCATACTTCATAATGGTTATGCAACCTGTGAATGTCAACACAGCCTTATAGGCCCAGTAGTAAATCAGTTAGCTATGGGACAATGGATGAATTTCAGGAGAAGGATGACGACTTTATCAATATTTGAGGGGTCTCTGTTTAGAGAGGTGACAATATTTCAGCCGTTTTGAATGACTGAATGACGTGACTAATGTGCACGTAGTTGCAAGCAACAGCAGGTGTTGATTCTCAATATCCGGAATCTGCCATTTTTGATTCTATTTCTATTTTTATCTTGTTTAATTTTCATCATTTTCAAGTCCTAAGAAAAGTCCTCAATGATTGATACAGCGGTTATCTTTTGTTCCATTCTAAAGTTCATCCATTGTCCTAGAGTTAGGTGAATCATATTGTGCCTATGAAAGTTTGGTTAGACATTCACAGGTATGCATAGCCATTGTGAACTATGTTCGTACTTGTGCTCTTTCTGCTTCGCACTAGGTGAGGAAATAACGTGGTGCCATGCTTTTTCACTAATCTTTTACTTGTTTGTGCTGTCTATGATTAAATGGGTCACAAGCTAGATGTTGTTTTCTAGGTGACCTGATGCTGGCCTCATACGAGCCGGACATGGACTTTTCCAAATCGGTCTATTTCAATTTCGACGTTGACCTCAATTGAATAAGGCGATCTTTTACCACGAAGGTGAGCTTATAGCTTATCCATCTTGTGTTGCGTGTGTGTTATTAGAACAGAAGATGCACATCGCGGAATGCGAGACACACATCGCTATTTAGTTTGAGCGCAGGAGAAGAAACTCCCTTTAGAGCTCAATCACGTGCGGCTTGCCGAGCTCGCACGCATCGTGTCGCGCGCTACACGCGACCACGCTGATTTTGTGGAATAGCATCTCTTAGTTCTACTGTGAACTCATTTTCTCTGACCCTTCGCATGCTCGGTGAGACTTTTATGGTGCTGACAATCATCTACATCGCAGACACCCTTGCTCTCATCACTGTAGCCATAGAAATCACTGCCGAAACGCTAAAAAAACTACACTACTTCGCACGAAAGATTGAGAACGTTGGCAAGGTGGCGATTCGGTTTGGAGGATAGAAGCCCGTGGCCTCTTTTGTCGTCGCTTGAAGGTATTACAGCTGTCATAGAAAAAAGGGTGCGTCCATTTTTGCAGGCTGCTTACAAGGGAAGGCTTTCTGGTCACCGTGGCCATCCGGAAAGCGATATCGATGGTGCAATGCAATTTTGAACGGTGATCTCAAATATGCCTTCCAAATCTGCTAAACAATTTTGGGAGCGAAGTTACAGAGGGCGCAACCTGCACTTCAGGTTCTATTTAAGTTGCAAATAGCTGCCCACGAGCTCCAATAGTGCAACGGTTAGTGAGATGGGCTTCGAATCTCACGACAGAGGTCAGAGTTCTTCATGCATGCGCTTCATTCACTTTTTCTTGAAGTGCCTTCCAAACTATTGCCAACTGCCTTTACTTCTCCATAGAGGTAGACGTGGCCCTCACTAATACGCTACAAGCAGTGGAAAATGCTTCATTGGCTTCTGACTCAAAGTCCAAGACGCGTCTTTCAACAACAAATGGCGCCGCGCCACAGATCATCTCGAAAACTCGCAATTTCATTGTCACAGTTTTGTGATACGCTCCATATTCTGCTCTGGGCGTTCATCATGTCCCAGTCACGTACGAGCGAGCAGCAGCGGGTCGCGCTAAGGGCACCGGGAGAGGTAAAAGTGAGAACTGTGAATGTTCTCTGAAAGCAAAACTTCCACTTCAGAAGGGGTGATGTTTGGCGAAACTCGCATCTATTATAAAAACCTATTATAAAAGCGCAGCTTGTGGTGTGCGGTCCGACTGGTCTAGCCTCTGGGCCGTCTGCTATCTGTCCCCGGTTAGTCACGCAGAGGGGCGCGTAAGAGAAGGAAGAGGTTTTGGATTCCGATTTCTCGGAGTTCTCGCCGTTCTATTTCTTCTTTCCTCTACCGTTACACCTTTAAGAATCCATACTTTCATATGTCCACAATATGTCAGATTCTCATTCCAGTGGCTTTGATTTCTAACACATGAAATGCGGTTTGTTTTTTGTTTTAGCGGTCTCATTTCGTCAGGAATGAGCACTATCTCTCAAGGGATGTGGCCTACAGCTAAAGGCGCAATCACATGTCGTAAATTTGCTTTGTGGTAGGGGATGAAGCGTTCAAGCACTTTATTGCCATTGTTTTGTCGCCACGATCACCCTGTGTAGCTGCTGTGGTTGTTGTTTCAGGGCAGTGCGAGATGGCCTGTTGCATGCGCGGACGACGATAGAAATGAAGAAGTGGACAACGTTAAACTGATCTTTCTAAGCGATAATAAAAACTTTGTTGGTGAAAGCGTGTCTTAGGGGTAGAATCCGGTCGAAATCAAAGTTCCCACGTTCGCAATCAGCCAAATTGACCAGCTTCGGCTTCTAAGAACGCTGCGTTAATGACGAAGGTGTGCATGTACAACAATTATGTGTAAGCGTGCTCAGGCAAGCGTTTATATTGAATCTGGGTTGTGTATAGGTCGAGGATTATTTCCGAATGAGAAGTCTCGGAGTATGAACTAGCTGATGCCGGAGCAATGATCGTGATCGGGCGGGAAATACAAGGGAAATCCCTTGGATATGTTTGCATTCTCAATCAGGCAGTTAAGAATCGACACCTTTCCAATTTGTTCGGGGTCATATTGGGAAGAGGGTAGGGTCAGGGTAGGGGCGAGGAAATTTCGTGTGAGCATTTCAGTCTTCCGCGGCCGTGTGAATAGTAGAGGGGAGGGGGGGGGGGGGGCGGTGGAGTTTGTAGTTTTGTGGTGGCCTCAGCTGGTTAAGAAACATGGGAAGTGTTGGTGGATCAGCGACAATATACGTTGTTCCCACTCGGCCTGATGCTTGATCCTGGTTCATGAATTTGCGAGAACGAGTTGTGTATTTGTTGTTGTTTGGAATGGCTGTGCTATTTGTGAAAGAGTGTTTGCGTATTCGCGCACGTAAGCGTGTGTTTGGGAGTATGAGGAGGATCAAGGGTGAGGATATGGCCCCCCCCCATCACGAGCGGAGCATGTAATTAGTTGTGTGGTTATCACCGTGAGAATTGCAATTTATTCCGAGAGTGGCTTAGAGAAACGGAGGGAAAGAGGATGGTTGGGAGTAGGCAGAGCTACATAAGGAGGGGAATTTTTAAATGTTGGCGGACTGCAAGGGATCGTATATTGGGTAATGCTGCTTCTGTAGTAGATGCTTCATTCTATTTTTTCCTCCATAAATGTCTTTCTGATGCAAAATCAAAATCCGTCCGCTCACACACTCACACCGCTCGGGAGGAGGAGACACTTCAAATGGCATCGCTGCTGATAACGATTTTCGTCTTTGCAATCTTGTCTATGGTCATTTAGCAAATTTATATTTCCTTTATTCGGTCTAAAGTTATTTATTTTGTATTGAAAATCCGTATATCGTTGCGCCTCCATATCATTGAGATTTTTCAAGGCGTCTGACAACTTGCCGAACCGACAAGAATTCTACACTTTGCTTGTGCGATCGCTAACTCTATCAATAGCATACAAAGCAGGGCTAACGAATTATTCTTCCACGCTGTTGACAGTATTCCTTACAAGTGGCGCATTATATTTTCTCCGTGTTCAGAGATACGACAACGAAACCTCTTCTCCTTTTTAACCTTTTTGTGCATACGTCTATGCAGCTCATTGACAAACTCGCTTCGATACACACTTGAAAGCTACATCGGCCCAGACTTGCGAAAAATAGCCCAATCGCGGCGTAATCATGCGGAAGCATACACGTTACATCCAGTGCTTATATGATGCTGGTTAGGAACACGGGAGTTGGTCTGAGAGTCACGTATCAACAGAGTGCCAACGTAATTACACTCAGTCTATAAGCTCACCTTTTCTCATCCCTCATCTGACGGAGAATGCATTTTGTCAGCACATACATAATCATTTTCACGAATGGCTAGGTCAAACAATACGTGACAATACAAAAACTCTTAGTTAGTTGCAAAGATGGGTTGGACGTGCAATAGCTTATTAGGAACAGCTTTCACAACTGTAACGGAACTGTGTATGGATAAACCAGGCGGAATCGGAGCATCCACCTTAGCATTTCTTTCCGTCTTAAGTTTCGATGAAATCAACACTTCCTGGCTTTCAATCATATACCTTATTTCACCTGGGTTGTATAATTTTGATTATGTTGAAATACTGATAACCGCATTGGCTCTGGATTAACCCATATCCTTGAAGAGCACAGCAAGTCAAAAGCACTGGGAGAAGGCAAGGGAGGAAGGCATATTTTAAAACGCTGTACTATATAAATGATCGCTTCAACTAGAAAATGAATGTGTAGCGGAAATGGCATTGGAAAACTCGCCTATATGGCGCTATTGCGATTCTAGCGCGCTTCACCTCGAGCTGCACGCACCTGGTAGACCAACGCCACTATTATTTGATTTCGCGTAGGGCTACTTTGATTTCATTGGTTTTAAACAAGTGAAACAGCCCATAGCAACAAGCGTATAAAACAATGAAAGATGCAATAGGCTAAAGAGTGGAATCTAAAGAAATAAAGAACCACGTCTCAGCAAGGCGTCTTGTGTGCAGACGTGACGTGTGACAACGAACTGCAAACCACCTCATGCGAGTTAGCCAAAACTGCACCTCCCGATGTCTTTGACAACGTACTCGTACATGGGTTCAACTTGTGTTCCTTGTGCTCTATTATCGATTCCAATTTGAGAGCTGTGAAGGAAGCTCGTGAGCAATCAGACTGAATGGGTGATGGTCGTCGATACCATTCACCTGCTATTTGTGTTTAAATTATTTTCCTTGTAAAACACTCCTTGAAAGATTGCCATCATGTCACTGTTGAATGTGATGAATGTGTGTTACCCTAACTATTGCATTCCCCAGACTGAGAATAATTTTACAGCAGGCCACAGCTGACAACGGCAAATTCGCCCGAGTACTGGAGTACAAGAGTTTGTGCTTTGCATTTTTCCTCCTTACCAGATCAGACTACTTCCCTAAAGTGAACTGCAATAGCATAGACATTGTTGTAAGAAATTACTGTTGATGCTTATTAATGAGGAACTCTGAGGCTTTATCATGCATTTGTACAGGTTTCATATGTTAGTGGGCACAAACCTCTCACGTTGTTGCCAAGAATATTATCATTACAATACTTCTTGTAGCTCGTCGAGCACAGACTGGGAATCATGCATTGGCAACCCTGAAACGCTTTTGTTGTGATTTATGTGATGAGGTTGCAGCGATGACTATTTCCTAAGATCTTGCGTATGATCTAGTACTAAATGAGCAAATGTCACCTGAGCCATTGCTCCTTCTCCAGTGAAGACATTGAGAGCAATAAAAGCGATGAGCACGTAGAAAAGCATCTTTGCTACTGTTGCAAGACTGTAGCTCCGACAATATCCATCCCTTATATACAGCAGCAAAGGTGCTGCTTAGCAAGGACGAGGCTAATCGTCGGGTCTGTTTGTAGACCTCAGAATAGTGCAAACAGAAGTATCGTTGTTTGGTGCACTATCGAAAAATCAACAATTAGGGCGCATGGAACAATGCATCCATCCCAACTTTCCCATTGCTTCGGAAATGCGACTAATGGCGGCATCTGGGAGCACTGCATTTCTGTTTTGTACATGTCGATAGCTACTACTTCGTGCGGTTTGCAGTTCTCCAGAGATGTTAGATTCTCCGGTGCTACGATAATTTCGATAAGCTTCAGCTCTCGTATTTAACACTCAAGAAAGCAAAATGCTTCCAAACCACGCTTATACTCCACAGAAAACTGATCACAGCAGTGCATGTATGCTGCTCAGTACAAAGTGTGCTTATCGATCGATTGACGACCCTCTTTTGGAGATCGCTCCATCGGTGCAAAAAACTCTACAAAAGAGGTAATCATCGGTGCAAAAAACTCTACAAAAGAGGTAATCATCGAAGACTCTACAGAAAATCCCAAAAAAATACGACGTCTCCTTTTTCTAATTCAAAAAACTACGCACATCCTGGGGAATTCTCGATCCATGCGTGCTCCCCTGCCTCACACCCACTTTGGCGAAAATGGGGAAAATTGTGTTCCGAAATGATTGGGTTTTAGTACGACCCCCTCTCTCGGGTAACCCTTTAATATCCACATCACTGCAATATTGTATAATCGCTATGTATTTCATGGCTGTGCTTTTTGTGTACTTGTATCGGTTGCCCTTTGCAATAAATTGCAAACAAATGCTTTAGAAATTTTTATTTCCACCATTCATCTCTACAAGGGATTTTCACCAAAATGACAAAAGTAACAAAAAAAGTCAACAAAAAAACTCACGGTTGTAGGTCTAACGCGGTCACTATAAAGCAGTAGGTCTGAAATGCCTAATCTTGAAATATTGTGAAGCCTGTCCGAATGTCTGTGACCTCATCGGGATTCTCTCTATTGAAACAATCGTTTGAGGACTCGCAGATGGCAAAACAGCACTGAACCTACTTGGAGCTGCGGCAGCCAGTTGCTCATTGATTGTAGCTTATACAGCAGAGAATACAAAACATCGAGAAAAGGGTTAATAGTTTAGGGCTACAACATTTCATTCATAAAGAAATACCCATGATCAATTTCATGATCATTTTCACGGTGCTCCTGCGTCATCTGTAACTCGGCTGCGGAAAAGCTAAAAAGCAAAACTACATCTGTTTAACTAAAGTGAATTACGAACAAGGATGCGGCAAAAGATATTTGAGAGAAAGTAGGCAATATTGATAACAAAATAATGCTTTCGAGCTGCTCTTCTCGACTCCGCTCAGGATCTGCCTGCGAAAACCTGAAAAAAGCGAAGTTACATACTTTGAATTGCAATGCGAACAAGAAGGCAAAAATCGATATCTTTGAAGAAAGCAAATGACATCAACAACGTTATTCAAAATTTCTAAAAATCGCGGTTAGAAGAGGAAGTAGAGCGAGCCGGGGGCTGCGTCGCGGCGCGCTACCTGGAGCGCGCTAACCGGCGAAAATGCCTAAAAATTACAAGTTGACCTTGTTTGAAAGCTCATAACTTTCCCAGCGATTTATCATCTGAGAAGCCGGGATGTTTTCTTCTGGGAAGCGCTCTTGGCTTTCTCTTTCTAACGTATGTTTTATTGGTGCTCAGAAATCCGAGAAGGTCCGAGAATCCGAGAAGTACGCGATATGAGGATTATCAAGCGAAATGAAAATTACATACGGCGTTTTTGACTTTCAACAGTTATAACTTTCCGTGCTGAGTGTGTTGCAACTGCATATATAATATTTTTTGGAACCATAGAATATGATTTCCTAACACACCCTTAAGCTCCTCTGTATGTTGCCTAGATCTTGAGATATCCGAAACGAGATGATGTCGAGAAAAAACTTTTTCATCAAGAACATGAAATATGTACAGAGAGTGCGTTCAGACCCTCTTTCTAAGCGGCCTTATGCTTTCTAATCAGTTCTGGTAGCAATGCAGTAAATCCAACATTTCAGCGTTTCCCACCACCGCTCTGGATATACGCCATGTCTCCTACCTTCGCATCCAACAGTAGATATAATTGGAAGGGTGTTTTGTCTTACGAGACGTTCTCACGTGGCTAACATAGAGCACCACCTCGTAGGTGATTATCAAATACTCATAGCTTTCGTTCTGGGGATCCGCCATAGACTCGCCTCCGAGCCAGTATCTTCTCAATCAGGTGAATGGTGCTCACCCCTACTAGATGTTTTGCCTGTTCTGTTCTATTAGATGAAGTACTAGCTCATCTGTAGATTTAACTGCTCTCTTTCTGTGGAGCGCCATGCATCGTCCGTCTTCTACTCCATATTAGATTTGATGGAACCCTCGTGTGGCTCTACAGGATGTTTTTGTGTGCTTTGTATATGACGTATTTGTAGCTTGTCGATGATCGTGAATATTTCGTAAAATCAAGTAATGGCATAATGCCACTGTAACAATAGGTCCCTGTTTCAGTGATAGTCCACTGTGAATCTCCACTGATCCTTATTTGGTCCTTTTTTGACCAATACTGTAGATGATGCGAATTTACTAGTACTAGTTCGATGAGGTTTGTCCTCAACAACTCGTGATTTGATCTACTTCTTGACCTTTTTCTCAAGGTGCCCTGTAAGGATTGTTGTTTTGTCACCTTATGATGGGGGATAAAATTAATGCTGTGGGTAATAGATCCTGTGTAACGACCAAGATCTCCGTCGCTACCTACGAAACAGTGTTTATACTTCTCAAGTAAAATAAGGAGATTTATAAGATGATTTTTGCTTAAGATAGTAGAATTCCGTCGAATACTGTCTAGGAGTGAACTGGAGAATTCAGAATTTGGAAAAAAGGTAGATTTTTGAGAAATCGACTTCGGATGGAATATATGCCGAACTTTTGTATTTCAGCGGTAAAGCATCTTGGTTACATTGTTTTTACATTTCAAATAAAGTGAATCCACACTCACGAAGCTTGCGGTTGCTATGGTGTTGTTTTTTGGTGAGAACATGGGATCAGAAGTGGAGTTAAATATGCAAATTATAACTGACCTTTGTAAATTTGGACGGGAAAGGGTTTTTCCAAAAAGTACGAAAGAATATTTGGGATGAATACTTGTTAGATCCTCTGCTGTAAAAACTTCCCATCTCCTAGGAAATGTGGTATTGCTAGTCTCTATAACGGCAATTTCAGAGTACCAAATCAGACTACTTCCCTTAAGAGAATTGCAACAGCATACACCTTGTTGTAAGAATTTACTGATAATGTTTATTAATGAGAAGCTCTGAGGCTTTATCATGCATTTGTACAGGTTTCACATGTTAGTGGGCACAAACCTCTCACGTTGTTGCCAAGAATATTATCATTACAATACTTCTTGTAGCTCGTCGAGCACAGACTGGGAATCATGTCCTGGCAACCCTGAAACGATTTTGTTGTGATTTATGTGATGAGGTTGCAGCGATGACTATTTCCTAAGATCTCGCGTATGATCTACTACTAAATGAGGAAATGTCACCTGAGCCATTGCTCCTTCTCCAGTGAAGACATTGAGAGCAATAAAAGCGATGAGCACGAAGAAAAGCATCTTTGCTTTTGTTGCAAGACTGTAGCTCCGACAATATCCATCCCTTATATACAGCAGCAAACGTGCTGTTTAGTAAGGACGAGGCTAATCGTTGGATCTGTTTTTAGACCTCAGAACAGTGCAATAGAAAATATCGTTGTTTCGTGCACTGTCGAAAATCAACAATTAGGGAGCATGGAACAATGCATACATCCCAACTTCCCCATTGCTTCAGAAATGCGACTAATGGCGAGTTCTGGGAGCACTGCATGTCTGTTCTGCACATGTCGATAGCTGCTAGCTCGTGACGTTCCCAGTTCTCCAAGGATTTTGTTGATCTGCTTTTACGACAGTGTTGTAGTAGTGCAAACAAAAATTTTATATCAACAAGAACGTACCTCATTCTGTAAAAGATAAAAAGCTCTTGGCCGCGTCGTTGATTGCAACCACCGCGAGAAGCACTAGACGTAAAATTACTTTTACTTTTCCGAGGTTTCAATCTCAGTGCATGACGGCATATGGCCTGCCGCTTCATCTGTGTGGAGTCATAGGATGGATGGCAGACCCATCGTATATTAAAGGAACAGTTTACGATACTTTTCGGCTTCATTGCTCTCCATAAAGAATGGTGGCGCTGAAGAACACAAAAATGAATATAAAATTAAAGGAAATTTTCAGAAACTGTGAAACAGGGTGTCTCGATTTTGGCGTCGACGAATTTGCAGCCTAGAAGCAAAAAGTTGAACAAGTTTTCAAATGATGGTATCATCCGATAGGGTTGCTGTTACTAAGGGAATATCCCTTATCCTACCTTATCGCTGTCGTTATCTTTTCTCTCATATACACGTTGAACTGCCGCCGCTCGCTGACTGAATCGTAGATGGGTGTAGGCCAGCTTAGACGGTCACCGATTTCTTCAAGCATTCAGTACACACAATCGCGCTACACGGCACACGCTCTGCCAATGTGGAATGGCCTATCCAATTTGGATGAAATCAAGATA
>OZ022259.1:22132935-22371191 GCA_963978905.1 Trichostrongylus colubriformis | reverse complement strand
ATTATATCCAACAAAACATTAACAATCGGTGAGCAAGAGAACAAAATCAAACGATGGGCTGAAGACAATGGCATTTGGGTGAGTGAAGGGTTTGTGAATAAAATATGAGCAGTTCCAGGCAGCATCCTTCACCCGCTGACATTTCAGGACAAAGTAGAGGCAATCGAAGATGACAGGATGGAGTTTAGAAATGCAATAAAGAAGGAAGTTAAGCACGTTATAGACTTCCTTCCACAAGCATTTAAGCAGTTTTTCCGAGTAGTTGAAGACAAAAACTTGACTCCTGACGAAATCACGCAAAGAAAAAGGGAACTTAAGAAACTCAATCCTGAGGTGAGCGGATTTTTAAATTCCAATTTTTTTCTCATCCATCTTTAGGTATATCTTAGCCTTGATGCCAGTGTTCGTTTATCTCTGCAGTCAATTAGCCTTTTAGGTATTCCGTACGTTGAAGTTTATCTTCGAGCAATTCATGCAAGGTTATGGCCCCTATGGTAATGGTGGATTATGACAGTTGATTCTGAGTTCTGTTACAAAAACTGCCTCCTTAACCTATGTTCTGCTTACAGCATTCGCAGAATGAAGCAATGACGACGATGCTATGTAGCGGCGTTCAGCACGATTTTAAAATTTGCTGGTGGCAGTACTGTTATATCTGAGGTTCTTTTATTTCAAATAAATTTTCGGAAAAGCGATTAGCTCAGAAGTGTAGTTGAGTCACACCCTTAACACGTAACAATCATTGCGGTGGAGAGATAATAAGGATGCGCACCTGTTAATGGCAGTGTCAATGATCAAACTCTGTTTAAAGGCACATTCCAAGATTATCAGAATATCACATCTCTTGCCGTGAATGGATAATTCGACCCAAGCTACGTAGGGTGTACCTTTACCGAGGCGTGGGTGTCAGTTCCTGGAGCGTGCGGAGCCAAAGAATCTAGCGTACCAGCTCGGCCCCGCCCACCCCAGCGGGGGGTCTGCCTTTACTCTACGACTTTTATCTTTGACAAAGGTAGACCAGCTACTAGTCAAGATCTTGAAATTGGCAGTAAACCAACCGCCTCGTGAAGCAAACCCACTACTGAGTGACCTGACCCCACACTTATTTACTTACTTACTTACCTACTTACTTACTTATCCTCCTTAGCTCGCATTGAGTGCTGCTGTAGATACCACTGGAGTGCGCAAGGTCTTCACAGTTCTCCTCCACTGCAATCTGTCCATGGCCACTATCTTTGCTTGCTGAATACTAAGTCTGCAATTAGAAAGACCTTTCGATATCTGTTTCAACCATGTTTTCTTCGGTGCTCCGCGCTGAATCTTCCAGTCATGCGACCAAATTCTCCATAAGGTCTTATGGGGATATCGTTCCGGCTGCATTCTGCAAACATGGCCAAACCAACGAAGCCGTCGTTGTTGGATTTCCATTTCGACGGTTGTTTGGCGACAGCATCGTTGCCTTATCACTCCGTTTTTCAGTCGGTCGCGAAGAGATACACCGAGTATACGTCTAAGGCATCTCATTTGAAAGGATTCCAATTTTCGGATGTCAGATCGCAGTAATGCCCAAGTTTCAGAGCCGTAAAGAAGTAATGGTAGCACCAGGGAGCGAAAGATCTTCATTTTCAAGTGTATCGTTATGTTATGCTTCTTCCATCACACCAGGAAAGTGTGCCAAAAACTTTCGATGCTGAGCCAATCCGATACACAACTTCTGTTGATGACGCCACTTTCTTCTCCTCCACAGTCGAGCCCAGATACTTGAAATGTGAGACTTGTTCAAAAACATTTCCATTCAGATGCACTCGTGCAGCAATTCCGTCAGATGTGAGAACCTTCGTTTTATCAGTATTGATGGCTAATCCATACGGCCTTGCAGCTCTTTCAATTCTGTACACTATTTCACAAGCTTCAGTATCATCATTGGCAAACATAGCGACGTCGTCAGCATACATGAGATCCGTGATGAATTGTCCTTCTCCAAACTGTATGCCTGTTTGATTCACTTGAGCGGATTTCATGATGGAGTCAATGACAGTATTGAAGAGTACTGGTGACAACACGCATCCTTGACGAACACCAGTGTTGACTACGAAATCTTCCGACAATTCTCCCTTTATGCGAACTCTGCTACGGGAGTTTTCGTATGCGTTGCGTAGTAGCCGAATCAGCTTTTCGGGAATGCCTTCTGCAGCAAGCGTTTTCCAAAGAGCCACCCGGTTGACGCTGTCGAATGCAGAAGCGAAGTCAATGAACACGATGATGAGACGCTTCTCACAGCGAACACGTTCCTCTAGGACTTGCGTCAGGGTGAAAATTTGGTCAGAACATCCACGATTGGGACGAAATCCCGCTTGTTCCTCCCAACTCATCTGTTCTCGTCGTCGCTGGATTTGCCCGAGTATGATTTTCATGAAGACCTTCCCAATAATAGATAACAAGCTAATTCCGCGATAGTTCTTGCATTCGTGAGTATCTCCTTTCTTGTGAATTGGTATGATGATCGCCTGCTTCCACGAAGTAGGTATACTTTCGGAAGTCCAAACAAGATGTAGCAGTGAGTGCAATCGTTATCGGAGAACGTCACCACCAGCTTTCAAGGCTTCAGCTGTCACACCATCATTTCTCGCTGATTTTCCACGCTTCAACTGATTCACCGCAATTTCAATTTCACCGATAACAGGAGGTTCCACGGAAATACGATCAAACGATTGATTGTGAGAAGAATTTGGCGGCAATTCATCTGGTATGGGATGGTTGTAGAGCTGGCTAAAATACTCTTTCCACCTGTCAAGTCGCTCTGTACGCGATCGTACGTAGCTTCCATCACTTTTCTTGATGTTGTCATCTACGCTTCTAATCTTCCCTCCAAAACGGCGAAGAGTTGCATATAGTCGGCGATAATCTCTGCGGTTGGCCTGATTCTCATGTTCTGCTGCGACACTGTACCAGTATTACTTCCTTTCCATTCTGAGACGACTACGTACGACACGATGAAGCTCCCGGTATCTTTGTAAATCAGTCAGTTTGCATTGTTTTCGTTGATCCACCAGATCAGGAGTTTCATCAGAAATCCATGCTTGGGTGCGATGCCGGCGAAGTGGACACGTGGATATGACAGACTCAGTAACAACCGCAGCAAATTGATTAGTCGCATCGTCAGCGTTTTCGGATGTTGTTAGAACAGCGAACCAGATATTTGGAGGTGCTGTCTGAAGATAGGGTCATCCAATTTGCAACAATCTCTGCATGTTCGCTGATGTCTGGTGGCTCTTCAGTTTCAGTTTGGACCTCACACTAGGCACCGGAACACTTGCAGCACACTCCCGGTTGGGATGGGCGGGGCCGAGCTGTTGCGCTAGATCCTTTGGCTCTGCACGCGCCAGGAACTGACATCCACGCCTCGATAAAGGTACTGCCTACGTGGCTTGGGTTGAACTGTCCATCTACGGCAGGAGATGTGATCCGCTGGCCGGACGACCTACCTCTCTTTCATTCGTTTGTAGATTTGACAGCATTTATGCATAGCCGATCAAAAAAAGATCATGTTTTCAGTGGTAATCAATCGCTACTGTGGGATGCGCCTCGCAGTCCAGTTTCATTCATAATATGGTAGGAGGAAGGCGACGTGGCCTATAAAATGACATGCGCGTCCCAACGATATGCAGTGCTTTCATCCTCCCAGACAAGCCAGGTACAAATTCAAATTCGACCCTGGAAGGATATGAGAATGGGAGTGCGCGCCACTTGTCACTGCACCACCACCCTGTGGGCCTCTTATGGTATCGATCAAAGCTGCACAGTGTTCCTTCATCACTCAGGATGGAATGTAATAGGTAAATGGACCGGAGTAGCGAATTTGGATCCTAGTCATTCTAGAAATCAGTGCTGATGAACAATTTCGGTTGAAATATACTAAAAATTCTACGGATTACTCTACGGTACCACTCTGGTGGCTCGTTGATCTCTTGAACGGATTCAGGAGCATAGTCTTTAGTAGTTAGTGAAGGCATTCGAAAACCATTCGAAGCTCGCCCAATGCAGGGTAGGACTAAACTGATTAACTGAGGAACAGGATGACTACGTCCTAGCCAGGGTGGTATTTACTACGCGCTGCTGCAATGGCATTCAGGAATCAGAGACACATTCTGCAAAAGATTTCAAAAAAGGAGAGAAAACAGTTGTACACGAGTGAATCTGCGGAGATGATACAGTTCAGGTCGTGAGACCTTCCATAGCTCATATATTATCGAACAATTCGTCATATTTGTAGAATTTTTTGACAGATGTGACATTCTGCCAAATGTGAATAAACGGATCGCAGATGCTATACAAACAAATTACGATCAAATCAAAATTACTATTTAATCGGATTACAGTAACTGCATGAGTTATTTATGGAATCACACAAGGATTAGTGGTCGAAACTTCGATTGGTGATCGAAACTTTGTGCTCGAAAATGCCTTTGAAAGCTGAAATAAAAATCAGCTTTTGTTGTTTATGTTTACTCCGCTGTATAGCAGGTGCTGAAAAATATTTGAATTGTGCAAAGACTGACTCTTCCCTATCATTATATAGCTTGTAAGGTTTAGCTGATGGGAGCAATGGTCCTGTACCCATGAGATGACCGTCTAACCAAATCTGTCAACTATATTTATGATGGTTTGACTTCTTGAAGCCTGCGTAAGAGAGGTCAGGATGCTTCAACCAAAGAAATTGGAAAGAAAAAATGAAAAAAAAAGTCTGATGAACCGATAAAAAAGTGGACAAAGCTGCAAGAGCTGCATGTATTACATCCTGCAGTTATGGGTGCACATCTCATATTCTTTTCTCAAGATGCATGATCAAAACAAAAAAAGGGAAATTCTCCCGCATTGCAGGTGACAACAAGATTTATGTAATAGGTTGTTCGGAAAATTCTCAACGTTTTACATGATTCACTTTAAACGGTCGGGAGTATACGTGTGGGAACGTTCTGTATGGTGCAGTTGGTATCTTGCATTGGGTCCGGCCAAAAGTTTGCATTCTACAACTGGGAGGTACATGGGAGGCAGTCCTGGGTCGCCTCCAACAAATAAACCCCAAGTCCACTTTCGGACAGCCTGGCCGACTATCCGGAGTATACCCAGCCCCCACGACAAAGCCTGGCAAGCTACTCGTGGGTCTTCATTATGCCGAAACCAACAATTAAACTGGGCCTCATTCCCTGAGCCTGAGGGAGCCCCAATACGGTAGCGTTGAGTAGGATCGCTCGGGAGAGGCTGCTAAAATCTCAGGGTTATAACAGGCTGCCTAAATCGAGAAGAACTAAGATGGCGATCTGTAGTTCAAATGCACAAACCCTTGCATCGTAAGCGAGTATCGAAGATCTGATGATGCAAGCCAAGAAGATCAAGTACGACGTCGTCGGTCTGACCGAGACGAGAAGGCATCGCCCGCTACACGCCGATTACGAGACGAGAAGAGCCAGGAGAGGTGTTGGTGGTGTGAACGTTCTCGTCAACACGCACCCGGCCATCAACATCGATTCGTACTAAAATCTGACAACTCGAATCGCACCTTCGCGATTAAAAAGATGTGGTTCAAGCCTGGCTTTGAACATCTTCATCGCCTATCCACTAACATCAAGCTACGACGAAGATGAGCTCGAAGCATTGTATGTGGAATTGGAGACGTTCTATAAAAAAGACCATACCTTCCTCAAAGTCATCGTCGGTGACTCAAGCGCCAAGATCGGCTCGAGAACAATGGGCAATGAACTTCACATCGGGACTGACGGAACGGAATGGAATGAGCAGGGCGAAAGGCTGTCTGAGTTTATTATGTCGAACTATTCCGTATAAAGGTTTTAAATAGCGCGATAAACACTCTCCAGTTGCGTAGCTCCTTGTTCTCGACACTGCAACAGGGCACGATGCGTCTCAGCTGCACTCAAAGAGTAGGCGTATGACAGTACCGACAGCGCCGGTCTAGCAGCTTCCTCAACTACGGCAGGACCAAGCGACTGACCAGCCTGAGAGAAAGAGCAACGATTTCGAAGTATTTCATGACACAGCCCATAAGCACAGCTTGTCAGCACAAACTCGGAAATTGTAGAACCCAAAACAAATTTCAGAACGCAGAGCGGACCATTACCTACTTTGTCGGCCAATCTAGCTGCTTTGGATGGCATTAAGTGAGTCGGCGACTTTCGTGAACCACTTCTATTGCCATAAGCCCTAAGCAGAGGTATCAACGGGTGCTCATTGAAATCCATCAGTTCGTGCTCCCTAAGCAAAGCATACCAAGTTCAGAAGCCTGTAAGTTGATCCATGAAGATGAGTGCTGTATGTTCTTGATCTCCAGCTTGTACACACCTGAGTGTGTAGACCTATAGCATACAAACCAATCATAAACGCACACATATGAAGTTTCCGATTAGACGCTGGAAATGAGAAAATTATGAGCAAAATGTATGAAATTCATTGCCAAATTTGAATAGAATAAAAATGTGGAGGTAATCAAGAAGAAATCAATTAGTCAAATAAATTGGAAAACCAATGTGGGCTATTTTAGACATTCTATTAGGTTGTAGGGAAAGTTCTGGCCGCTTTCTCGCGTTCACAAGATAAATTCAAATATCAGAGCGCGTCAACATGAAACAGCTGACATATTGTGCTCCTTAGATAGACAAAAAGTTGCCCTTTCTAAATATGTGTTTTATTAGGAATGCCACAAGGTTTTCGAATCATTAGGGAAATTTTAAAGTGCTGCGAAAATGGCACTTTTAAGATGACTTCACTTCAAGAGTTCTTATTTAGCCGGGTATCAGCGAAGGTGAATACAAATGTGAATACTGCAAAAGGAAGGGGTGGAGCATTGCATGGAACACTTTGTCCATGGTTTCAGAAGTGCAGAAATGAGAACGAGCTGCTTGGTGATCGAGTCAGTCAATCGAATGGCAGAAGGCGATAAGCGTCCATATTTGCAGGGGATATCTACAAGTCAGGTAGCCTTGATTTTGAAAAATCCAAAAAAATGGGTGCCGCCGGATGCCTTGATTTGGAAAAATTCAAAAAATGGGTGCCGCCGGATCCCTCACGGCAGTTATGCGCAAGCGCATTTTTCACAGATCCTTTTCCAGTAATTGAAGCCGTCACAGGCTAAAGCCTTCACTCGTCCATTATATTCACCAGATCCAGCGCTGACTAAGCCCCACTTTCCCAATATCTGGACAGCTCCTTTAGTGGCAGTGTGTTCAGAAAGAGTGGCGATTTGGAGTCGACTTTTTTCGTTTCGCGCAATATAAACCATCAGCCCTTAATCGAATTGAGATGTGTAGGTGTGCATAATGAAGTGTAGCGTAGCGTAGCGAATCGAATGGTGTTTATTCTGAGTTAATGAGTGTTAATGAGTGTAGCAAATTAAATGGTGTTTATTTTGTGAGAAAACATGCTTTCTGAGCCGAGTTATGATCTCCCGAACTTGAAATTTCAGAAACCGGCCAAAACTTTCCTTACAACCTAATATTTCATTAAGAGAAAGGAATGCTCGAAGACATACCTAATAGACTTCGTTGAGAGCAACGACAACACGACTGTGACTTCCTCCCGCTTCTGTTAAAACCCGCTTCGCTAACATGTAATGTGCATGAGCTTGTGTGGTCCGTGATACCAACACGGATCCTCCTCTGAACATGAAAACAATAATTATATTTTGTAGATTTTGAAAAAAGTTAACAATTTACAGGAACTGACTTCGCCTTGCTACTACTAGGTTTCAACGTTGATGGTGTTTCACTGGTTTCTGTAATAGTAGATGCAGACGTCGGAATGCCACGCATGCTTTCATTACCTTCATCAGAAGAAAGCCTCAAACTGCATCTGCTCTGATATACACTTTATTTCCTCATCACAGGCCCTTTTTCTGGAATCAGCCAATTGCAGGGAAACGGATATACAACAAAGACTTGACCATCATGTTACTTATTGAAAACAGTTGTTGTTTACCTTAACACAAGAGAAGAATGAGAAGGGATTGGGAAAGTGATTCGTCCATATGTGGCGATCGGTCGTCAGATGAGACGATGGGTCGCCATTGTGTGCCGACGCAGAGGAAGCCACCGGCCGAGAGCCTTTTCGCAGCCAGATGAGCGCGGATGTTGCTTGACGGCCGCTGCCGGCGATCGATCAATAGCGCCGAATGCAGCGCCGGCGCGGATCTGAGGCACCTTGCTTGTAAACAACACACGGGTGCTTGTGCACTTAGCCTGGTAGATGATCGGACACACGTTTCATTGGTTACAGACATAAGTATTAATAAATATTATTCACTAAATACATATTTACATGTTTTATTACTGCAAAATGCAGGTGAAACAGTCGTGAATGAATGCAAATGCAGAAAAAACCTTATTGTGCAAGCTGCATTGCCCAGAAGTTGATTTCGGGGATTCAGATTTCTGAAGTACTACTATTTCAAAACTGGAAATGTGTATGCCAAAGGAAGAGACTAAAACGGTGAAATGCTCTTCTGCAGTTGCAGTTGTTGATATAGACATTATAACTGCTTACGTAGAGTAAAGATCAAGGTCCACCCTCGTAGCTGCTTTTTCATGTGTGAGAAAGGGATGTCCAGTTTAGCCTAAGCCTAGGGAGGGAAAGGAGCTTTGACGTCGACGCAAAGTTCCGTCTCTCTCCGACTTTATTTGACCGCGTTCGACGCTAAATAACATTTAATCTGGCCATCCGAGTTCCCCATGGCAGTGGAGCTGATACTTTCACATATATGTGAAGAAGAAGGCTAGACGCGAGAAGACATTCAGCTACCCTTCGGTGTAATTGTAGTCATGAATCGGCGAATAAAGAGTTCTTTTTCATCACTATTTTTGACAGAAAACCATTTGCGCGTCAAATACAGTGTATCCATGGATTTGGCAAATCAACCGATGGCAAAATAGTGACACAATGGAAATCAGATGCCAGTAATAGAAGTATATGTATAGGAGTCTATGAGTAAGTAATGTTCCAAATTTGAGCCGAAACCGTCCAGTTTGAACGGAGTTATGAACCCGTGAACTTGTTCGTGTCGTGTCTGGAGCAGTGCCGCGCGGGTTCATGGCCGGCCAGCGCGCGTGCGGCGAGGCGAGCGCGGTCATCACTTACGCGGGGGTACCTCTGGTCAGTAGCTACCACGGGTCCAAAGCGATTGCCTGAGGGATGCGGCTGAAGAACAGGACAAAGCTCAAAACACAAGTATTTGTGATGCTTCATATCTCCGTTGGTGCTGAACTTCATGAGCGACTGATAGCACCGTTGAATTCAGCGCCCTCGATTACCTAGGTATACAAAATTTCGTGCAAATTGGTTGTCTAGTTGTTCTAAAATAAACACCTTTCTTTAAAACCTGTGACGTCATTTCATGCCTTACCCGACGGGAAAGGCATAGTGCATTTCTTCAAGCCAAATTTTTCGAAACGGCCAGCTATGATGGCCGTTTTTCGGCAGTTAGTGTTGTATGCCTTTCCAATGATGAGTAAGGCATATGATACGGTAGCATGCGAAAAAAGTGAAGTGTGCGACTGCACACTTCACTTGAATGACCAGCGTTGGGTTTTGGGGTGTTTTTCGACGTGCACACTGCGGATTTCGCTTCATTTTTGTTGCTTTTTTCGCGTTTTTCGTATAGTTTGATGGATTATGGTATTGCATTTTCTTTAATTTGTTTTTATTTATGCGAATGCACAGTTAACTTCGCAGCTTGCCTGCGAAATGCATGCAGTTAAGTGGAATGTTTCTTCGCACAGCAACGAAAATTCAGCAAATGCAACCGTGCTACAATAAGCCTGACGTGAAATTGCGGACCAACAACATATTTTGCGTCAAGATCACTCTACATGCACATTATGCGACTATTTTCAGCTGCACACGAGTTTTGTGAACTGAATGAGGGATTGAGGTTGGTGTAGGGGTGCTGACATATAATTACTCATTTTCTCAAGAACTATAGTGAAGTGTAGTGTTGCAGTAGTTATCTGTGAGGCTATTGAAAGGTTTCGGAAGGGCTCGGGATGAAGTTCTAGTTGCTTGTTGTTGCTTTTGCCGGATTTTTTTCGAAGAGTACTTAAATGGAAGTATGGTGCTGCCCTTCGCCGAACGAAAATTCTGAAGGAATTCTGTCACTATATGTATACTTAGCTTCAGTTCTGAAATGAGTTCCGAGACTTCGAAGGCGTTTAAAAGGTACTATGAAATACCATCGTTGCTTCCTGCCGAGCGGAGTTTCCGACAGAGTTTCACCCCTGTTTAGTAGTGCTTCGGATGTATAGTTACAATAGAATGCGCACTTTGGTGTATATTTTTACATAAGAACTGAGAGATTCCACTCCCCTCCAACAAAAGGTTAAGCAAAAGTTGGAATGAAGTTCTAGTGGCATGATGTTATTTTTTTGTCATCTATATACTCAGCTTCAGTTCTGAAACTGCTAAAGTTGTCACGCGTGCACGATAATTAAATTCTAACGCTGCTACTTGCCGAGCGCAGGCTGCAAAGGAGTTCTAACCTTGCCTAGTAATGTTCTGGGTGTATGTTTTACTATAAAATGTACACTAAAGTTTAGGATCAGTTAAAGTCGGGGTAGAGGGGAGAGGGGCAGAGAGACGCAACATTTAAACAACATCGAAGCTCCTTCCCTCCCTAGGCGTGAAGATTTTGCATCTCTCCGACTTTAACTGACCCCAAGTGTATATTTTTACCTCAGAATTGACATAGGAAAGTCAAGGTTCTGTACATAAGTTACTCTGTGTATTCTGAAGCTGCTACAACAACTTCATTCAGCCCACAAAAAAATTACATTAAATGGAAAACATGCAAGCGAACGTTAGCAGGAAAATGTGCACATTTTACTTGAGTATTTATCAATGAATACAGAAAAACAGCCCAGCATTGTGACAGAAATGAATGCATAGCCTGGAAGAAATACTTTAGCACAAATCAATATGAACGATATGAGATAATACCAGAGCTGCAACCAACTGGGTCACCATGGAACTTCGCTCCATTCACTAAATCAGCAGGCGATGCTTTCCATTGACTCGGTTCTCGTTTAAATGGGGCCGCGGAACGAAGTGGGCAGCAATCCGAAATGAAACAAGTGAGCTAGAGAATGTGGATTTTACCCAGACTTAGGAAGGAAAGGAACAGAGGGGAAGATGAACCATTTCCACCCATTCATAAATACATAACACACAAATACAATATCAATTGCTACCCTGTAAAAAAATTCACCCGAACATTAAATAGCTTCTTCAGCAGAATTTTGTGAATTTGATGACACTAGCTGAATGCAATATCCTTCGTCCAAAATTGAGAAATCGCACGCCATGACCGACAATGGACCACGAGCATCTAGCGGAGACAATGAAAACTTGCGTCCGGTCGATCTGTGCAGTAGCTCAGAGTTTCGCCTAAAAATTGACGAATATGAGCGGACTAAGTAAACCAGAGAAGCAATGAACAACATTTTACGATGGAAATGGACAAAAGAGAAAAATGCTCGTCATTAAGTTAACCATTCATTTCCGGAAAATTATGGAGCAAATGAACAACTTAAGAGAATTGCTTAGCGAAATCGAAGAACATTATGGCTTGAATCGGAGTAAAGTTGCGCATTGACATTATCATATTAAATTCGCCCACATAAATGTTTGGCAAGTCACCAACAAGCCTCATTGTCACTAAACATAGAGACAACGTGTTAACATTCAAAAAACTGCAATTATAGCGAAAAGCTTTGAAGTGCCGAGAAGATCCGCACGAATGTTTCCGGAAAAAGGCCGGTTCAGAGCTGCCACGACGCAGAATGTGTGAAGTGATCTGCAGAGTATCTGCGACTGGACACATTTTATTTCACGTCAGGCTTACTATAGCACGGTTGCAGGCGCCCACTAGATCTCATTCACCGGCTGCCGTGCATTTGCGTACATGTGGAGGTACCGTAGCCCTACGCCTAGTTCTTAATTCGTTTTGGCGTGGCGTATTCACTGCGCTATTGCATTATTCAGGGTGTTCTTCTTCTTAACTACTGCTTTCTCATTTTTGATTTTATATTTTTTTTCCCTTTGCATTCATTCAAAAAAAGCGGTCACAACTAGTTCGAGTGTAATCTTTTTAATCGTTCCCTTCACATTCCTTACAACTGCTTCTTGCTTGTAAGCTTCCTCGCAACACGAATATGCTCGTCTGAAATGAATCGTGGCTAAACTTAATGTGGTTTTCGTCCTTTTCATTTCATGCCGGCATCCATAGTTGCTTTGAGAACCCACTATGATTGTATTATTTATCATTATATGTACAAGGATGATCGTACTTACATCATTTATATATTTACAAATTCTAATTCCTCAACATGTAGGTACAGCAAATAATTTGTAGATAAATTGAACGTGTGGAATGTTTCCTCCTGTGACTTTGCTAACCATCGCCATTGCCCGCACCCTCGCGTGAACTGTCCTTCGCTACACGGCTTTGTTTGCGCTGAAAGTGTTTTCACTGAATTGAAGCTCGGAAATGTAAATTGTCAGAATACTCACGGTGTGTAGCTCCACTTTTGATAGTTTTGGTTTTCCTCCCACCTTGTAAAGCTCCGGTCGGGTGGCTATCCCTGTTGCGGGTGTCACCCTAATTTTTGATGCTGCGTCCACCAACTCGTGAATGGCGGTGAGCATCTCTCGCGCCTGTTCAGTATCTGTGTTCACCAATACATTGACATTGGTGTGAAGTACAGATACCTTCTAAAAAACTGAGGTTTAGTTATAATTCGGCTATTAAGTAGTTTAAAATGCTCCTCACCGCACTGATGGAGTTTCTTAAAAGACTCCTCTGTTCCTTTCTTTCTTGAGCAGCGCTCACATCTGTTGAAATCTGTGTCACACTTGACCCTTGTTCCCCAGTTATTGCCGTTTCTTCGTAACCTTGTGGTTGCGACATGGCTGCTATATTTGAAGGCTTGCTGTGAAGCATTACAGCATGACGATGAACACAGCTGATTCCGGTCCGATTATCCATGCAAGAGCAGAACCACGCATATGGGCAAACGTCACAGATAGGGCAGTGGACGTTCCCTTCCACAGATTCACAGCATTGGCAGCCTGTACGTCGCTGCACATAAAGGAGCTCCTCAGACTGCCTTGAGTAGACTTCCCATTTTTCGGCGCTTACCCGCCTGATGCTGTCAAGACGGCGGCCGTAATGTTTTACAGCCAAGCGATGACACATGGTAGTCTGTTGGACGCGGTAGGAAGCTGTAGCCAATCGACGACGAACCTTAATGAAACCCTGCGTTGTTTACCAAAATGAAATACTCGCGACATACCTTGATTTCATCTGATAAAATGGAATAACGAAAAGGCTGTTTCGCCCTCTCAACCACAGACAGCCAATGAAAATGTATTAAAAAGGGCTCATCAGTGTGGTCTTTGCAAAATATGAAAAAAAAACTGAAAGAAGTATGTAAATGTAATGTAGTACCAAGCAGAACCATAGATAAACATCAAATCCAATTGCTCCTTCACTCCCCCCATCCTCCCAACCCCCCCCCCCCCAAGGTATATGTATAATGCCATAGACATGTGAACAAATGAATAGATGGACCGAAAATTCGAAACGTGAGGGCATAATGACTGAGGAGCAAAGTTAGCACTCATCCATTCAAACTAGATTCACATATAGCATTTGCCCGAATCGTCATAGATCTCAGATCGCAATATCTAAGCAAATCACAGGTGGCTGTGATATAAAAACGGTTCACGCAAGAGTAATCGCTGTTGTTCTCCAAAACACATTTAATCCATGGCTAATTTGAAAAGTATAAAAGGGACCAATTGAATGGCCAAAAATACAGTCAAAAGGATTCGTCAAAATAAGCTTCAATCTATAATAATAACAAAATCGTGACATACCTGTCTCAGCTAGAACAGTTAATCAGGCTTGACTCCAACACGCTTTGCGTAGAGAATAATTACCCGTCAGTATAAAAAGACAAGATGCACTGCATGCTCATTCTAGCATCAAAACTCCAGAAACTTCTCAAATGTTACCTATTCGTTCATGGAAGAAGCGCACTGCCATTACGCAGCCATCGTACAGCCGGCGCAGGATATCCCGCTAGAGTATCCAGTTGACAGCGGTGCGCAAGCGGTTGCCTTAACAATTCTGGGCTACTTCAAAAAAAACACTGAGGTAATGCAAAGAGATCGTAGGAAATGTCGTAAGTGCGAATGTATGCTTCAATTTACTCCTTCTAATTCCATAAAAACTAAACAATTGACGATTTCAAAAAAAAAAACAATTAGTACCATGTTGGAAAGCAAATGAAGCTCCATTGATTAAAGTATGAGCTTTGCTGAGAAATAAAGAGAATGTTTGAAACAAGGGGAATAAAATACGGCATGAGCTTATTGCACAACTTGATACTTACATTTGACCCCTGTGCTGCAAGTGAAAAAGCTCAATGCAATGCCGCACAATCAATCGATCCAATCTTTCAGGTTCTCCCAGACCAGAGTGGATGATAGTGAGTACTAGAGAGAAAATAGCAAGAAAATAACCCAGTCAAGTTTATGTTAGGCGTCTTTAAACTACATCACTTTTAGACTAAAGCGCTAATTATTTGAATGAAGTGTGCAGTCGCACACTTCACTCAAAAAAAACCAAAACAAACCAAAACATTATTACAACGCTGAACTGGGGCAAAATAACACCTTTGGCATTCAAAAAAGGGGCTATCAATACCGGATAAGACCCCGAAAAGCAACAGAAACACAGAAAATCAGAAGATTTAGGAACCAAAACTATTCCAAATTCCCGAACATACATACATAAACATAAACTACACGAGCATACACAAACTAAACAAAAAGTTACAATACTGCACCAACCTTTTCCATTCCTCCGCACAACTTGGCTTCCCGCCAACTCATGGTTTTCAATAACCAGCTTCCAATATTATCGCTATCCAGCGGTCAGATGGATGCCAACTCAGACTCTTTTCCGTCCACCAAACTCCTCACGAGGGTACATTACTGAAATCAAGGACAAGTGTGTCTAACTCAAGTTTCGAGAGAGTACTAACTTATCTCCAGGATCCAAACCGAAGTGCTGCCGCCGAACAAAGGATGCTGTGAGAGCACACTGACAATTTCGGAAAATAGCGAAACTGCGACTATCAAAGAGACTGGAAAAGACGAAAATACGAAAGGAGCAGATTCAAAAGAATCTTCAAAAACAAGAATGCACCTCACTTCCTGCCTAAACTAACATGAACTCCCAAGAGGAAACACATTGGGTATGCTAAGACAACCTCTCTGGCTGGTTAATACCTTCATCCATCCAATCCATGACTAATTCATGCATACATGAAGTCAAACATAGCTCCTGGATCGGTATTTTCAGGCACTGTGAGGAATACCTAAACGAACAGCTACCTAGAAGCTGCGCTTCATAAAAATTGACGGAAAAATTGCAGAAACACGAGGTTAACAAGCAACAAAAGAGATGAAAATTCATTGAATACGAGAAAATGCTCTTCACACTTTCTCTAAATGGGAGCACTGAAAGACAATTACCACATACAATAGCCAAAAAACCGAAAATCTCATGACAAGCTCTAAAGTAATGAAACATACCACCTCCAGCCTTGACAGTGTTTCAATGTCAACTCCCATTGCAATTAGAGGCTGAGTCCCTGAAACAAATTCATTTTGTAGCACTAATACCATAGTCTCCATGGATAGGAAATGCGACGAACCTCACTCATGAATCGATCTGAAGATAAAATGAATTGAAAAACACCAACATCGACCCCTACCTTTGATAAAAATTTCATTTCCCCACTCCGGATCTCCTTCTCCCTAGGCTTAGGCACAAAACACACTCCAGGTTTGCATTAGTATCTTAGAGCCTTCCAGCAAATAAAAACGTATAACTATTGCAGACATGCAATAGAAAAACCAAAGAACAAAAAGATATACATTGAAATTCGCTGGAAGTGGGTGCGAACTGGGGTGTGAGATTTAGCCTGAGTGAGTCTAAGGGAGGAAATACCTAACCAACGGGCGATCATCAATCTAAGGCATTTTGAAACGTAATACTAGCGCAAACACGCAGTAAAAAACGCAAAAACGAAAACGATTCAATGCAATATGCAAGAAATTGTGGAGCGAACTGGAGTGTGAGATTTAGCCTGAGCTTAGGGGGAAGGAAACACACTTCACCAACGGGTGATCAAATACATATGAGAACAGCACCACAAAGGGGGACAACAAGTTGGACATATGGGTCTGGAAAAATATATTTGCTCGAAAATCAGAGCAACGATGAAGGATAACCATGGTCAGTAAAAACACAATAAGAAAGAAGAAAAGATTCAAATGCTATGAAGATATGGAACCGGCGGAATGCAGGCTCACCTGAATGAAAGAATCTTGTCAAGTAATGATCTATCTTTTCTTTCTGGTCCAAATACAACACTAAAGGCTTTGCTAGGGTATAGACATATACATACAATACGTAGAATATTCACTGAAAGTGGTATCATAAGCAATGAAAACGGTCGAATTAGTTAACAATTAAGAACGGAACAAAATCTAATCAAATAAAAAGACCAATAAAATGAAATGAAGTAAAAATGATATGGTGGAATTCAACTCACCAAACTATGCGACACTATGATTTTGAAAGAAGTGATAGAATTGCGAATATGTCGCCTATGTCGAATGCCTCAAAGAATAATCTGAAGAAATTGAATAGTTCCATACAAGTGTATTCGATGTCATCACAACTTAGGAAAAAAAGCGGCTCTTTTCGGTCACATAAAAGTTCAGCGTCATGCGAAAAAACGAAAATAAAAACGCAAACTACGCGAAAAGACAAAAGAAACTAAGCGAATTTTAAAGTTTGCACGTTAAAACACCTCGAAATTCTCAACAGTTGCACACTTAAAATGAGCCCACAAGGATGCAACAAGAAAACAATGATGAAATGCTGTGATAACAAAAGAAATACATCATACCTACCGGGTCAAATAAAGTCGGGGGGGGACGTAATATTTTCACTCACGTCAGAGCTCCTTCCCCTCCCTAGGCTTAGGCTGAAACAGATGAAACCTATGCTTTGATAGATGCTTTTTCATGTGGGAGGGGTCAAATAAAGTCATGTTCAGCCTAAGCCTAGGGAAGGAAAGGAGGACCCGAAACAGAAATGACCAATAACAGAAATGCCCAAAAACAGAAATGACCATTGACCAAAACGAACAACTGAAATTCATATAAATAGAACCAATCTTACCTTACTGTCATGCTTTCCAGATCATATACGGACGACTCGGTGTAATAGCGAGTATAACAACTGGAAATAGCAACTTGAGTAAAGAAAACGACGACATAAATACATCCGAATTTGAAAAAAAAACATCCTGTTTTACAGATGGTTTCATCAACGGAGTATGGAAAACAAAACCGGGTGCTATGGGAGTTAGGGGGGGGGGGCCAGCGCACTGTGCACTGCGTCTCTAACGCCATGGCTGAGCGCAGAGAAGCCATAGCGCTAGCCGAATCGGGTTCGAATTCCGCACAGAAACGATTCTGATGCAGCGAACTCGTGCTTTTTTTCATTCTATGTTAGCCTAAGCCTTGGGGAAGTAGATTCCCTTTCCCTAGGCCTAGGCGAATACGCATAAGTGGTTGTTTAATCTGGTTGTAGCCGATTTTTCGTAACATACTAATGGAAGAATAATTCAATCGTTTTCTCAGTTAGTTGGCTGTATCTAGGCATAAGATAACCTTGAGAGTGCCTGTAAGCAGAAACTGGACGCGACTTCTGCCTTTGCCGAGTGGCCCCCCCTAACTCCCATAGCACCCAAAACCGAAAACAAAACAACGAATAAAGCAAAAGGTCGATAAAATAAAGATTCAACTTGCATTCATGCCAGAAAAGAGGTAAAAAGGGCTAGAATCATACAAGTTCTGCCACTATTCAACCCTCAACTGGCAGTGAACACAAACCAGGGAAGTAACATGAGTAAAAACGAAAATAAAACCGAAAACTACGCGAAAAAAAGCAAAAAATACAGCGAATTTTCAAATTTGCACGTTAAAACACCCTGAAATCCTCAACAGTTGCACACTTGAACCGATCCCGCAACGATGTAACAAGAAAACAAGATAAAATGCTACGATAACCAATGAAATATATAATACTTACCTCTTGTAAAAGCAACATTCACGAAAAGGAAAGAAACTATCCATAAATGACGATGAAGAACGAGCGACGAAACATTCCACTTAACTGCATGCATTTCGCAGGGAAGCTGCGAAGTTAACTGTGCATTCGCATAAATAAAAACAAATTAAACAAAATACAATACCATAATCCATCAAATTATACGAAAAACGCGAAAAAAGCAACAAAAAATGAAGCGAAATCCGCAGTGTGCACGTCGAAAAACACCCCAAAACCCAACGCTGGTCATTCAAGTGAAGTGTGCAGTCGCACACTTCACTTTTTTCGCATGCTACCGTATCATATGCCTTACTCATCATTGGAAAGGCATACAACACTAACTGCCGAAAAACGGCCATCATAGCTGGCCGTTTTGAAAAATTTGGCTTGAAGAAATGCACTATGCCTTTCCCGTCGGGTAAGGCATGAAATGACGTGACAGGTTTTAAAGAAAGGTGTTTATTTTAGAACAACTAGACGACCAATTTGCACAAAATTTTGTATACCTAGGTAATCGAGGGCGCTGAATTCAACGGTGCTATCGGTTGCTCATGAAGTTCAGCACCAACGGAGATATGAAGCATCGAAAATACTTGTGTTTTGAGCTTTGTCCTGTTCTTCAACCGCATCCCTCAGGCAATCGCTTTGGACCCGTGGTAGCTACTGACCAGAGGTACCCCCGCGTAAGTGATGACCGCGCTCGCCTCGCCGCACGCGCGCTGGCCGGCCATGAACCCGCGCGGCACTGCTCCAGACACGACACGAACAAGTTCACGGGTTCATAACTCCGTTCAAACTGGACGGTTTCGGCTCAAATTTGGAACATGACTTACTCATAGACTCCTATACATATACTTCTATTACTGGCATCTGATTTCCATTGTGTCACTATTTTGCCATCGGTTGATTTGCCAAATCCATGGATACACTGTATTTGACGCGCAAATGGTTTTCTGTCAAAAATAGTGATGAAAACGAACTCTTTATTCGCCGATTCATGACTACAATTACACCGAAGGGTAGCTGAATGTCTTTTCGCGTCTAGCCTTCTTCTTCACATATATGTGAAAGTACCAGCTCCACTGCCATGGGGAACTCGGATAGCCAGATTAAATGTTATTTAGCGTCGAGCGCGGTCAAATAAAGTCGGGGAGAGACGGAACTTTGCGTCGACGTCAAAGCTCCTTTCCCTCCCTAGGCTTAGGCTAAACTGGATATCCCTTTCTCACACATGAAAAAGCAGCTACGAGGGTGGACCTTGATCTTTACTCTACGTAAGCAGTTATAATGTCTATATCAACAACTGCAACTGCAGAAGAGCATTTCACCGTTTTAGTCTCTTCCTTTGGCATACACATTTCAAGTTTTGAAATAGTAGTACTTCAGAAATCTGAATCCCCGAAATCAACTTCTGAGCAATGCAGCTTGCACAACAAGGTTTTTTCTGCATTTGCATTCATTCACGACTGTTTCACCTGCATTTGGCAGTAATAAAACATGTAAATATGTATTTAGTGAATAATATTTATTAATACTTATGTCTGATAATAACCAATGAAACGTGTGTCCGATCATCTACCAGGCTGAGTGCACAAGCACCCGTGTGTTGTTTACAAGCAAGGTGCCTCAGATCCGCGCCGGCGCTGCATTCGGCGCTATTGATCGATCGCCGGCAGCGGCCGTCAAGCAACATCCGCGCTCATCTGGCTGCGAAAAGGCTCTCGGCCGGTGGCTTCCTCTGCGTCGGCACACAATGGCGACCCATCGTCTCATCAAATATGGGATGGGTAAGGGATGGGAGAACTCGTAAAGACCACACATGGACCGTTAGGCTCCGCGCGTAGTGGAAGGAGCGTGCACTGGAATGTTCGGTTTTCGGACCGAAAATTATTAAGTGGGTTTCAATATAACCCAAACGTGGCGATAAGATGCATTTATTTCAATGAACTTCTGAGGGTCACGAAAGAGTCCCGAGCACAGAGGGCGGAACGAATCCGAATGAGCGATCCGTTCACAACTTGATTGCGGCGCAGCCTTGAGATCAGCAAAAAAAAAACGGTGGAAATGACCAATATCCAAGCTGTCTTGAACACACCTGAAGTGAGCGGAACCCCCATTCCACATCACGAGCGGAGCATGTAATTAATTGTGTGGTGCTCACCGTGAGAATTGCAATCTATTTCGAGAGTGGCTCTGAGAAACGGATTGAAAGGGGATGGTTGAGAGTAGGCAGAGCTACATAAGGAAGGGAATTTTCAAATGTGGGCGGACTGCAAGGGATCGTATATTGAGTAATGCTGCTTTGCTGCTTTTGTAGTAGATGCTTCATTCTACTTTTTCCCGCCATAAAGGTCCCTCTAATGCAAAATCAAAATCCGTCCACTCACACACTCACACCGCTCGGCAGGAGGAGACACTTCAAGTGGCGTCGCTGCTAATAACGATTTTCGTCTTTGCAATCTTATCTATGGTCATTTAGCAAATTTATATTTCCCTTATTCGGTTTGAAGTTATTTATTTTGTATTGAAAATCCGTATATCATTGCGCCTCCACATCATTGAGATTTTTCGAGGGGTCTGACAACTTGCCGAACCGACAAGAATTCTACACTTTGCTTGTGCGATCGCTAAACGAATTATTCTTCCACGCTGTTGACAGTATTCCTTACGAGGGCGCATTATATTTTCTCCGTGTTCAGAGATACGACAACGAAACCTCTTCTCCTTTTTAACCTTTTTGTGCATACGTCTATGCAGCTCATTGAAAACTTGCTTCGGTACACACTTGAAAGCTACATCGGCCCAGATTTGCGAAAAATAGCCCAATTGCGGCGTTATCATGCGGAAGCATACACGTTACATCCAGTGCTTATATGATGCTGGTTAGGAACACGGGAGTTGGTCTAAGAGTCACGTATCAACAGATTGCCAACGTAATTACACTTAGTCTATAGCTCGACTTTTCTTATCCCTCACCTGACGGAGAATGCATTTTGTCAGCACATACATAATCATTTTCACGAATGGTTAGGTCAAACAATACGTGACAATACAAAAACTCTTAGTTAGTTGCAAAGATGGGTTGGACGTGCAATAGCCTGTTAGGAACAGCTTTCACAACTGTAACGAAACTGTGTATGGATAAACCAGGCGGAATCGGAGCATCCACATCAGCATTTCTTTCCGTCTTAAGTTTCGGTAAATCAACACTTCCTGGCTTTCAATCATATATAGTACTTCACCTGTGTTGTATAATTTTGATTATGTTGAAATATTGATAACCGCATTGGCTCTGGATTAACCCATATCCTTGAAGAGCACAGTAAGTCAAAAGCACGGGGAGAAGGCAAGGGAGGAAAGCATATTTTGAAACGCTGTACTATATAAATGATCGCTTCAACTAGAAAAGGAATGTGTAGCGGAAATGGCATTGGAAAACTCGCCTATGTGGCGCTATTGCGATTCTAGCGCGCTTCACCTCGAGATGCACGCACCTGGTAGACCAACGCCACTATTATTTGATACCGCGTAGGGCTACTTTGATTTCATTGGTTTTAAACAGGTGAGACAGCCCACAGCGACAAGCGTGAAAAACAATGAAAGATGCAATAGGCTAAGGAGTGGAAGCTAATGAAATAAGGAACCACGTCTCAGCAAGGCGTCGTGTGTGCAGCTAACGAACTGCAAACCACCTTATGCGAGTTAGCCAAAACTGCACCTCCCGATGACTTTAACAACGTACTCGTACATGCGTTCAACTTATGTTTCTTGTGCTCTATTATCGATCCCAATTTGAGAGCTGTGAAGGAAGCTGGTGAGCAATCAGACTGACTGGATGATGGTCGTCGATACCATTCACCTGCTATTTGTGTTTAACCTATTTTTTTTGTAAAATACTCCTTGAAAGATTGCCATCATGTCACTGTTGAATGTGATGAATGTGTGTTGCCCTAACTATTGCATTCTCCGGACTGAGAATAATTTTACAGCAGGCCAGAGCTGACAACGTCAAATTTGCCCGAGTACTGGAGTACAAGAGTTTGTACTTTGCATTTTTCCTCCTTACCAGATCAGACTACTTCCCTCAAGTGAACTGTAATAGCATAGACATTGTTGTAAGAAATTACTGTTAATGTTTATTAATGAGGAACTCTGAGGCTTTATCATGCATTTGTACAGGTTTCACATGTTAGTGGGCACAAACCTCTCACGTTGTTGCCAAGAATATTATCATTACAATACTTCTTGTAGCTCGTCGAGCACAGACTGGGAATCATGTCTTGGCAACCCTGAAACGATTTTGTTGTGATTTATGTGATGAGGTTGCAGCGATGACTATTTCCTATGATCTCGCGTATGATCTACTACTAAATGAGCAAATGTCACCTGAGCCATTGCTCCTTCTCCAGTGAAGACGTTGAGAGCAATAAAAGCGATGAGCACGTAGAAAAGCATCTTTGCTTTTATTGCAAGACTGTAGCTCCGACAATATCCATCCCTTATATACAGCAGCAAACGTGCTGCTTAGTAAGGACGAGGCTAATCGTCGGGTCTGTTTGTAGACCTCAGAATAGTGCAAACAGAAGTATCGTTGTTTGGTGCACTGTCGAAAATCAACAATTAGGGCGCATGGAGCAATGCATCCATCCCAACTTTCCCATTGCTTCGGAAATGCGACTAATGGCGGCATCTGGGAGCACTGCATTTCTGTTTTGTACATGTCGATAGCTACTACCTCGTGCGGTTTGCAGTTCTCCAGAGATGTTAGATTCCCCGGTGCTACGATAATTTCGATAAGCTTCAGCTCTCGTATCTAACACTCAAGAAAGCAAAATGCTTCCAAGTACCACGCTTATACTCCACAGAAAACTGATCACAGCAGTGCATGTATGCTGCTCAGTACAAAGTGTGCTTATCGATCGATTGACGACCCTTTTTTAGAGATCGCTCCATCGGTGCACAAAACTCTACAAAAGAGGTAATCATCGGTGCAAAAAACTCTACAAAAGAGGTAATCATCGAAGACTCTACAGAAAATCCCAAAAAAATACGACGTCTCCTTTTTCTAATTCAAAAAACTACGCACATCCTGGGGAATTCTCGATCCATGCGTGCTCCCCTGCCTTACACCCACTTTGGCGAAAATGGGGAAAATTGTGTTCCGAAATGATTGGGTTTTAGTACGACCCCCTCTCTTTGGGTCCCCTTTAATATCCACATCACTACAATATTGTATAATCGCTATGTATTTCATGGCTGTGCTTTTTGTGTACTTGTATCGGTTGCCCTTTGCAACAAATTGCAAACAAATGCTTTAGAAATTTTTATTTCCACCATTCATCTCTACAAGGGATTTTCACCAAAGACAAAAGTAACAAAAAAAAAGTCAACAAAAAAACTCACGGTCAGAGGTCTAACGCGGTCACTATAAAGCAGTAGGTCTGAAATGCCTAATCTTGAAATATAGTGAAGCCTGTCCGAATGTCTGTGACCTCATCGGGATTCTCTCTACTGAAACAATCGTTTGAGGACTCGCAGATGGCAAAACAGCACTGAACCTACTTGGAGCTGCGGCAGCCAGTTGCTCATTGATTTGTAGCTCATACAGCAGAGAATACAAAACATCGAGAAAAGGGTTAATAGTTTAGGGCTACAACATTTCATTCATAAAGAAATACCCATGATCAATTTCATGATCATTTTCACGGTGCTCCTGCGTCATCTGTAACTCGGCTGCGGAAAAGCTAAAAAGCAAAACTACATCTGTTTAACTAAAGTGAATTACGAACAAGGATGCGACAAAAGATATTTGAGAGAAAGTAGGCAATATCGATAACAAAATAATGCTTTCGAGCTGCTCTTCTCGACTCCGCTCAGGATCTGCCTGCGAAAACCTGAAAAAAGCGAAGTTACATACTTTGAATTGCAATGCGAACAAGAAGGCAAAAATCGATATCTTTGAAGAAAGCAAATGACATCAACAACGTTATTCAACATTTCTAAAAATCGCGGTCAGAAGAGGAAGTAGAGCGAGCCGGGGGCTGCGCCGCGGCGCGCTACCTGGAGCGCGCTAACCGGCGAAAGTGCCTAAAAATTGCACAAGTTGACCTTGTTTGAAAGCTCATAACTTTCCCAGCGATTCATCATCTGAGAAGCCGGGATGTTTTCTTCTGGGAAGCGCTCTTGGCTTTCTCTTTCTAACGTATGTTTTATTGGTGCTCAGAAATCCGAGAAGGTCCGAGAATCCGAGAAGTACGCGAAATGAGGATTATCAAGCGAAATGAAAAATACATACGGCGTTTTTGACTTTCAACAGTTATAACTTTCCGTGCTGAATGTGTTGCAACTGCATCTATAACGAAACAACGATATTTTCTATTGCACTGTTCTGTGGTCTAAAAACAGATCCGACGATTAGCCTCGTCCTTACTAAACAGCACGTTTGCTGCTGTATATAAGGGATGGATATTGTCGGAGCTACAGTCTTGCAACACAAGCAAAGATGCTTTTCTACGTGCTCATCGCTTTTATTGCTCTCAATGTCTTCACTGGAGAAGGAGCAATGGCTCAGGTGACATTTGCTCATTTAGTAGTAGATCATACGCGAGATCATAGGAAATAGTCATCGCTGCAACCTCATCACATAAATCACAACAAAATCGTTTCAGGGTTGCCAAGACATGATTCCCAGCCTGTGCTCGACGAGCTACAAGAAGTATTGTAATGATAATATTCTTGGCAACAACGTGAGAGGTTTGTGCCCACTAACATGTGAAACCTGTACAAATGCATGATAAAGCCTCAGAGTTCCTCATTAATAAACATTAACAGTAATTTCTTACAACAATGTCTATGCTATTACAGTTCACTTTAGGGAAGTAGTCTGATCTGGTAGGGAGGAAAAATGCAAAGCACAAACTCTTGTACTCCAGTACTCGGGCACATTTGACGTTGTCAGCTCTGGCCTGCTGTAAAATTATACCCAGTCCGGGGAATGCAATAGTTAGGGCAACGCACATTCATCACATTCAACAGTGACATGATGGCAATCTTTCAAGGAGTATTTTACAAAAAAACAGGTTAAACACAAATAGCAGGTGAATGGTATCGACGACCATCATCCAGTCAGTCTGATTGCTCACGACCTTCCTTCACAGCTCTCAAATTGGAATCGATAATAGAGCACAGGAAACATAAGTTGAACGCATGTACGAGTACGTTGTTAAAGACATCGGGAGGTGCAGTTTTGGCTAACTCGCATAAGGTGGTTTGCAGTTCGTTAGCTGCACACACGACGCCTTGCTGAGACGTGGTTCCTTATTTCATTAGCTTCCACTCCTTAGCCTATTGCATCTTTCATTGTTTTTCACGCTTGTCGCTGTGGGCTGTCTCACTTGTTTAAAACCAATGAAATCAAAGTAGCCCTACGCGATATCAAATAATAGTGGCGTTGGTCTACCAGGTGCGTGCAGCGCGAGGTGAAGCGCGCTAGAATCGCAATAGCGCCACATAGGCGAGTTTTCCAATGCCATTTCCGCTACACATTCCTTTTCTAGTTGAAGCGATCATTTATATAGTACAGCGTTTCAAAATATGCTTTCCTCCCTTGCCTTCTCCCCGTGCTTTTGACTTACTGTGCTCTTCAAGGATATGGGTTAATCCAGAGCCAATGCAGTTATCAATATTTCAACATAATCAAAATTATACAACACAGGTGAAGTACTATATATGATTGAAAGCCAGGAAGTGTTGATTTACCGAAACTTAAGACGGAAAGAAATGCTGATGTGGATGCTCCGATTCCGCCTGGTTTATCCATACACAGTTTCGTTACAGTTGTGAAAGCTGTTCCTAACAGGCTATTGCACGTCCAACCCATCTTTGCAACTAACTAAGAGTTTTTGTATTGTCACGTATTGTTTGACCTAACCATTCGTGAAAATGATTATGTATGTGCTGACAAAATGCATTCTCCGTCAGGTGAGGGATAAGAAAAGTCGAGCTATAGGCTAAGTGTAATTACGTTGGCAATCTGTTGATACGTGACTCTTAGACCAACTCCCGTGTTCCTAACCAGCATCATATAAGCACTGGATGTAACGTGTATGCTTCCGCATGATAACGCCGCAATTGGGCTATTTTTCGCAAATCTGGGCCGATGTAGCTTTCAAGTGTGTACCGAAGCAAGTTTTCAATGAGCTGCATAGACGTATGCACAAAAAGGTTAAAAAGGAGAAGAGGTTTCGTTGTCGTATCTCTGAACACGGAGAAAATATAATGCGCCACTCGTAAGGAATACTGTCAAAAGCGTGGAAGAATAATTCGTTTAGCGATCGCACAAGCAAAGTGTAGAATTCTTGTCGGTTCGGCAAGTTGTCAGACCCCTCGAAAAATCTCAATGATGTGGAGGCGCAATGATATACGGATTTTCAATACAAAATAAATAACTTCAAACCGAATAAGGGAAATATAAATTTGCTAAATGACCATAGATAAGATTGCAAAGACGAAAATCGTTATTAGCAGCGACGCCACTTGAAGTGTCTCCTCCTGCCGAGCGGTGTGAGTGTGTGAGTGGACGGATTTTGATTTTGCATCAGAGGGACCTTTATGGAGGGAAAAAAGTAGAATGAAGCATCTACTACAAAAGGTCAGAGACACAAAATCAGCCCGATAAAACCGGAATAAGACTCCATTAACCAGTTGAAAATATGACCAAATATCGCAGGAGCAATCCATAACCCAATATTTTGTGGGCCCCGCCCGCTAAAACTCGTCCAACTCAAAATAACTCGTCCAAAAACAGGGACACTCGTCCATTGAGTATTTTCACATGGAAACAAGGCCACAGACACAGAACCAATAAAAGCGATGAGCACGCAGAAAAGCATCCTTGCTTTTGTTGCAAGGCTGTAGCTTCGACAACATCCGTTCCTTATATACAGCAGCATATGTACGTGCCGCTTGGGAAAGACGCTGGTGCTGTTGCGAGGCTAATCGTCGGACCTTGGGGAATTTTCAACCCATATGTGCTCTTGTGGGAATGGCAAAAATGGTCTTCGAAATGTTTGTTGGATGCGGTAGAAAATCGGAAATCACATATGACTCAACTCAACATAAATGGCAAGGTCACCTTCCCAAATGACAACTAGAGAAATACCACAAGATAACAACTCAACATAAATCGTAACGTCACCTTCCTAAGTGCAAATGACAACTAGAGAAATGCCACAAGATAAGGGCGGAAGTGGTGTAATGATAAAGGGTGCCGCTACTCCCCCCACAGTCCGATAATGGAATAGTTGAGACGGGACAGGAACGGGTAAGGTCGTATCTTCAGAGGTCAATTTATTCAATACCCATTATCACATCTCGTTCGCCCATTGTGAGCTGAGCTGGTTTTCGATCATTTCAAGTGTGTTTAAAGTAACTTTCACATTGGTCACTTCTACCGATTTCTTGATATTAGACCAGTTGGGCTAGTACTGCGCGTAGTGTCATGGGCGTCAGTGAGCTGATCAGAATTGTATTTTCTATAAATTTATTCAGTACCCATTATCACATCTCGTTCGCCCATTGTGAGCTGAGCTGGTCTTCGATCATTTCAAGTAAGTTTAAAGTAACTTTTGCATTGGTCACTTCTACCGATTTCTAGATATTAGACCAGTAGGGCTAGTACTGCGCGTAGTGTCATGGGCGTCAGTGGGCTGATCAGAATTGTATTTTCTATAAATTTATTCAGTACCCATTATCACATCTCGTTCGCCCATTGTGAGCTGAGCTGGTTTTCGATCATTTCAAGTGTGTTTGAAGTAACTTTTACATTGGTCACTTCTACCGATTTCTTGATATTAGACCAGTTGGGCTAGTACTGCGCGTAGTGTCATGGGCGTCAGTGAGCTGATCAGAATTGTATTTTCTATAAATTTATTCAGTACCCATTGTCACATCTCGTTCGCCCATTGTGAGCTGAGCTGGTCTTCGATCATTTCAAGTAAGTTTAAAGTAACTTTTGCATTGGTCACTTCTACCGATTTCTAGATATTAGACCAGTAGGGCTAGTACTGCGCGTAGTGTCATGGGCGTCAGTGGGCTGATCAGAATTGTATTTTCTATAAATTTATTCAGTACCCATTGTCACATCTCGTTCGCCCATTGTGAGCTGAGCTGGTCTTCGATCATTTCAAGTAAGTTTAAAGTAACTTTTGCATTGGTCACTTCTACCGATTTCTAGATATTAGACCAGTAGGGCTAGTACTGCGCGTAGTGTCATGGGCGTCAGTGGGCTGATCAGAATTGTATTTTCTATAAATTTATTCAGTACCCATTATCACATCTCGTTCGCCCATTGTGAGCTGAGCTGGTTTTCGATCATTTCAAGTGTGTTTAAAGTAACTTTCACATTGGTCACTTCTACGGATTTCTTACTGATCTCAAAGCTGCGTTGAAACCGAGTAATGAGTTTTGTACGGACCCCCGTTCAGGGTGCGCTCCGCCCACTGTGCCGAGGCCCCTCATGGATACTCGTGACTGGCCTTACCCCACCTTTGCTTTTAGACCATTTTGGAATATAATTAACAATCCTAAGTCCGAAAACCGAACATTCCAGCGCACGCTCCCCTCCCCCCTCCCCCACTGAGCTTAACGGTCCATGTGTGATCTTTACGTCTTCTTCCATTTCTCTTGTCCCCATCTCACCAGGTTATTTTTCGTGTTATGCCTAATTTCGTCACCGTGTGACAGATGAACGGAAAGACGGAGGAATGGACGGACTGACAGACAGAGGAGCCACCCAAGGCATTTTTGCTTCACTTTTCCCGAAGTTTTCTCAAAAGTTCTAGACACTTATGCATACGCGTAGATGAAAAGAACATCTAGTATTACTAAACATCTAGTATTACTAAACAGCCCATTTGCATTCTTCTAAAAGTCTCCGTAGGAATCATAACTGCGAATACATGCTTTATTGTGCCATGGATTAGGTGCTAGCCAAAGCGAACATTTTTGGTGGAATTCCACGCACGAAAGTAATCATGTCACTTCAGCTGCTGAACCATGATATGGCCATTTCTGTGACCGGGCATTGGTGTTGAATCCGGTCTGATGCAAAGAGCCTCTGTCGCGTTACATTTGCAGTTGTCACAATGACAGTCGGTGTCATTTGTGCACGGACTACATCCTGTTTCGTAGATCTTTTCGTTAATCCAATTTCCTCTAAATGTCATTCTCGAAATCTGAACCCTTTAAAAGAAAGTGGAAGCTAAAGGATATTTACGATTCTTTGTACTGGCATCCAATGAATGTCATCCTGACAGAGGAGTTGGAACACGACTTCACTGCACATCCAATTCTGTCACTTCTTTGCCAGACTACCTGGAACGACCCATTACATTTTCTAGCGTCGAACGACTTACAGCAAGGCTCCGTCCTACCTGAGTGTAATCAGTAACACCACTGTTGAAGACATCATTGGTGAATACGTTATCCACAGGCACCCCAATTCGCTCTAACTCCTTGAACCAAGAAGTGGTAGCCTGAAGTGGAACGTTGTCATCCTAGAGAGACATCTGCTTGGTCTTCAGAACTCACATTTATTGCAGCCGCCACTTTGTCGTAGTCAGGCAGAGATATCATCCATATATTCTCTCCCAGTTCAATTCTGTCTTTCCATGGAGAATACCCTCCTATGCACTTTTTGGCCCAAGCCATCATACTTTTTTCAATATCGCAGTCGTAACTCTAAATCGAGGAATATTTGGCGGTTTCAGTACCCTTTGGGTTTTTCGCTAGAGTTATAGCATGTCGAAATATACACTTTACACCACATAAATTTTATCCTGTCCCTTGTTCACGGTGAGAAAGCGAAAAAACATTTTCATACCACTTTGAACATTCTAGCAGCCTTTGGAGCGAATCCGCCAATTTTTCCATTGCGAGCTTCACCTTTTGCAACCAGCGATCTGAAACAATGAACTGTCTCTGTTCTGCTCAGGTCCCTGAACTAGCTGATACATTACTGATCTAGTTGATGTAACAGCAACAAACCGATACTCATTGTGTTTGTTAACAAACGCCCGCCTGACTTCATCTGACATTCCGTCCTCATCCGAACACATTCCTAATTTTTCATTGCTTATGTGTCAGTATGAATGTGATGAAATGCCACTCATCACTTACCCGCCCATCCAGGAGTGTAGAGGATCGTCTAAAGGCTTTCTTTGATTATTCTTCCATGTATTAATTAATAATTAATACTCACCAAGTAGGCAAGGATTGGAGCAAGTATGAACATACTTCACAGTGGTTTTGCGTATCTGTGAATGTCTAACATAACTTTTATAGGCCAATACAGAATACACGGAGTTTTATATAAAATTTATTGCCACGCGGTTAAGAGGTTTTGATGAGGCAAAGAAAGAACACAAATGAGGAAAATCCATCTCGACGGTACAGTGAGGCTCTTTTATACGCTACAAAAGGGGGCGTGCCTGTACTGACATTTGATGAAGCTACAGATAAAGGAGAATCTTAAAGCTTACTGTAGGAATGTGGAAACAAAGTACAAGATCGGTCTCAAGATAGTGTTAAAGCCAGGTACAAGGTGAGTCATCATATATAATTATTATATTGATACAATGCAAAACATAAAAATGGCAAAACATATTATGGAGCAATAATCGGTAGATGGCGACTTAATATAAGGCATATATAATAAGTGGTAAACGGCGATGCGATACAAGATATATAAGAGATGATTGGCGATACAATGTAGAGCGCATAAGTAAAGGGTACGTGCAACTGTAACGGTGAGTAGTAGAAAAAGGCTCTTGCTAGATAGATAGAAAATATGAGGCATAATAGATGACATAGAGGAAGGAAAACATTCTCTATAAGGCCCAGTAGTTATACTCTTAACTATAGGACAATGGAGGAACTTCGGGAGAAAGAATGACCGGTGTATCGAAGACTGTTCATTTCAAGGGATGTCACTATTTCAGGATTTGGCACCAGAATTCATATTTTACAGCTGATTTTCGTGCAGCAGAATCCCGCTATGAAGACCCATCTGCGTCATTCTAGAGGAGCCGTAAGGCTTACACTGCTTTATCGAACAAGGCTCGTGAATGGTGTGGCTAATGTGCACCGTACTTGCAACCAACAACAGGTGTTAGTTCTTAAAGCCGAAATCTACAATTTCTATTCCATTTTTATCTTGTTTGATATTCATATTCTTCAAATTCGAAAAAACGGTCCTCGAAGATTGATACAGCAGTCATCCTTTGTCTTGAAGCTCGTCCATTGTCCTAAAGCTAACTGAATAACATTGGACCTATAAAAGCATTGTTAGACATTCGCACGCATGCATAACTTTGTGAATAATGTTCATACTTGTGCTCTTTATGCTTTACATTATACTAGGTGAGGAAATCACGCGTTGTCGTGCTTTTCCACCAATCTTTTACTTGTTTGTGCTATCTACTATTAAATGGATAACAGGCTCAATGTTGTTTTCAGGGTGGCCTGATGCTGATACGAGCCGGATATGGACCTTTTAGAGCGTTCTATTTCAATTTCGTGACGTGGACCTCAACTGAATTAGGCGATATTATACCGCGAAGGTGGGCTTAGTTATTAGCTTATTCATCTTGTCTTGCGTGTGTGTTACTAGAACAGAAGATTTACGATACGACGTTCGACGCACACATAGCTTTTGAGTTCAGGCGCAGGACAAGGAATTCTCTTTAAGGCCCACATATGTGCGGTATCCACAGATCGTAGGCATCGTGTTTCGCTCCACCCGCGACCACGCCGATTTTCTGTCCTCGTGGTCCACACTCCTTTTTCTGCCCCTGAGGGATAGCATCTTCTAGTTCTTTTGTGAGGTCATTATCCCCAACATTTCGCAAGTTCAGTAAGAAATTTATGGCGGTGACAATCATCCACATCGCAGTCGACCTCGCTCTCACCACTACAGCCATAGAAATGGCTGCCGATACGCTCAAAAAACTGCAGTACTTCAGGCAAAAGATTGAGAGCGTTGGCAAAATGGCGATTTGTTTCGGAGGAAAGAAGTCAGTGGTCTTTTTTCATCGTCGCTTGAAGCATCACAACTGTCAAAGAAAAGAGTGCGTCCATTTTCGCAAGCTGCTCACAAGGGAAGGTTTCTAGGTCACAGTGGCCATCCTAAATGAGATATCTATGGCCCAATGCAATTTTGAACGGTAATCTCATTCTGCCTTTCAAATCTGCTAAACAACAATTACAATTGGGTGTTTGGTCTTGCAAGACGTTCTCGCGTGGCTACCAGATGGAACAGCAGCTCATAGGTTAGAACCGAATACTCATAGCTTTCGTGGTGGGGATCAGCCACAGGCTCGACTCCAACTCCGTATTTTCTAGACTCGGTTGAATGGTGCTTACCTCTATAAGATGTTGTAATGTTGGTTTTGATGAAGTACTAGCTTAGCTATGGGTTGAAATGCTCTCTTTCTGTAGATACGCCATGCAACATCCGTCCTTTACTCCATATGATATTTCATGGAACCCTCATGTGACTCGATACGACGTTTTTCTGAGGGTAGTAGATGGCATATTTGTAGCTTCTGGATGAACGTGAATTTTAAGTGAAATCACATAAGTGCCGTAATGACATCGTTCTTCTTCTGAATGGATACGGGGATCTCAGCTTTGCACCTATCACTGATTGCACTATGGCAGCAATGCATGCATCTAGGCACAGTACACGCTAATAAGATTATCTTTGTTTCATCGGCGTTTAGATAGGCCTTATCACATCGGCAGAGCGTGTGCCGTCACCGTAGTGCGGTCGTGAGTGCTAAACGCGTAAAGAATAAATGAGACCGTTCAAAGATGGCCAACACCCACTTACGATTTAGCCAGCGAGGCAGCAGTGACCATCACGTGTATATAAGAGTAAAGATATCTACTGCAATAAGCTAGGAAGGGGAAAAATTCCTTTAGTTACAGTAGCTATGTTATTGGATGATACCATCACGTAAAAACTTTTCAAAGAACTTGCTTCTAGGATGCAAGTACGTCAAAGCCGAAGGACAAGACACCTCATTTTTAGAAATTCTGAAAGTTTTCTTTGATTTTTTTATTCATGTTTGTATTCGTCAGCAATATAAGATCTGAGTGCCACTCATCTTGTGACCTACTCGGATCAAGCGCCAGGCTATATGCCGTCATGGCACTGATATCAAAACTTCGTTAAATTGAAAGTAATATTACGTCTAGCGCTTTCGTGGCTGGAATCAACGAAGACTTATGAACTTATCTGTTACAGAACGAGTTACTTTCTTGCTGAGATGAACTTTTTGTTTGCACTACTGTAACACTGTCATGAAACAGATGAACAAAAACGGATCGCGTTTTCATTTCTAGTCTTAGGATTTGAGTCCTGTCCGAGTCAAATTTTGTACACTCAGAATGCATCTAATTGACCGCCGTCGGCACGGCGTGGTTTTGCAGTGGAACCCCATTCTTTTCCTACCTCCTTATTGAAAATTTAATTTCCAGTGGTTATCGCTGACCTCTGAAGATACGACCTTACCCGTTCCTGTCCCGTCTCAACTATTCCATTATCGGACTGTGGGGGGATTAGCGGCACCCTTTATCATCACACCACTTCCGCCCTTATCTTGTGGCATTTCTCTAGTTGTCATTTGCACTTAGGAAGGTGGCGTTACCATTTATGTTGAGTTGTTATCTTGTGGTATTTCTCTAGTTGTCATTTGGGAAGGTGACCTTGCCATTTATGTTGAGTTGAGTCATATGTGATTTCCGATTTTCTACCGCATCCAACAAACATTTCGAGGACCATTTTTGCCATTCCCACAAGAGCACACATTGGTTGAAAATTCCCCAAGGTCCGACGATTAGCCTCGCAACAGCATCAGCGTCTTTCCCAAGCGGCACGTACATATGCTGCTGTATATAAGGAACGGATGTTGTCGAAGCTACAGCTTTGCAACAAAAGCAAGGATGCTTTTCTGCGTGCTCATCGCTTTTATTGCTCTGAATGTCTTCACTCAAGAAGGAGTAATGGCTCAGGTGACATTTGCTCAATTAGTAGTATATCATAAGTGAGACCTCAGGAAATAGTCGTCGTCGCAAATTCATCTTTTGAGTCACACTGAGAATCATTTCAGGTTTGCGAAAAGAAGAAGACAGGCCCTCTCTATCAGATTAACTACAAGAAGAATTGTGATGATGAAACTTTTGGCAAAGAAGTGAGAAATTTGTGTCAAAAAAACATGTGGCTGCCGAGAATAATTGTGAAGCCTATAAGTTTCACATTGATCAACATTGACAGCTATTCCCTACAACAATGCCGATGCTGCTATTCACGTTGAAAAAGTAGTCTGATAAGGTAAGGAGGGAAATTGCCAAGCACAGACTCTTGTACTCTAGTTCTCGGGCTATTTGAGGTTACCCGCGCTGGAATGTTGTGAACTATTCTCAATTCGGGAAAGTGTTCCAAGCAGGGTAAGATACATATATCAGTGATACGGTAGCAATATTTTTAGGAGTATTTTGCCAAAAAACTGTAAAACACATACAATAGGTGAATAACATTAGCGACCACCATCCAGTCAGCCTCCTTGCCTGCAAGTTTCCTTTATAGCTCCCAGAATGAAATCGATGACAGAGCACAAGAAAGCTAACTATGATGCACTATCAATGCTTTGCGCTGTACAGATGCGGGAACATCCCGTGAACATTGCGTATAAATCAATGTTTCAGGATATCCAAAACAATGCAACACAGAATATAGTACGGGCCAGGAAGTGTGGGTTGTATCAAAACCTAGAAAAAGAAAAAGGCTGAAGTGGATGCTTGGGTTCCGCTTACTGTATCCATGCACAGAGGCTGGCGAAGAAGCGGGTCCAGTTGACAAAAATTGACCAAACCGGCAACTAACCCAAACCAATATTACAATCTACGAAAATCGAACAATAATGTGTTTCAAACATCAAGCGAATACATGTTATTGCGCTTTTTTAAGGCGTCGATAGAATGAACACGCTGCCCAGCTCTTACTCCAACTTCTCCAGGTTTTCTCGCTACATCTTGCTGATTCTTGACAATCTCTCCGAATCAATTCAAAGAAATTTTCTTAACCAAACACTTGAAAAGATGAGTGAAATGTTTCTTTGACAGTTGTGATGCTTCAAGCGACGATGAAAAAAGACCACTGACTTCTTTCCTCCGAAACCAATCGCCATTTTGCCAACGCTCTCAATCTTTTGCCTGAAGTACTGCAGTTTTTTGAGCGTATCGGCAGCCATTTCTATGGCTGTAGTGGTGAGAGCGAGGTCGACTGCGATGTGGATGATTGTCATTGCCATAAATTTCTTACTGAACTTGCGAAATGTTGGGGATAATGACCTCACAAAAGAACTAGAAGATGCTATCCCTCAGGGGCAGAAAAAGGAGTATGGACCACGAGGACAGAAAATCGGCGTGGTCGCGGGTGGAGCGAAACATCTGTGGATACCGCACATATGTGGGCCTTAAAGAGAATTTCTTGTCCTGCGCCTGAACTCAAAAGCTATGTGTGCGTCGAACGTCGTGTCGTAAATCTTCTGTTCTAGTAACACACACGCAAGACAAGATGAATAAGCTAATAACTAAGCCCACCTTCGCGGTATAATATCGCCTAATTCAGTTGAGGTCCACGTCACGAAATTGAAATAGAACGCTCTAAAAGGTCCATATCCGGCTCGTATCAGCATCAGGCCACCCTGAAAACAACATTGAGCCTGTTATCCATTTAATAGTAGATAGCACAAACAAGTAAAAGATTGGTGGAAAAGCACGACAACGCGTGAATTCCTCACCTAGTATAATGTAAAGCATAAAGAGCACAAGTATGAACATTATTCACAAAGTTATGCATGCGTGCGAATGTCTAACAATGCTTTTATAGGTCCAATGTTATTCAGTTAGCTTTAGGACAATGGACGAGCTTCAAGACAAAGGATGACTGCTGTATCAATCTTCGAGGACCGTTTTTTCGAATTTGAAGAATATGAATATCAAACAAGATAAAAATAGAATAGAAATTTTAGATTTCGGCTTTAAGAACTAACACCTGTTGTTGGTTGCAAGTACGGTGCACATTAGCCACACCATTCACGAGCCTTGTTCGATAAAGCAGTGTAAGCCTTACGGCTCCTCTAGAATGACGCAGATGGGTCTTCATAGCGGGATTCTGCTGCACGAAAATCAGCTGTAAAATATGAATTCTGGTGCCAAATCCTGAAATAGTGACATCCCTTGAAATGAACAGTCTTCGATACACCGGTCATTCTTTCTCCCGAAGTTCCTCCATTGTCCTATAGTTAAGAGTATAACTACTGGGCTTTATAGAGACTGTTTTCCTTCCTCTATGTCATCTATTATGCCTCATATTTTCTATCTATCTAGCAAGAGCCTTTTTCTACTACTCACCGTTACAGTTGCATGTACCCTTTACTTATGCGCTCTACATTGTATCGCCATTCATCTCTTATATATCTTGTATCGCATCGCCGTTTACCACTTATTATATATGCCTTATATTAAGTCGCCATCTACCGCTTATTGCTCCATAATATGTTTTGCCATTTATATGTTTTGCATTGTATCAATATAATAATTATATATGATGACTCACCTTAAACCTGGCTTTAACACTATCTTGAGACCGATCTTGTACTTTGTTTCCACATTCCTACAGTAAGCTTTAACCCTTTTGTAGCGTATAAAAGAGCCTCACTGTACCGTCGAGATGGATTTTCCTCATTTGTGTTCTTTCTTTGCCTCATCAAAACCTCTTAACCGCGTGGCAATAAATTCTATATAAAACTCCGTATATTCTGTATTGGCCTATAAAAGCTATGTTAGACATTCACAGATACGCAAAACCACTGTGAAGTATGTTCATACTTGCTCCAATCCTTGCCTACTTGGTGAGTATTAATTATTAATTAATACATGGAAGAATAATCAAAGAAAGCCTTTAGATGATCCTCTACACTCCTGGATGGGCGGGTAAGTGATGAGTGGCATTTCATCACATCCATACTGACACATAAGCAATGAAAAATTAGGAATGTGTTCGGATGAGGACGGAATGTCAGATGAAGTCAGGCGGGCGTTTGTTAACAAACACAATGAGTATCGGTTTGTTGCTGTTACATCAACTAGATCAGTAATGTATCAGCTAGTTCAGGGACCTGAGCAGAACAGAGACAGTTAATTGTTTCAGATCGCTGGTTGTAAAAGGTGAAGTTCGCAATGGAAAAATTGGCGGATTCGCTCCAAAGGCTGCTAGAGTGTTCAAAGTGGTATGAGAATGTTTTTTCGCTTTCTCACCGTGAACAAGGGACAAGATTAAAATTTATGTGGTGTAAAGTGGGTCTAATATCAAGAAATCCGTAGAAGTGACCAATGTGAAAGTTACTTTAAACACACTTGAAATGATCGAAAACCAGCTCAGCTCACAATGGGCGAACGAGATGTGATAATGGGTACTGAGTAAATTTATAGAAAATACAATTCTGATCAGCCCACTGACGCCCATGACACTACGCGCAGTACTAGCCCTACTAGTCTAATATCAAGAAATCGGTAGAAGTGACCAATGTGAAAGTTACTTTAAACACACTTGAAATGATCGATAACCAGCTCAGCTCACAATGGGCGAACGAGATGTGATAATGGGTACTGAGTAAATTTATAGAAAATACAATTCTGATCAGCCCACTGACGCCCATGACACTACGCGCAGTACTAGCCCTACTAGTCTAATATCAAGAAATCGGTAGAAGTGACCAATGTGAAAGTTACTTTAAACACACTTGAAATGATCGATAACCAGCTCAGCTCACAATGGGCGAACGAGATGTGATAATGGGTACTGAATAAATTTATAGAAAATACAATTCTGATCAGCTCACTGACGCCCATGACACTACGCGCAGTACTAGCCCAACTAGTCTAATATCAAGAAATCGGTAGAAGTGACCAATGTGAAAGTTACTTTAAACACACTTGAAATGATCGAAAACCAGCTCAGCTCACAATGGGCGAACGAGATGTGATAATGGGTACTGAATAAATTTATAGAAAATACAATTCTGATCAGCTCACTGACGCCCATGACACTACGCGCAGTACTAGCCCAACTAGTCTAATATCACACATCCATTACTAATTGTTGCTCGCAGGTTCTTCCATGAATTGAACCTTCTGAATCATAGGATTTGTGCATGTAAGGCCAAAGATCGAAACGATAGAGTATTAGCATAGGGATGGACAGAGAGGCTCTGGTCATCAGAATGAACTCCGCAACATCAGAAGTTGAATGTTGTCGGGTAGGGAGTTCAGAGAGCAGCACGTACGGGTTGTTGGCAGAAGTGATGACAATGGCTGCGGCTAATAGGAAACCATTACTCAAAAGGTGACATTGGAATGAGGCGAAGTAGGACAAACGGAGGAAACCAGGCATTGCTCTTGAGAAACTGCCAAATCACAAAAACGAAGTGCGAATAGAAGCATACAGACAGCAAATAACTATTATATAATCTTCCACGTATAACCGTAAACCCTAAATACTTGCTGGATATTTAGACCCAAATTTGCGATGAACCATCATAATCTAACTGAGAAAGATTCTTTTTTCTGATGAAAAAACAAATGCAAGTGCATGAAGGAAGCACGCTTCTCTTCTCCCGGCCCACCTCAAAGTGGGGATAGATACGAGCGACAACCAAGAAAGGTTCTCTCAAAAAGTCAGTCGATGACTGCTACGAAAGTAAGTTAGATAAGAGTAAGAAAAGAAAAAAGAAAAAGAAAAGAAAAAGAAAAAGAGAAAGAGAGAAAGAAAAAAAGAAAAAAGAAATTCTAGAATCCGACGATTTTTGGACCACAACAATATAAGACTTGGTTTGATAATTCGACCATTTTCAAAATATTTCAAATTAATTCAGTTTTCTCTTCATTGAAAAATGCGAAGAACTATAAGGCAGCCTCTGCAGAGTAGGTGCGGGTCACCCACTAATTCGAAAGGGATTCGTGGTGAGTTAAGATAGAAAACGACTCTACCGAAACCAGTCAGAATCCTTCACAAAGTGTGTTTATGGCCTGCTCACGTAGCTGGTTTCCTCCGTTTGTCTATGCCTACTTGGACTCATTCCAATGTCACCTCTTGAGTAATGGTTTTCTATTGGCCGCTGCCATAGTCATCACCACTACCAACAGCCCGTACGTATTGCTCTCTGAACTGCCCACCCGCCAACATTCAACTTCTGATGATTGCGAATGTCCAGACTGATGTAACAAGGCTTCTTTGATCATTCCTATGTTAACACTCAATCGTTTCGATTTTTCCGCCTTACATGCCCAAATCCTGCGACTCAAAAGGGTTTGTTCATGATAAAACTTGCGAAAAATAATTCGAAATGAATCTCTGATATTAGACCAGTAGGGCTGGCGCACAGTAGTGCGCGTAGTGTCATGGGCGTCAGTTGGTTGATCGGAATAGTATTTTCTATGAATTTACTCAGTACCCATTATCACATCGCGTTCGCCCATTGTTTGCTGAGCTGGTTTTCGATCATTCCAAGTTTGTTCAAGACAACTTTTATATTGGTCACTGATTCCTGATCTCAAGACTGCATTAGAACCGAGTAACAAATTTTCGTTGTACAGACCCCTCTCAGGGTGCGCTCCGCCCACTATGCAGTGGCCTCTCATGAATTCTCGTGGCCGATCTTACCCCACCTTTTCCTCACTTTTAGACCATTTTGGAATATAATTAACAATCCGAAAACAAGTCCGAAAACCGAACATTCCAGCGCACGCTCCCCTCCCCCCTCCCCCACTGAGCTTAATGATCCATGTGTGGTCTTTACGTCTTCTTCCATTCCTCTTGTCCCCATCTCCACAGGTTATTTTTCGTTATGCCTAATTTCGTCACCTTGTGACAGATGAACGGAAAGACGGAGGAATGGACGGACTGACAGACAGAGCAGGCGTTTTATAAAAAGTAGAAAAGTTGCGGGAGCGACGAAGAGCAAAGAGAAGATCCCTTAGTTTTCTGGGTGGTTACACCAGACACGCCTTTCTTAATTGTGAGTTTGTTCCGTTTACCATTCTCGCCCGAGACCCAAAGCAATTTTTGCTACATTTTTCCCGAAGTTTTCTCAAAGTTTCTAAACACTCATGCATATGTGTAAAGGAAATCTAGTATTATTGAACAACTCATTAGCATTCTCCTGAAAGTCTCCGCAGAAAACATCATTGAGAATACATGCTTTATTGTGCCATGGATTAGGTGCTAGCCAAAGCGAACAATTTTGGTGGAATTCCACGCACGAAAGTAATCATGTCACTTCAGCTGCTCAACCATGATATGGCCAATTCCAGTGACCGGGCATTGGTGTTGAATCCGGTGATGCAAAGAGCCTCTGTCGCATTACATTTGCAGTTTTCACATTGACAATCGGTGTCTTTTGTGCACGGACTACTTCCTGTCTCGTAGATCTTTTCATTAGTCCAATTTCCTCTAAATGTCATTCTCGAAGTCGGAACTCTTTGGAAGAAAGTAGAAGCTAGAGGATATTCACGATTCTTTGTACTGGCATCCAATGAATGTCATCATGACAGAGGAGTTGGAACACGACTTCACTGCACATCCAATTCTGTCACTTCTTTGCCAGACTACCTGGAATGACCCATAACCATTTCCAGTGTCGATTTACTTACTGCGAGGTTTCCGCGTCACCTGACTGTAACGAGTAACACCACTGTTGAAAACATTATAGGTGAACACGTTATCCATAGGCACCCCAATACGCTCCAACTGCTTGAACCAGTTAGTGGTAGCCTGAAAAGGAATATTGTCATCCTAGAGAGACATCTACTCAATCTTGATAGCTCACTTTGATTGCAGCCGCCGTTTTGTTGTAGTTGGGCTGAAGTATTATATCATCCATATATTCTCTCCCAGTTCCGTTCTGTCTTCCCATGGCGAATGCCCCCTTTTGCACTTTTTGGCCCAAGCCATCATACTTTTTTCAATGTTGCAGTCGTACTTCTGAATAAAGAAATCTTTGACGGATCCAGTACCCTATGCTTTTTAGCTAGAGTTATAGCACATCGAAATACACGCTTTACACCACATAAATTTCGATTTTGCTTACTGTTCACGGTGAGAAAGCAAAATACATTGTCATACCAAGCGAATCCGCCGATTTTTAAATTGCGAGCTTTTCCTTTTGCAACCAGCGATCTGAAACAATTAATCCCTGTGCTGCTCGGGTCACTGGACTAGGTAACACATTACTGATCTAGCTGATATAACAGCAACAATCCGATACTAATTGTGTTTGTTAACATACGCCCGCCTGACTTCATCCGGCATTCCGTCCTCATCCGAACACATTCCTAATTTTTCATTGCTTATGTGTCAATGTGGATGTGGCGTGATGCAACTCTTCACTTACCTGTCCATACAGGGGTGTAGAGGAGCGTCCAAAAGCGTTCTTCGATTATTCTTCCAAGCAGTAATTAACAATTAATACTCACCAAGTAGGCATCGATTGGAGCAAGTATGAACATACTTCACAATGGTTATGCATACCTGCGAATGTCTCATTTTATAGGCCCAGCAGCGATTCAGTTAACTATAGGACACTGGATGAACTTCAGGAGAAAGGATGACGGCTGTATCAATATTTGAGAACTGTCTGCTTTGAGTGATATCACTATTTCAGCGGTTTTGAATGACTGAATGACGTGACCGATGTGCAGTGTACCTGCGATCAACAGCAGGTGTAGTGCTCAAGGCAGAATCTACGAATTTTAATTTTATTGCTATATTTTCGAATCTGAAAAACAGTCCTCGAAGACTGATGAAGCAGCCACCTTTGTCCTAAACTTCATCTAGGTTAACTGAATAATATTGGGCCTATAGAAGCTTTTTTAGACATTCACAGGTATGCATACCATTGTGAATTATGTTCATACTAGTGCTCTTTGTGTTTTGCACTAGGTGAGGAAATCACTGTTGCCATGCTTTTCCACGAATTTTCGCTTGTTTAAGCTATCTATGATTGAGTGGGTAGCTTGCTTAATGTTGTTTTCAAGGTTTTTGGACTTTTTCAAAGCAGTCTAATTTCAACTTCGACGTCAACCTCAGTTGGATTAGGCGATCTTGCACCACGAAGGTGGGCTATAGCTCATTCATCTTGTCTTGCGTGTGTGTTATTAGAACAGAAAGTTTATGTCGCGGCATGCGACGCACCCATCGCCTTTTAATTTGGGCGCAGGACAAGCAACTCTCCCTAGGGCTCATCCACATGCGGCATTCCGAGCTCGCACGCATCATGTCGCGCGCTACACGCTGCCATGCTGATTTTCTGTCCTGGTGGCACACTCTTCCTTTTCTACCAATGAGGAATAGCATCTCTGAGTTCTCCTGTGAGGTCGTTATCTCTACCGTGTTAGTGAGACATATCTGACAATCGTCTACATCGCAGTCGCCCTCGCTCTCACCACTCTAGCCATAGAAATCGCTGCCGATACGCTCAAAAAACTGCACCACTTCGGACGAAATATTGGGAGCGTTGGCAAGGTAGCGGTTTGATTTTGAGAAAAGATGCCAATGGCCTCTTTTATCGTCGCTTGAAGGCATTACAGCCGTCATAGGAGAAGTGTGTCCATTTCTGCAGGCTGCTTACAAGGAAAGGTTTCCAGGTCACCGTGGCCATTCGGAATGAGATATCCATGGTCCAATGTGATTTGGAACGGTTATCTCAAATATGCCTTTCAAATCTGCTAAACAATTTCGGAAGCGAAGTTACAGAGGGCGCAAGCTGCATTTCAGGTCCTGTTGAAGTTGCACAACAGCTCCGTACGAGTCCAATAGGTTAAGTTAGTGGGTTGGGCTTGGAGTCCCACGACAAAGGTCAGATTTATTGATGCATGCGCTCATTTCGCTTTTTCTTAAAGCACCTTCCGAACTACTGCTAAGTGCTTTTACGTTTCTATAGAGGTACTATATACTAATAGGCTACAGGCAGTGAAAAATGCTATTGGCTCCTGACTAAATGATCGTAACCATTATACCGATCAATTCCACCACTACTTCGTTTACAGGACGCGTATTCTCGGGAATCCTCTAGGAGTCTCGAAGGGCACACCTTTTGTTTACAAATGTGGTGGCCATCGAGGACTTCTAGAGCAATTCCCGAAAACACGACGTCTCTTTTTTCCAATTCAAAAAACATCGCACTTCCCGGGGATTTCTCGAGCCATGCGTCCCCCTTCTTCATACCCGTTTTGGCGGGAAAGGTGAAAATGTGCTCCGAAGTGTAGTGAATGTGGAAAAATCGGAAACCACATATGACTCAACCGAAACTAAGTGGTGACGTCACCTTTCTAACAATAAGTGTGAATGACAACTGGAGAAATACCGTAAGATAAGGGTGGAAGTGGTTTAGTGATAAAGGGTGCCGCTACTGCACTCACTGTCCGATAATGGAATCCTTGATGGGTGTCTGCTCAGTATGACCTACAGTTCCCCCGACGTGACATGATCGGCACCACACTAACATGCTCGTGTGCTGACTTTTAAAGACAGGATACTCCAATTTGAAGATTTGAATGACAAGGAGGTCGTATATGACCAGACAGGAAAGGGTAAGGTCGCATCTGCAAAGTCAGCGATAACCACTAGATAGCTTCTGAAAGTTTAGCAAAACGGTGTGAAAGAATGTGAATTGTAAGGTATTTGCTTCGGTAATATTCCTCTGCTTGACAGCGATTAATGTAGATGCATTCTGAGAGTACAAATTTTCCATTGTTCTATTGTATATCCTCTAGATGCTAGATGTCCCCCTCAAAAACGTTTTCATGTGTTGCTACATGGAAAGAGTTCCTTATCAACTTGTCAGAGAATGCCGCAGTCCATTGTGACCAAGATGACGCCACGCTTGGTGATTCGGTCGCAAAGCTCATCGTATTCTCACTGATGGATGAGGCGGCGTGTTGTGTGTCGCACAAGGTATTCGGAATACTGCGTCAATGCGAGTTTAAGATGAACTGGGCAAATCACAGCTGAACCGCGCAAATGCTCTAAAATGTTGTGCATACGGCATTTTCATGTCACATCACATGTGTTCTCTTTACCTGTTTCTCTTTCCCATTATTCGGTGCACAACATAGGATATTGTAGGCGATATTTATAGTTTAATTTGTATTGACCTCATAGTCGTCGTCATTTCCATCCTGTTTGTCTCAGCTCTATCATATGATCATCGTGATTAGATGTAAACTGACAACGACGACAAACTTCAGTAGTGGAAATTCATATGGCTAGTGGTGTGCCCATGCTGGGCGACGATAAAAAACATGTTGTTGTTGCGATTTTCATCCAGAATATGGAGATAGGATTTTCAGTTGTGACTGTTCATGTTTTTGGGCCAATGTCAGGTCTCGGGATTTTACGATCCTGTCGAACGCGATTCTGCTGCGTTGGGCATTCTAGACCGCTGCGTATTCGCGTGCCACATACGGAATGCCAAGAAAATCGCATAGCCTGATGTCAGACTTAGGGTGTCATATCAAAGGGGACCGCCCCTAGTCCCGTTACCTCAAAGCGGTGGGGTGGTGTAAACTCACTCAAAGCTGCTTCCCGTTGTTGCCGGAACAACGACGTGTTGAGTGAGGCTAAAAACGGGCCCCCTCCTGGACGAGCTCCACTTCCGGCGGTGGTGCTACCGCCAGATTAGGCTAGGCGGTTGGGGTCTGTCTAGGCCATCAACATCTATGTATAGAGTCCACAAAACAATACCCTCAGTCCCGTGTGGCGACCGCCCATTCTGGCAGAGGGGGCAACGGCAGAGGGGGAGAAATCTCACGGCAAGCGATCTGCCAAACTCTTTTCAAATATCGGCACTGTTAACACTTGAGGCCTCAGCAGCGATGCCAGAATTGATCAGCTTATTTCTAAATTGGACAGATGTGCGATTAACGTGGCATGCATCCAGCAGACGCGGAGACAAGTAGCGGGTAGATGGAGGTGGCATACAGGCCACGAAGTCTTGCTTGGAGCTGCTTCAAAAGGAGGCAGAGTTAGCAGCGTCGGTTTCATAGTTTCGCCGCAACTGGCGGCTCGTGTTGCTCACTGTGAAATCCTTTCGGAAAGGATCGCAATGCTCGTGCTCGAAATCGGAAAAACGGCTACGATGAAGATTCTGTCTAAATATGCGCTCACATGCGCCTATAGCGATGGCGATGTCGAGGAGTTCTACGACGCGCTTGAACAAGCAATCAACTCCTATCCAAAAGGTAACTACGTTGTCTGCGCGGGCGATTTTAACGCCCACTCGGGCGTCGGCGAGCCCCGTGAGAGTTTTGTGGGACCCTATGGAAGACCTGGACGGAATTCTCGGGGTGAAGCCCTGGCCTTATTCATCGAACGATGTCGACTATGGGTGGGAAACTCATTTTACGAGAAACGACACGGACGCCGATGGACGTGGCATACTCCTGACGGAGTTGTTCCATGAAATCGATTTTATCATGACAAACTGCCTGCGCCTGTGCCACAACTTTACAGTCATCGGAGAATCACATTTTAACATCGGTTCCGATCATCGTCTAGTCCGAGCGACCATTGCGATAAATCTCAAGAAGGAAAGGAGACGGATAGCTAAGTCACTCACGGAGAGCCCGATTCACGTTGTGTGAGGATACGTTGAGGACGCTTGCTTCTGAGACAGACTTTTCCGGTGGAAATAGTGACATTCACGATAGGTACGCGAGGATGATCTCTGCCATCCGAACCGTCGTTGAGGCTGCGTCACTCAGCCGCTGGCGTGGTTTGCTCAGAACGCGCTCTGACGCGTTCTTAGCAAACCACGCCAGCGGCTGAGTGACCCTACGGATGGAGAGACCCTACAGATGCTGGCTACTCGGAAGAAGCTGATAAATTCCCTGGAGCCGGTGGCTCGCACGGTGCTGAACAAGGTCATTCGCTCTAGAGTAAAGAACGATTATCGTAAATACGCTGTACGGAGAGCAAGGGAGGCGGCACAAAAATCGCTCAGCATCAAAAGAACTTTCATTAGCACTCGCCTCAAGACTATTTCTCCTGAGTATTTGACAAGAACGCGGCTCTGTTGCCAGAAGTCGCAAGGACATGGAGGAGGAGATTCAAAGCTTCCTCCAGGATCTGTTCTCCACCAAAGTGCAAGTTCAGCCGTTTACTATTGCATTTGATGACGCAGCTGAAAGGGAGGAGTGGCGAGTTTTGGAGTCGGAAGTAGCCCATGCTATTCGTCAGACAAAGAAAGGGAAAGCACCTGGACCAGACCACATGCGAGCAGAGCACTTGAAATGTATGGAGGAGTTCCTCACCCGTCCGCTCGCCGATATATTACCGGAAATCCTCGCGACGAGGTCGGTTTTCGCATGACTGGCTCGAATCAAGACCATTTTAGTGCACTAAAAGGGACCGCGTGATGCTTTGGCCAATTATCGTCCTATCGCTCTCCTATCCGTGGTGCTCAAGCTTTTCTCCCATTCTCAGTCGCATGTGTCGCACTCTCACTATGAACAGGCGCAGAGAGCAAGCCGGTTTTCGTGAAGGATTTTGACTATCGACCATATCCACGTCGTTTCACAACTCACGGAACGCTGTAGACAGTACCGGCTTTCGTTATGCTTCCTCTTTATCGATTACAAAAAAACGTTTGACCCGATCGAACATCAGGCGGTGCTCAATGATTTCATTACGTTCGGCGTCCCTCGGCGATACATCGAAGCAATAAGCCAGTGCAACACGGGCTGCTTCACATCAACTTGCTAAATAGTCCAGTTCGTGTGGGAATCCAACGCGGAATGCGGCAATGCGAGGTTATCTCTTTGAAACTCTTTTTCGCTGCTCTCGAGCTCGTGATGCGAAAGGTTGAGCTTCCTTGCGGCATTGATATAGATGGTGAGAAGCTCCAGTATCTGCTCTTTGCGGACGACACATCCTTATCGGTACTAAGCCGTGTACTCTCGAGGACTCGTTGAGAACTCTTTGCGAAGCCGTTCGTCTGACCGGGCTCCAAATCCATCCAGGCAAAACTCAGTGGATTAAGAACAGTTACGTGGAGGATTACAGGTTACATCTGGAGAGCTCTGTGATCGAAGAAGTCTCCTCGTACGTCTATCTCGGTCAGGCAATCACCATGGATACCTACCTAACAGCCGAGATCAGCCGGTGCCGTAAGGCAGCACGGGCCGCGTTCAATAAGTAACGCGATGTTCTCAACGACAAGCGGCTCGACGCTCAGATCCAAGGTCAATTGTTCAATACCCATGTCCTCCCAGCTTTAGTTTACGGATGCGAGACATGGAATACAACTCGGGCTGAGGAGGACAGGCTGGCAGTGACGCAAAGGGCTACGGAACGAACTATGTGTGGTGTGTCGGCTATGGAAAAGATTCCCAGTCGCGAGATTCGGAGGCGAACCTGCGTTAAAGACGTGATCGAAACCATCTACGATTCGAAGAAGTGATGGGCCGGCCATGTTGCCCGTCTCAGAGATAACCGATGGACGTGCCGAGTGACCGAATGGTATCCTCGTGGAGTGAAGAGACCGCTAGGAAGACTACCAACCAGATGGAGCGACCCACTAAAGAAGATCTTCGGACAAACATGGCGGCAAGTGGAAAGGAATCGCGACGCTCGGCATGGATGTGTCCTGCAAGGATGGCGTGACAACTCTTGAAGAGCGGACTTCAAGGTATTCAAGGTATCAGCGAGGAAGTGGTGAGAGGGGGGGGCAAACGGTTGAACTGAGATAACGTGCTTCAACATGCCTGTAGTAGAGCCATCAATGTACCGTAGATGTCTTGTCAAAACCGGCAACCAATAGTTTGTCCTCAATCTGCCTCGCTGCATGCGAATGCGGCCACGTCGTGCCGGCGCAAAGTATACGCAGCCTAACAGTCTACAGCCCACCACAAGCTGGTCGCCCCAAACACGAGAATGCACAAGCTATCTTAGTCTTATGGATGCTCTCCAAATGATGATAACCAAATGCCTCCACGGACAGTTGTGGTGAGATGGAGTCGCTTTGGTCTCTCCCACAATGAAATACGCTCATTCGCTGACCCGGGAGCACAAAATTGGTCGTGCCGTCTCCACGATACTTTTTTTTGAAATACTCGTATCATCTTATCCTTTCTTGCGATTTCTTACATAAATATCTTATCACTGTCCTAGCCGCCTGGACCATTGAGTTCACATGAACCGTCTCCGTCATTCGCCTGTTTACAGCTGCCGCACTCGTACGAATCCAGACCGGAAATCACTTTTAAACGCCGCTTGACTTGAGTTAGTTTTCTGAATACGGTACGGACTTTGTTGTTGAGTGAGGTGTTAAGGGATGAATACGGTTGCCTCACTCCAATATAGAACGATCTCTAGACTGCTGGATTCAAGATGTTACTAGGCGACCCGAGGACACGACAAGAGTGCTGGAGGCAGTCGAGAGAATTGCAGGGACGCCGCGTAGCCGCACCATCCGCCCCAGATGGAGCCTCCTGCTCGTATTCCATCGCCGTCCTCACGCACTAAGAGATATTCTTCGTGTGCTCGTCTAGACACCGTGAACTTACAGACCGAGTACACGATACCTTCGTTCGTCCCTCTGTTCAATTCACTCTTCGTATTTGCTTTATTTTCCGCACTAGCAATGAGTATGATAACCTAATCTCCTGTATGGGTACAGCACTTACTGTAAGAACGCGGTATAATTGTTTACGCATCGGAAGCTGATTGTCCCAAATACGGGAGGCACAAGCTATCTTAACCTTGACGATACCACACATCTGTTCCAAAGAGCGATAACCTCATCGTGGAGGGTGATCTGAATAGTCACGTCGGCAGGGATCAAAGGGCTGGAAAGGGTGCAAGGAGGCGAAGGAATTGGGGCCAGGAAGGCTAAGGTAGAGAGGGTTCTCGATCTGGCACAAGCCCTGCTGCACGTTCCTCGCGAAGAGGGAAACTTAGAAGGTGTTCTACAGTAGTGAGGGAGGCAAACAGAAATCGACCGCGTACTCGTAAGAAGACTGGCCCTCAAGACTGGGAAAGACATCAAGGTACTGTCAGGAGAGCAGCTAGCAACTCAGCACAAGCACCTTCTGGCAGTCATTGCTATACAACTCCCCAAGAAAACAAGGGTGAAAACCGAAAGAAGAACCCGGTGGGAGGAGCTCCACAAAGAGGAAAGGAACGACTGCAAGAGAAAAATGCTAAGATGAGCCTCCCAGATCCTTGCGGTTAGGTCCAGGAGACATGGAGTGAAGGGCACAGGTCATCTGCGATGCGCTAAGGAAACACTAGGTGGAACCCTGGGTGGCTACGCTGCAAGAATGATGAAGAGGCGTGGTTTTCGAACGAAGAAAATTAAGGGATAGAGAAGCAGAGGAATAGTGCATACAAAGGTATGTTGAAACGCGGACTTTGAAAGATCTCGCTAACTACAAAAGTTGCAAGGGATTGCCGGGGTCGCAGTAGGCAAAGCGAAGGGATGGATGTCCTGTACGAGAAGCTGGACGGTAAAGACGCCGATAAATTCGCCTTCCGGCTGGCTGAAGCCCGCATCGAGCCACTTAAAGGCAGTTATGGAAAATTCGGGCAAAATGTGAAAAAAGTGATGAGTACGACGGTCGAGAGGATCAGTAATACTACTGAGAAGAAAAACGAAACCAAATGAACAGAAACTCGGAAAATGGAGCACCTTTTCGCCCACCGATTCTCTACGTGGACGACCATTCCGTCAAGAGTCGAGTAGCCCGGACAGCTCTGTCATTGGCATGTAGCCAAGTAATCAATGCGCAAAGACATCGAGGAAACAGTACAAAATCTTTAAAGGTATCCCATCGTTAACTACAAACGAACGAAGACATAGAGTGAGAATTAATGAGAGAGAAACGAAGAAGAGAGAAGAAAAACTCCCAGACTCTACGGGTGAGCAGCAAAATTCGAAATACTGAAACAGATAATCAGCTGATTAGGATTGGGCATGCGACGCTCTGTTCGTTCTGTTCACGCCCCGATCGCTCCAGCAGCGCCGCATCGCCTTGGCCCCTCCCATTCTAGCCGATCAGGGGGAAGCTCGCCGCCAGGAGACGGGCTGCCCTGACCAAGGCGGCTTGCCCTGATGAGGCCGCCTCTCCCACAGCTTAAGGAGGCGGCTTTTACGGGGGATTTCGCCATACATAGGCCTTTCAGACCCGTAATTTTTCAGTGAACGCCTCCTTTTGGGATTCCTTGTCACTCACATTACCCCTACCACTCTCTTGGGGACATCAGAGTGGTAAAGACTGTCAGGGGCCGGGAATGGTTCCCTATGCCGGAGAACCACAACCACTGTTTCCATTTTCAAACAGAAAGAGACGCATTGGGATGCGCTAACTACCGAGCTATGTGAGCGGAAAGATGGTCGACTTGAACCTCAGAGATTTTTTCTAGGTCTCCGGAAGCGATTCGGCTGCATGCCCGGAGAATCAGGGCCGATGCGACCTTCATCGTGTAACAGGCTATTGAGAAGTACCGAGAAAAGCGTCCACCGTGCTACCCGGCCTTCTTTGACCTACAAAAGCTTCTGATAGTTTCCTCGACTAATAATTTGGAAAGCACTTCGAGGGCAACCAGTGAAACCGAAACATATTGCATACCAAACATACAGGAATTTTTAAATATTAGGTTGTCCGGAAAATATTGAGACAAATGCAGTGGTGAAATTCAACAGAAAGTATCCTTGCACGTCAAAGTCGTGAGAGGACAAAACTCAGGAGTTAAGTGTTTCAAGACCCGCACATATACCCCACCATGAGCATATGGTCTATATTGTTTTAATCTTTCACAAACGTGTCAGCAATGGATGAGAAAAAACGCTATATCGGACGGCTCTCCTACACTACCGTTCCGGCAAATCCGCGGATGAGGCCCATCGGCTCTTGCTGGAAGAAATGAAGGATTAAGCACCTTCTCGAGTGACGTGCTTCAGATGATACGGCAAGTTCGACGAAGGAGAGAAATGCCTTGAAGACTGTAGTCGTTCAGGACGTCCACCTACGCGAAAGGAGCAGCGCATACTTGCCACTGTGAGGAACGACCTGACATTACAGTGCGCGAGCTTGCAGCCTCCTCGGGAGCTCCAAAATCCACGGTACACGACGTTCTTCGTACGTCAGGTAAAGTGGCAAGGTTGCCTCGAGTTCTTCCGCACGCTCTCAGCGCTCACGAAAGAAGACGCGTGTTGAAGTGTGCACTTCTCTGCTCAGCCGTCATCGTACGCTTTCCTGGCTCGACTCAATCGTTACCATGGATGATAAGTATTGTGTCTACAACAACACGGTGCGCCGAAAATATTGGGTCAACTTCGACGAACTCCCGAAACCGCAGTCGAAACACCCCGATTATGACAAGAAGGAGTTGCTCTCATTTTGGTGGGATGTCTAACGGCCCGGTGTTTTAGGAACTGCTTCCAACTGGGTCCATGGTCGACTCTGAAAGATTCTGTGTTCAGATGGAAAAAGTATCTGAAATTCTGCGAAGTCGCCGTCTTGTGAGAGGCAAAATCCTACTCCTCATGGATAACGCCAGGCCACACACGTCGAAAAGGACTCAGAATAAGCTAAAAGAGCTGGAGGTCAAACTTGTACCCTATCCACCGTACTCAAAAGATCTCGCACCAGCAGATTTCCACATATTTCGTTCTCTTCAATCCTCTTTTGCTGAAAAAAATCAGCAATCGGGAGGACGTCGAAATAGCTGTCAACAACTTCTTGAAGTCGAAGTCTAGGCAGTTCTTTGCTAGTGGAATCGGATCCCTACCGCAAAGGTGGCAATATGTGAAGAAACACAATGGCGAATATTATGGTAAATGATATTGATTTGTAAGAAAGTTACTGACGAATCACTGTACTATGACATTTGCCTCATTACTTTTCGGACAACCTAATATTTAGTGGACAAACTAGGCGGTTTTAGATTCCAATTGTGGTTTTCCGAACACCGCTTACAGAGAAGCATAGGGAAGGTAAGACTTTTCATCCTCCATAGGCTGAACCAGTTCCATGGTTCAAGTTCGAAAGGGGTCGCGGATATCTTCCGAAGGGGAGGCGATCGCCTAGAATACGAATGAAACCCTGTTGATTCGCATGCAATTGTCGATGTTCAGAATGAAGGATCAAAGAAAATCTCTTTACACAGGATCGGGTGAGGGGCCGATCGGTCGCATTTTCGCGCGACCGCCCGCGGCGAACGGTGCGGCGAGTGCGAGTCATTTGGAATTCCGCTCAAGAAGAAATGGGCTGATATCGTGAGAGACCTTCAAAGATTGCACCTATTTTCAGCGTGGGTGGCTATTTGCTTTCATTTTTATGCTTTCTGAGAGAACTGAAATGAAGGTAATTTAAATGTTATTGTTCTCTTCCATTCTGCAGTGAGTGATATATAGAAGTTTCTTCAGGAGCATTAACAGTTGATGAAACCTATCAAGATAACGCAACAATCAACAACAGCCTCAAGTACAATAGAAGAAGTGATAGCTATGCCTCTTTAGCTTCGAAGGATGATGGAGAGCTTATTTTGCAGTCTTAGGAAATTCTAATTCACAGCATACTGTCAAAAATAGGTGCATCTTCAAAGGTCCCGTACCAGCCCATTGCGGCCTGAGCGGCATTACAAACGACTCGTACTGACGGCGCCGCCAGTGTAACGCCGCGAAGCGGAAATCTGACCATTCGACCCCCACCGCGCAAGATCGGATACGACCTACTCCACAAGGTCTTTGTAACGGATGATCAGTTCCATCTCTGATCTCGTATTGCTGCCGCTTATTTAAATTTCACAAGTCGATGGAACCGTCCGGTCACAACTGAAACAATTAGTCATCTTTACATATGTATACAGTGTTCACCTTGTAAATTGCCTTGTGTGACAATCTGTGAATACGAACCGCTTGTTGGCCGAGGTTTCGCCTAAATACCTTTACTACAAGCACTTTTGCGGAACCGCAACCTAGAAATAATTAAGTACTTTTACAACTATCCCGTCGTATTTAAGATAAACAAGTGTTTTCAACGGAGCACGAATGAGTCAAAAAGGATTTCGTCCGTGCTAGTTCTTCTGGGTGAGGTTTACCTTAACTTCCTTGACTATCAATTTCACCTTATATGCTCGCCTGCTATATTGCTTTCACTCATGTCCCCATTATCGTTCACACTCCGCCCCACTCTCACTCCTACTCACACTTCCCTCCCCCCTTCCCCTCCGCCCCCCCCCCCAAAGATACACCCCTTTCGCACGCCCACCCACACTCCCTCCCTACCGGTCTCGCCATCACCCACTCGTCCCCTTCCCCCTCCTCATCTCTCCACCGATTGCCCTCATCTATTTGTCTCCCTAAGACAACCTCATCCCCTTCTCATCTTCCTTCTTTGCTCTCGCTCACCCTCTCCCCCAAAGCTCAGCCTCACACCTACGTCGCCAAGCACTCATACGGGAATTCGCAGTCAGGCAAAAGTAGTGAAATGCAGCAAATGGTTCTTCCAGGATGGGTACGTAGCCCTGAAACGCTTTTGTGCTTCAAGTATGCTGTTATGGGCAAAGGTCTCGGTCTCAGACGAGACTTGAAACCGCATTCTAGCTATCGAATTAAAAACTCCAAAAATAGTATCTCACTCGATTTCACAAAGGGCTCTAATGACTAGCTTGAGAGAGGGCTAAGATTGTGCAAGGCAAATCGAACTAAACAAAAAAACAAGGCACCTCAAACAAAATATGACGAGTACATCGATGGTGTTAGAGGCCTGAGCGATCGATTTTCATTGATAACAGATCAAAACCGTGAACAGCAGTGGGTCAGAAAGCGGGCAGCCACGGTGAACGCCTGAACGGATAATCAATGGGAATTTGACTCACACGTCCTCCTGACGTTATTTTCCATTTTTATTCGGCGATACCGACAACACACATAAATGCGGCTCCAGGTAACATTCCCATACAATTTTCATACAAAGAAATCAATCAGATCCCATTGTAGAGAGGCAGCATGGAGGAGATACAATATTTTTAAAAATACAAATTTAAATATCCCAAAGGAATAGAAATCTGGCTTCAGAAAGCAGCTGTGATGGACTTATGGATACTTTGTAGACATAAATTTTCGAAGCAGAAATGTTCACGAATGTTCGTTGTTCATCCCTTAGCACAAGCAGGAGGACTTAGGTCGCTATCATACTTTGCGTTGCCGGCGGCAGGGCGTGGCTGCGTGTCTCTGCGTCTCCGCCTGTGCCACCCTGTCTCATTACCTGCATCGTCTCGGCTTCTCCCCTATTCCACTCCTCGTCACTGCTTGTAAACGCAGTCACCCCCTGCCAGTGCGAAGTATGAACGCGACCTTACGGTATGGAGACAAGGCACACAAAATGTGAATATCCGTAAGATTTCGTCATTTGGACGTAATTCTGCATACATATAAATCCATGAGCAGAGAAAGCTGAGCTTGGCAGCTTAGCGCTCGTCTAATCAAATCTCTAGCCTACCTAGCCAATAACAAGACATCGAAACATCAATACAAGTGACATGCAACACTGTACACGTAGAATCAATAAATCAATAAGAGCGCTCCGTATCATTCAACTTCGATTCATTCAACTTCGTTCCGCTTCTAGCCGAACCCATTGCTGAGGGAGTTCACACTTCGGTAAAGTGGCTAACCGTATATCGATCTGAAACATTGGGAAAGGCAGTAAAACATCAATAGATTGGTCCAGGCATATTTCATACAAATAAACAATAAACAAACAAGTAGGTAAGCAAACTTACTTGACCAAGTACTGGTTTCCTAGAAAATGTTCCATAATTTGTGTCATCTTTGACTAATATCTGCAGTCGGTAATTATGGATATCTTGTGCGTCCATGTCGAATTCAAAACTGAAAAATCAATAATTATCATTTAGTGGCTGATCACAAAATATCGATCTGCGCTCCACTTACTGATTATCGAAAGAGGGGTTCAGTGAGTTTTTGACGACTCCGGTCTTACGCTTCGAGATTTCTTTATTGTTTTCGACAGAAACTACCTTCACCTAAAAAATCCAACAATTCCAATAGTAACAATTCTTAATTTTGATGGTTTTTTCGCAACAATTTTTACGACATCAACAAAACCCATGTTTAGTAGGACTGAAAGACGTGGCTAGAATTACCGTTGCGTACGGATTACACTCTCCATCCTTCTCCCATGGCAGGAGATCTCTAGCTCCAAGCACCTGCACCACCAACTTCCTTAATGCTTCAGCATAACGGATCGACATTTCAACTTCTCCTCGCGGTAGATTTCCTCTAAAATACTACCGTAACATTTATGGATTTTCCAGTGAAAGCGAAAGCGCTGTGATCACACTTCCGAGAGCGTTACCATCGAAAGCACTGCTATTCACGACAACGCAAAATTTTTCAGCGAAAAAGCAATGGTCAGGCCATAATGTTCAGTAGGCTGCTCAGATGATTAAAGACAGTGGTAAGGGTGATGCGAGCAACGGAAACTCCTGGAGCGGATGATCAGAATGAAAGCTACGGGTCACGAAACACTATACGTGGCAAAATTTCCGATGAAAACAGACGCCATCGAGCTCTAATGAGCCGACTTTTTCAACAGCTGTCCCTTGTTCGACAGTCCCGCCCCTTTCGCAAACAGAGCTCGCCTCCATTCGAACTTGACGGTGGGGAGGTGGTCGTATTTCTCGAGTTTTTCACCGTTTCTCTCCGTTTTTTCTTCCCTTTCGAACTGAAGAGAGCCTGGACATTTGTATTCGATATTTTTTTGATTCTCGGTGCTAACTACCCCTACCACTGCCTTTGAATCGGAAGCAAGTCGTCCTGATAAGAAAATTCGTCGAAAATCGGAAGGATTCTGGCCAGATGGGATACAGAGCATTTGACGCATTGACGACCGTGTGACACGATGTCGTGTCACAGTCTTGTAACTTATATTTTGCGCTTCTTTTTAATCTTTTGTTGATTATGTATACCTCAAATATGAAGGCTTTCTACACAGATCATGGTACAAGAAAATAACTTTTGGTTGTTGAATTATTGAGCTTCTTAACAGGGGGTGGATAAAAATCTGTTATTTTGAAAACAATTAATATAGAAATAGTGTCTGCATCTGCTGCAACGGGTACAGACTCTTTTGGCATGAGATGCAGCGTACTTGCGCCCTTATATTTTGCACATTTCTTCATAACAGCTAACGCATCGCCTGCGATAATCGCCTAAAAGCTTAATACGAAGCTTAATACAAGAGAGCTTAATTTAAATGTGGTCTATATATTATAAGGCTGATCGAAAAGTTTTGATAGGGTTGAGATTTTTCCTGTTAAATCTTACAACTCAGCAAACAATGAAAGCTAATCCGCAATATAATAACCATCGTTAGTTACAACATTGTCCCACCCAACGGGCAGGTCAGCGATTCCCTTCTCCCAGAACTGGAAAATTGGTATTCAAAGAAGTTACCGACCCCTTGTTCAAGGTGGTCCTAGTTTTTTTCTTGCTAGTAAAACCTTGAACGGCCGGAACAAGTGGTGATCTGAGGGGACAGTATCAGGTGAATAGGGTGGGTGTGGAACCGTGTCCCAACCTAGCTCCTCCAATTTTGCACGGGGCTCTTTACCTATGAGAGAGAGACGGTTCCACATCCACCCTATTCACCTGACATTGCCCCCTCAGATTACCACTTGTTCCGGCCCCTCAAGGCTTTCCTGACAGAAAAAAAAACTCGTCAACTACGACCACGTTTAAAGGTGTCGGTGACTTCATTACTCCCAATCTTCTCAGTTTGAGAGAAGGGAATCGCTGACCTGCCCGGTGGGTGGGACAATGTTGTAACTAACGATGGTTATAATGATGTGGGTTAGCTTTCATTGTTTGCTGAGTTGTAAAATGAAACAGAAGAAATCTCAACCCTATCAAAACTTCTCGATCAACCTAATAATATACGTGCAGCTGGACACCTAATTACAATGCAAAAGGTGAAAAATGATGGCTTCCCAAAAAAGGTGTCCCTGTGGGACCGTGTGGCACGACGTCACACGCGGAGCGTGGGAAAATCCCGCGCGGTTCCAAGCGTCAGACAAGTAAAAATGCCGCGGTCGTCAATGGGCTGATTTGCTCGGACTATGAAATGACAGAACGTGAACAAAGAGCTATTCGAGATTCAGCAAAAAATCGGGAGTCGGCACAATATGCATGACACATGTTTGGTGTAATAACTTCGTGCTGAGAACTGGTATGCACCCTTTCGCCATGATTTCACGAAGCGATTAGCCTCGTGCGAACCAGGGGTACTGTCATGGTTGTGTTCTAGAGCGATCACACGGCAACCGCCACGGGCACTATCGTAGAGTAATCGCCATGGGACCCAATGTCATAGCACGCAAAACTCCGACGTCAGGGAACACATCCTCTTTGTGGTTGTGTAGGCACGGATTCAAAAAGAGGGAGAAAGGAAATAGAGGCTCGTAAAATTCAGCAGATCTTAGCTATGGCAGTGACTGAATGAGAAAACGATTGATATGAAAACCATATAAAAAACTAAAACATGGGGCTTCACGAAGAAGCATAGTACTGCATAATATCAGGTTGTTGCAAAATTAATTTCGGAAATGGATCGCATACTTCAAACTACTATAACTCAGCTTAAACACAAGTTTATTAATCGAAGTAAAAACCATCAGAATCTACACACTTTTGCCAACAAACAGGCAATAAGTCTAAGCCTTCACTATAAAAACTACTATCACGAGAATCAACGAAGTCAAGGAAGGCACATTCAACATCGTCTAAATTAGTAAATTGTTTCTGACGCAGATGAGAATTGAGGGCTCGAAAAAAGTGATAGTCTGTTGGGGAAAGGTCGGGAGAATACGCTGGGTGAGGGAGAACTTCTATACCCGAGTGGGTCAATTTTTGCCGAGTGATTTGTGAGGTGTGTGGCCTTGCGTTGTCCTGCAACAGGATCGGCCCTCCTCTATTCACCACCGCCGGCCACAATTTTTGCAACTTTCTATACATTTGCTCCAGATCACAACAGTAAGACTCTGCTGTGACTGGCTGACCAGGTTGCAAGAAACCGTAATGGATTACACCTTTACAACACCACCACACAGTAATCATAACCTTTTTAGGGTGAAGGTCGGGTTTAGGAAAAGTTTTTGGAGGAGCATCCTTATCTACCCAGACTAATCCCCGCTTCCTGTTATCATAAAGAACCCATTTTCCATCTACAGTTATAATACGGTTTACAAATGGCTCATTTTTATGGCGAACTAGGAGATTAGAGCAGGTGTCAAAACGTGCCAGACGCTGCTCATCGGTCAGGTCATGAGGCACCCACTTCGACATCTTCTTCACCTTGCCGATTGTCAGCAAATGTCTGGCCACTGTAGAATAATGTACGCCTAGGTCTTCTGCTAACGTACGAGTATTCGTCTCCGGATTTGCTTCGACGGCTCTCCTTAAATCTTGATCATTAAGCGATGACCTGCGGCCGCGACCCGACTTCTCTTCGAGATCAAAATCGCCAGAAGCAAATTTTTTAAACCAGAGCTCCACTGTCCGTTCGCAAGGACAATTCGTCCCAAAAACACTGCTGAGATTACAAGCTGCCTCCGCTGCGTAGTGTTCCAATTTAAACTCATAAAGCATGATGACTCGATAGTCGCGTCGGTTCATGATTGTACGCAGCCCTGGAAAAGGCCGGCTGGAAAACTTAGAGCGACATTCATAGAAGTTTCTGAAAGAGCAGAAAAAACCCACCAAATGGTATGCCTGGCGTTCCTTGGGATGGAATAGTTCAGGGTAAAAAATCTACTTATTTATACATACCTTGAAACCAAATAATTTTGCAACAACCTAATAGAATACGATCAGAGGAGCAACCTAGACCAGGCCTGGATAAATTTCTACGGGTACGGACAAGTCTTGATAGAAACCTGAAGCTAAAGGCATAGAATTGATGGTTAAACATACAACTAACAATTTCCTCATGCCTCCCTAAAAAAGTTTTAGAAAAAGTGTCCGAGCTACCCTTTCATGCCCTTTCACACGCTGATCCCAAATGACGCAGAATCGAAGGGATAGCACCACAAGCAATGAAAAGCACGTATATTCTTATCAGATCTTGTGACTCTTAACTCCTTAATTCAAAGTTATTCCGATCGATTTCAAAATCGAAAAGAAACTTGTGAATTCTACGGAAAATTAGACTGTAACTTTTCAACTCCCGAGAAAAAGTAGGAAAAGAGAGAGAAAAACTTTCTCACCGATTCTTGGATGATTTCGCGTGTCTCGTATGGAATACCCTGCCGAGGCGACTCGATCGCCCTGCACTTGCAGTAATGGAATTCACTGACTCCGATCGAAGCATCTAAACAAGCAATCAATAGCTTGATACGATTTCCGATTCTACGGTGTCAAGAGCTGGCATTACTATCTGAGCAGTAGGTTTCTTTAAAAAAAACGCAGCCGGACTGAAAATTCGGGAAATTGGAATGTGCGGAAGGACACTCGAAATGGGCCATCGCACCACGCGAATTGCGCCTTCGCGCAAGAAAGTGCCTCAATGTGAACTGGTCGCGCACTGAATAGCGCGATATGAACTGATCCGATTTGAGTGTCCTCTCACACATTCAGAACTACACATTGGTACGGGAAGACATCGGTGGCTCATAGGGAAGTTTTCCACCAAAATGGTCGATCAAATCACAGAAAAAAATCCAAAAACCTACTGTTATATCCTCCACATTCAATTCCATCTCTGGTTCGAGCACACCCGGTGACTGATTCACTGTCTTCGCTGGCTCAACAGGTACTGAATCGCCGTTCATCTTTTCGTTTTTCTCTTTTATTCGACGACTTGCTCTTTCGATATGGCTGGCTAAAATGGGGCTGATAAAAAAATGTTGAAAAATATGAAAAGGGACACTCCCATGAGAAAGATAGGGCTCCAAGGAATATCCCAAACAAAAAAAATTGGCACTATTTACCCAAAGCTACCCCACTGCCTTTTTAGGCGATGCAGTCAAAGAGGTGATTTTTGAAAAGCCTTTCGATTTAGCTGCAAACTTGTACCCAGGGGTAATTCGACCCGTAGAACACGAATATGACATTCGTTTGACGCGAAACCGCTTGGCGCCAGCGCCATAGGCGCCGGCGCCAAAATGGGGTAAATTACCAAACTCGCTCAAAATTTGTCCCAAGGGGTATTTCGACCCGTAGAACACGAATATGACATTCGTTTGACGCGAAACCGCTTGACGCCTGCGCCATAGGCGCCGGCGCCAAAACGGCGCCTATGGCGCAGGCGCCAAGCGGTATCGCGTCAAACGAATGTCATATTGCCAAAAAATTAAATATCTAGGTCCCAACTGACCATTTGCGTATTCCATGAGCGTGTCATCATTGAGCATTTCTTTCTCTGCAGTGCCATTATTGAGCAGTCCTTTCCCTGCACTGGTTTTTTCGGGATTCGTTAGTGCCTTGAAAATTTTTTGTATCTCAGCTAGTTTTTGTATTTCGTAGCACACTATACAGGGAGAAGGTCTCAGATCCCAACCAGCTAAAGTCATCGAGCGTACACTGAAGCATAGCCTCCCCCCCCCCCGTGACTAACCACATAGCATTACTCTGTTTTGTATGATAACATTATGCTTCTCTTATTTGCTGCTACTTTCTTTCCATACTTTGAATTTTTTCATGAGGGGCAGAGGTGGCATAGTGACAGATGGCGCGCACCTCATTCTTATGGTTCGGGGATCAAATTCCGCATCGACGCCCGCCTCGGCTAACTAACTTTCCACCCTTTCGGGATCGGTGAACAGCTACCAGACTCATCTGGGAGTATAAAACATTAACTTCTACAACGCTGACCCCCGCGAGTTATTGTGTAGGCCAAAACGCACTCGCCCGCCCGCCACCACGCTTCTGAATGGACCTAGAATGTGCGGCGCATCCCATAGACGGGATTGATTAACGCTTGAACATTCTCCTCTTTCTTTATAAAATTTTCTTCGTCACGGTGATTGCTAAACAATGATCGGCGATGCTGGATAAACTTTTATCGCGCACTGTCGTTCGATGCCGCCTACTTCGTCTGATTCGCACGGTATTGGTCGTTGACTTTCCGTAACCAAGTGTCCATTTTGTTCATTGCTTCCGCTCTCACCCAATGTTCTGGCTCCTCTTCCATACAATTCCCACACATAGTGACCGAGTGTCGCTCACTGTTGCTCGCTCGTACGTTTACATATCGCCAGTGAGCACCGGAACGACCAATCAATCCCAGTGCCGCTTACCACTATCTTGGGCTGCGTTCATACTTTGCGCACCGACGCCGGCACCGGAAGTCACGGCATCAACATCATGTGCCCGCCGCCGACCGTGACGGCATTCTGGTGACGCGCTCCATTTGTAAATAATCGACCAAACCACTTGTAGAATGGTGCGCTCGTAGCGACAACACATGAATTCTAATTTGAATCTCGGTATAATTTGGCACCATGCCAAAACCTAAGCCTAATCGTGGGTTCACGTCACGATCATCATACTGTAGTGTGTGTGGTTGGATCAAACGTATCACAAACGGAGCGTGTCACCATGCCTTCATGGTCGGCGGCGGCACATGTTTTGACACCGTCACTGCCGATGCTGGCGTCCGTGCGCAAAGTATGAACGCGGCCTTATTGAACCATGATGGCCTTTCACCATAACTCAATGTCAACCATTAGTGCCCACTATGCTGATATACTTCATTATCATGCGTGCGTGGTTCGTGGTTCAGCGTAAGTTTGAGATATCAATAGGAAGGGATCATATTCGGTATCGCGACATTAGACATGTCTAGCGATCAGCGAACATGACTGTAAACGATAACCGATGATGAAGGGGGTGTGCCATTACAGAAGAAAATACGCGTGGTCGTGGGTTAGATGCGAGAGAGACTGTATTATTGAGATCCTGTGGCGATGACACCTAAAACAAGGCGGATGTATTATTGAGATCCTGTGGCGATGACACCTAAATCAAGGCGGAGGACACCGTGATGGGAGCGAGCTACTGCAGTGCCCTAGCTCATACCCATCGCGTCGCACTCTAGACACTACGAGGCGAATTTTCTATCCTAACATGAAGCACCCGAAGGAGAGTGGGTCGTATGGTAGATAAATACTGTTTACATCATTGCAATAGACATGAGCACAAATTATCGATAGACGATCAGGAAGTACCAACAGCGAAAAAGTCATAGGAGGTCTTATATAGGGTATTGGTAGAGAAACGTGAACAAAAGGGTTCGTAGTCTAGCAAACAAGTTTTCTCGGCACCACGCTGTACTCTGATAATTGTTGCCTGGTAGCTCCATAGTTATGATCACATACGACATCGACTGTGTCGTCTGCCAAGCCGTAGTGTCAACTCCAATAATCCCCAGGTGTCGCCCTTTGTGTCCTGCCATAGCATATTTCCACAATGTTCAGTACAAGAATATAGTTCTTGTGAAATAATCAGCCGAATAGACTATCCGTTTAGTATTAGAACAATAATCAGAGCGAAAGAGTTCTAGTGCATCTTCCAACAGCGTCCACATTTGGAGACTGCCTATGGTGTAGACTAGGAGAAACCATTACGTCGGCATAGACGAGAATAAACCATACCGCGCCGACATTCTAGCGGGACCACTGGAAACCACTGATCGACGGTGACTCTCAGACGTTTCCCATTTAGCTAATGTGGACAGATGCAATCCATGAGTTATGGCCCTTCGTAATGTCCTCGAAGTTGGGTGTGCGACAGGGCACTCGAACTCGGGCTTATTACGCGAAGTAGCCGCGCTGTAGAGTGCGAACGTTTTCCAACGGAACCAGCAAAACGCGCGGCGACCCGATTCATTTACAAGAATTCAGCTGTGATAGGGTTACTCAAGGTGACGGACGTTGGGTTGGGGCACCCGAGTACGTTTGGACGCCAGAGAGCAAAGAGCAAAAAGGCGACATTCGCGTGGTCAGAGGCGCAGAGTGAGAAGCAAATAAACACTGGACGCAAAATTTGAAACTGCGCTCTGGTCACTGACGGCTGTTGAAATGTTGTGGCAAGAATCCAAACGAGTTGCTCTTCGAATTCTCGGTTCTTTTCGTGTTTCTGTTCATGTACTGTATCTAGTGAAGTAACAAGGGAGGGTATTTTACTTCCCATGGAACTTTGAAATGAGACCCGGGGGGATCGATAGAGCTTCGAAGGCTGATTACAACTGTGAAAGCCAAAATTGCAAAATGACATCCTGAAGTGAGTTACGAGGGGTCGAAGTTTGCCTGTGACTTGCCTGCGACATCTCAATGGCGAGGCGCTTCTCATCAGCATTACTACCGGTGCGGCTTTTTTTCGCATTTTGTGTTTCATTGTCAGTAAGTGCTTTTCTTTCACTTCTAAACGTTTCCTTGTATGATATTCGCGCGTAGGGAGTCGAATTACCCCTCTATGCAAATTTCCAGCCGGATCCAGTTTTTGGCCCAACTTCAGAGAATTAAGGGTGGCCAGGGGTTAAGTAGGAGTTTTTGAGTTTCCTTCCACAAAAAATCCTGCAAGCTGAACAAGAACCTAAACATACCTATCACACTTGCCCATCACACTAAACGCACGTAACAAGCGCCAAATAAGAGCAATTGCTGGGCGAGGTCAACGACTACTCCTTTGCTAAATGGGTTGCCAGCCAATAGCCCATAAATTTTTCTGAGATTTGGTCAAATTCTCGAATTGGGTGAAAACTTGTTCCATAGGGTACCCTGATCCCCTGAACACGAAAATCACACTGGTTTTGCGTGAAAACGTATGGCGCGCGCTATGGGATCCCAAACATACCATGAAACGGTATCACTTTTCTTTTCTTTATTTTTTTCAGAAGAACCATAACTTCATTCAGGTAATTGTTTGACAGATTCTGAATACAGATTTGAGATCAGCATCTGATAGCGCGTACAGTGGTAGTGTCTTATTGCAAATGGCCATTTCGACAAACGTCTGATGGCAAAGTGCCTCGCCAATGAGGTGTCACAGGCAAACTTTGACCCCTCGTAACTCGCTTCAGGATGCCATTTGGCAATTTTGGTTTTCACAGTTATAATCAGCGTTCGAAGCTCTATCGATCCCCCTGGGTCTCATTTCAAAATTCCATGGAAAGTAAAATACCTTCTCTTGTAAGAGGAATTAGACTCATGGGATTTCCGGGACCATCTTCAACTAAGTGGATGGATGCAAACCGTGCCTAGCGGTAAATGAAGCGCACAACACCCCTCGAGGCCACATCGGCGACCAGCAAATACGACGTCGAGTGATTTTCAGAACATTTTTATTGTTCCCATTAGTTATACAGAAATAACTGTTGCAAAGCATGTGGTCTTACTGCACCTACTAAGTTGCAAGCGGCAATGGAGAGAGCTCCTTGAAATAACTCGTTCGAAAATAAGCACAGCAATTATAGCACCGACGACAAGAAGCAAGCGAGACCCGAAATGAAAAAGACCATAGTAAGCATTAACCACTCGAAGCAGAGAAGCGAAGGAAAAGCTAGGAACCCGGGAAATCGCATCACTTCTACAGATGAGAGGACTGAAGGAATGCAAGTCATGCAGTCTACCACCAAATCGACTTCATTGAAACTCGCTGCCAGTTGCCATTAGAGATCTACTCTACGACCCCAGAGCTCCTGTGCTTCGTCGTGCTTGTCTAGTTTTATCGACGCCGATACGATGGCCTAGAAAGAGCGGGCGGTCAGAACCGAACTGTGAACTTAGCATAATCCATTGAAATCCAGAAAGCAATGAACTTAGGATAATTCTAATAAACGCAGAAAGCATTGAACTGAAGATAATCTTGAGAAAATCGATGAAACCTGATTTCTCAGTTGTTGAAGGTTCCTCGAGAGTGCTTTAATGCTGCCGATCACTTTGCCAGAACTCAAACGCAAAGCGTTGCTCAACCTTATCTTGAAAGCGATGCCAACAGTTCCGGTGACTTTAGAAGGGTGATGGAGGTCAGTGAGAGTGACTACAAAGACGACACATAGAATAACTTTCCCATTCATCCACTTTCCTGAGGAAATGCTACGCGAATCGATGCTTCCACCCAGTCCTTTACAGGCCTCAAACGTTTTCAAAGTACCAAAGCGCGATGGTAGTTGAACACGAATTGTAACTCAAGAAAGAGAAAGAGGGAGAGAGAGGAGAGAGAGAGAAAAATTAACGTCAGACATATTAGGTTGTCGAAAAAGTTTCTTTGTTTTTTTGAATAGATGCTTTTTCCCTCCAAACTGCTTTCCAGCAACTTCTCGGATAACCTTTTCCGGCAAAATAAACATATCAAAGGAGTACTTTCGCGGCATTCTACTATATGATTTCAAATATGGCCTGAAGCAACCGAATCCAATCGTCGTATAAACGCAGCATTCGAAAAGGGTTCAATTTTTTAACTTGTGGCACAACTTTAGTGCAGACGCTTTCGAGAAATCAACTACAACGTCAAAGATTCTGACCGGTCCGAACCCTAATCGGACGACAACGAACGACTGCGGGTGCTGGCTTGCAACACTATGCTAACAGTTGACCTATACTGTCAGCAGCCGTATATTCTGGTCGCGATAATCACAGAGAAACGTCCAAACCATGACACGATTCTTTTCCTACACGACGATAGTGCTCGCCCACATATAGCAAAAGCGACTCGCCAAAAAATCCTCGAGCTTGGATGAAAAGTGCTGCCCCATCCACCTCATAGCCCTGATCTTGCTCCATCGGATTATCACCTTTTCCTTTCCCAATCTAACGCCATTCAAAAAAAAAAACCTTCGGTAATGAAGATGACATGGGGCGGTATTGTGCAACTTCTTCAGATCAAAGCCAGAAAAGTTCCATGCGGATGGCAAAGCAAATTTGCCTGAAAGGTGGCGAAGAGTGGGAGAACAAGATGGTGATTACCTTGTTTCATACTATCCTCTGTGTTTTGTAATAAAGTGTAAAAATGAATTGCCTTAAAATACGAAAAAACTTTTTCGACAACCTAATATTATCGTCCGTCCATTGATCTTTCACCTCTCTTCCTGTTTGGAATGAAAATGCTTTGAGAATGAGAATGAACATACAACAAGAGCGATTTGAGCCTCACGAAACTCTCCTTCGAGTTGTTAAATGGAGCGTTTATGGCAGTATTAAAACACAAGTATAGCGAGATTACTTCCTTTGGTTTCAGAAGTGCCCTCAATTTTACACTCACAGTAAAGCAAAGAACAGGAGTTTGGAACGTTCCGTTACCGATCGACGGATTAGCGCTCACAGCAGGGTCAAGCCTGGGCGTTGAGTCAAAATTTTCAGAAAATACGACTCCCACGAAAAAGGTCTACAGTCAACCACCTCAAAGTATTAATACGTTTTCCCACCCCGCTTCCTGTCCGACGCCCCACCCCCTGCCCCACCTCATCGGAGGATGTCGGCGCGGCCGCCTGTGTCTATACTCGAAACGTCTTCCCAGAAGAAGGTCGTCAATCGATAATCCAACCACTGTTACTAAGTATTGACTGACGACCGACCTTTTTCTAAAGAGATCGATCAAGCGGCCCAAAAAGAAAGAGTGATCAACGTCAGACATTTCATCTTACATTTCCTCAACGATCATAGGTACTCTTCAAGGATGTTTAGGTATGGAGATTTCGATTTAAGGAAATTTTTTAAAAATACGACCTTCCCACCCAAAATACGACCGCTCCCAGCCAAGTGCGTCGAGGAATCCTTGTTCGATGACCTGGCCTGACAAGGAGTCATTTCAATTTATTCCGTTGGATTTCCTTTACCATCACGGCCGATCACCGTGACGATCGGTGACATCCCCCCCTTCAATGAAATACGCTTCGAGCGCACCATCCACTACGCCCATACCCTTATTCCCTCTCTTTCTATTAAAAAAGAGCATCGGAAGATGAAGACTTCGAGGCAGAAGGGCGCTAAACTCGAGTCGTCAAGGCTTCGGGGGAGGGGGGGGGGGGGGCGGCGGTGTTCAGTTATCAGGAACTGTTAATGTACAGAAAAAACAACACTCAATTTTTCTGAGTACTGTTCTGTTCCAAAGTCTCATGCCAATATAAATGGGTGAAAAGATAATGTGAGGCTCCAAAATTCTATTCCAAAAGATTCGAAAGATTCCACAAAATATTGCGAAAGGAATTTGAGCCTACTGGCAAGTTTTCGGCGCCTAGTGCCTTTTCCAGCCTGCAATAAAGCGATTCACTTCATTTATATATTGACGTTTTATAAAATGAGTCAGCAGATATGTATTCGACCTACTCACGGCTACGTACCCTATCCCACCGAATTGTTAGACTGAATCAGGAAATACTTTCCACTCAGCAATTCGGTTCGGATACATACATATCTACTGACTCTTTTCATAAAGTGTCAATAAATAAATAAAATAGTTAGTTTCAGACTCGAAAAAGGCGCTAGGCGCCGAAAACTTGCCAGTAGACTCAAATTTCTTTCGCGATATTTTGTGGAATCTTTTGATCTTTTGAGATAAAATTTTGAAGCCTCACATTATTTTTTTCACACTTCATTTTTCGTTTCCCAGCTTCTGCGCCTCCCAGCCCAGCCTCGTCTCGGCTACTGACACCTCATAAAACGACTCAAATGCGGCCTTACATCTCGAGAATTCTCGATTAAACTTTACCTTGCTTAGCAATGCCCTATATTCACTCTTAGACGTTATCTAGATGTTAGGTAGATTCCCCATTCATACTCAAAATAGGTACGTGCAAAAGTCTTTAGACGTTATAGGTCGACTGACAGGTGGAGCATCCATCAATGCTTCTGAACGACCCACATTTGAGCGCCTCCTTCAAAGTACGGGTCCGTTAACCGAGACAAGGTAGCTCTCTTCGCAACTGACAACCACAAATTGTAATGGCATCAGTTGAAAGCGGTATTAGTAAAAATTCCCACCTATCAATCTTTCAAATTACATACGTGTTAATGCGTACATGAGCTTCTGCAGTCATAGTAATGACATATATTTCGAGCTTTGCATGCTTCAGTATATATTGGGTAGTCTAAAGTTTTTTCGTATTTTCAAATACCGCTTTCTCCCTCCAAACTGCTTTCCAGCAATCTCTTCTGTACATACACATGCAGTACTAGTCCACACGCATCTATAGGTATTATTGTCTTCCATCTCCCGGATAACCCTTTTCGGCAAAATAAACATATCAACGGTCAACCTCATTTTCAATACAAAAATTATAAAAAAAATTTTCTTTGAATGGCGTTAGACAGGGAAAGGAAAAGGTGATAATCCGATGGAGCAAGATGAGGGCTATAAGGTGGATGGGGCAGCAATTTTTATCCAAGCTCGAGAATTTTTTGGCGAGTCATTTTTTCACCAGTGGTAAAAAAAATTTTGAATTTTTTCTTTTAAAAAATTTTCGAGCTTGGATAAAAATTGCTGCCTTATAGCCCTGATCTTGCTCCATCGGATTATCACCTTTTCCTTTCCCTGTCTAACGCCATTCAAAGAAAAAAAATTGGAATTGAAAATGAAGTGACTTTTGATATTTTTATTTTGCCGAAAAGGGTTATCCGGGAAATGGAAGACAACAATACCTATAGATGCGTGTGGACTTGTACTACATATATATGTACAAAAGAAATTTTCTGGAAAGCAGTTTTGAGGAAAAAAGCGGTATTTAAAAATACGAAAAGACTTTTTAGACTATCTAATATTAGGTTGTCCCAAAAGTCTTGTAGGATTTTTCCAAAAAAAAAATCAATAACTCTTGTTCACTTCGAAGCAGGTCCAGGCGGTTCAGGGATATGGTAGAACGTTCTCTAAGCTTTCAAGCAATGTATATATTGACCCACTAGATCCCGTAGAGAGAGCTACAATGCCCGTTGTACCCACCCAACTCGCGGTGTCGTCTAATATGAGCGGTCTTGTAGCACCAAAACAACGGAAGCTTGCCACTCCATCAGCGCTGCATTGGGCAAGGGATGTGTGAGCTACGAAACCATGCGCCGCTGGTTCTTCAGCTTCAGCAACGGCGATATCAACATGGAAGACGAATCACGCTCAGGACTGCGCTACTTCTGAGACGCGGGAGGAATGCTTTTCCATGAGGTGCTGGCACAAGGCGAAACAGTCACCGCTACCGTATGCACCCATCAGCTTCAGCAGCTTGCCGGCTGTTCGAGAAAAGCTTCAAAAAAGGTCCGCGGTCAAGGTCCGCGGTCACCCTCCCATGACGACGCCCTCTCCGATTTCACGAAAAGTACCCAGGCCAAGCTACATGAGTTCGGCTGGGATGTCCTGCCCTACAGGCCATACTCTCCAGACATTGCCTCTTCTGACTATCACCTTACCCATCCTCTTGAATCCTTTCTGGCCAAGAGAGAATTCGTTGATAATGACATGCTTGCAAAGGTGATCGCTGACTTCATCGACTTCCAGAATTCAGGGTACCGAAAGGAGGGAATCAACGATTTACCTATGAGGTGGCAGAGTGTTATCGGTAACAATGGTGAATACGTTGTTGCCTAATTGTTGTTTGTTGGAAGAAAAAATAATAGAAAATGGTGGTCGAAAAAAATCCTACAAGACTTTTGGGACAACCTAATACTTTAGCACATTCAGTCTGGCCACAAAAAGTGTTAGTGATTACTAATGTACTTTCACCGAGTTGGAAGCCTTTAGTTCCGCGGCAGATCCAACAGCAGTAAAAAAAAGTTGAGAAAATCGCTCACTCTGAGTCTGACGGTGACCACAATTGGACTCTGATGAACTCCAAGAGTGAGCATGAATGTATGCTGATAGTACTCCATTTGTGGTTCATTGATCAGCTGACTCAGCGGGATTGTGAATGCGCCCAGAGAACGACGGGTACCATCATCTATTGCCTGGAATTCGGCCAAATTGTCCGAAATGCTGTAATAGTATTAGAGAGTAGTAACAGTAGAGCTAATAATAATGAGTAATAATATGAGTAATAATAGTAGAGCTTGGCTACTACTTCAATTTTTTCAGTTATGAGTCGTACTGGCTGAACAAATGCAATTTTGTTCAGCTAAAGAAAAATTCGATGTGAAGTGTACTCGACTTAGTAAAAACTAGTACTACCCACGACGTAAACTGTGTTGACTCGAAAATACCTACCTCAAATTTGAGTTCCTGTCCCTCGGGATTCCTAACGAAGAACATGAATTTCGACTGAAAGAGCGGGTTCACGGTTTTCACCTGCAAATAGCTGAGTTCGGGCGGATATTCAAATCTACCTATAATGCCACTCCAACGCATACGATGCCCTACACGATTTGACAGTATGTATTGTACGTGCCAGACAGAAAAAGATCTAGTTGTAGTATGAACTCACAATGTTCCACAAATGGAATAGAAAGCATACCTTAACCGGAGTACGTTGCGTGTTTTTCCCAAGTGTCACTTCGACAAATGGTGACGGTTCAAGTTTTGCTTTTGGATACTGAAAACATGCTACTTTGACTTCACCCGGTGGGGAAGACCTCCAAGGCTACTCACAGGTAAATCAGACACCGCATCGATGAAGACCATCAAAAGTGCAGGGTGAACTGGTTTATCGGCTTGCAGCCATTCAGCCTCCCACTGCTGCTTCTCCAAGTGTTTACGTTCCTTCGACAGATTCATCCATGACGCCTTCAGATGCAAGTCACCGTGTTTGCAGCCTTCCAAGGGATACCACTGAAAGTTGTGATCCTTTTGATCTCAAAAAGAAAATACAAAAAGGAAAGAAGTTTGAGAACGAGTAATTACTAGTTACACGACGTCCTAAGTTCATTTCTGATAATTAAAAATTCCCAACTTCACAACATAAACTCTCAACTTCGGACTGAAAAGCACATACCGCGCAAGTTTTCTTCACGTTTATATAGACCGGAGTTATTAATGAATGACACAGAATTAGGAGAATTCTTGAGATTCCCGAAAGTGAAGGTGTGATGTGGGAAATGTGGAACGAACATTGCAAAATCCTACACATCCGTTGGGCGTTTTAGAAGTTTGAGGTGTTCTAAGCTATTCTCGTGTTGGCCCCATCCCAGAAAGCTGTGATGTAGTGCCGCCTTCACATTCAGCGTCACTGAAGGATAAAAATCAAAACGATGCGAATACCTTCCTACGAGAACCGAGCAATCCATATAAAGGACGATTAAATACGAACTAACTCCGACTATCTAGCTTGATTTCTCCAGTTTGACGCTGAGTATGAATGCAGCCCAATGAGATTCTGCTCACTTGGTAACGCTATACTCCATCGCATGCCGTACAACATTACAGGCAGTGTTCATACCTTGCGATGCCGGCTGCACGGGGTGGCTGTGTGTCTATACGTCTCCGCATGTGTCATGCTGTCTCGTTGTCTGTGTCGTCTCTGCACTCCCCGTGCGCCACCTTGCCACGCTGCCTGTGAACGTAACACACACTGCCAGCGCAAAGTATGAGCGCCGCGCGCGGCAGTATTTGATGCAAATCAAGTTGCGCATTGAACATGACAGCCTGCAATAAGGTGATCGTTTGCTCGGAATTGCGCAGGTTCTCCGCGTCAAAGTGGGAGAACTCAACTAAAGGCACACTGTTTCACGCATCGCGGAATTGATCGCAGAAGCGCAAAATCAATCAATTTCTGAAAACAATGAGGTGGGATGTAAGCGCGAGAATGACGTGAAACCAGAAATCACCTACATTTTCTACACTTCCTCTGGATTGTATGTCCTTTAGATCAATGCTCAGGCGACCAAGCTCCTCATCCTGACCCTGATCTTCGTCGAACAATTCAATTCGTAATTTTTGTCCATGAGCCTCAAAGTAGAGTTCAATAAACACCCTGATTACGTTTGAAAAAAGGGTGGGTTCGCTAATGTCATGGTTTGCTAGTGGCACGTATAACCAACCTGATCAACAACTGCCTCGAAATACTCGTTCCACACCGGATTCAAATCATTGTCTATAGTACGGGACTTCAAAAATTGAGATCCAACTGAAAACCAACAACTTGAAAAACTGGTAAAAAATGCGTAAACGATTGAAATGAGATGAAATTTCCTTGGATTTCACAGTACGGATCACTTTTCCCTTTCCGAATGAAGGACATGTCTCGATTCTCTAGATTTTTCGCTTCAATAATTTTCAGGCGTATCACACCCTGAAGAATTGACAAATTAGGCACCCACAAGATAAAAGTCACTGATGAACTCACGTCTGGCTCTGGGAAGAAAAGCTTCGTGACGTCAATATTTGGAGCTAACGGCACGACGATTTCATTAGGCAGAACACAGAGGGCGGCTACCTTGAAGAGCTCCATTGAGGTTAGTATTTATTTGATAAATGGCGAATTACCATTTATCGAACAAATAATGAATAGAATTACCCTAAAGTCCCATAGATAAGAGCGGTTTGATTTACTGGTAAAAAAATTTTTTAATAATTCTTAAAATTCTTTAAAAAAATTTTAAAAATTAGCATTGTTTCAAATTTTTCTCCAGCAGCAGTCACTCCTATTGCAACAGTAAAATTAGATTTCTTATAGCCGGTTTCGCAATTTCAGCTTTGGGAGATCATAACTCGGCTCAGACTGCATCTTTTCTCACAGAATAAGCGCCATTTGATTCGCTACTTTTTTGGAAGTATTGTGGAGATTTGCATATCTCATTTTGAAGAAGGGCTGATGATTCATAGAGCGCGAAAACAAAAAAGAAGTCGACTTCAAACCATCATTCTTTCCGAACACACTGCTGCTGAAGAAGCTGTTCAGATGTTTGGAAAAGTGGGGCATAGTTAGCGCTAGATCTGGTGGTGACGTCCGCTTCTCCAAGTGGTGCCACTGGACACTGCTCGCTTCGCAGCGGGCCGAGCTGAACGCGGACACTCGATGCAGACGACAGGCCTTCGTGACAGGCCGGTCTACGAACATCCCGTCACATCAAATGGTTTGATGTCATCCAATGGAATTTGTGGAAATGCTACGGCATCCGCGGGAACCGACGCGCACTTGCAAAGCCCGGCAAGTGTGAAAAATATGCGAGGGTCACCGATGCAAGGACGACATCGGAGGGCAACTGAGCTAGTCCAAATGTCTGATAAGGCTTGGAAGACGCGCATCGGAACGTTGAATGTCGGATCACTGACAGGCCGTTCGTGCGAGCTGGCGGATGCTTTAGAACGAAGACGTGTCGACATATGCGCAGTGCAAGAAACGAGATGGACGAGTAACAAGTCAAGGGAGCTTGGACGTGGATTCAAAGCTATTCTCTGTGGCGGCCCTAAGCATCGCAGGCGTTGAACGATACGATGACCGTTTGATGAAAATTATCTTCGTTGTCGAACAGAGCTACCATTTCTTCTCTGCATATGCCCCACAAGCTGGCTGCTCTGAATCAGTTAAAACTGAATTCTGGAACCGGCTCGACGAGAAGACAGCTGAAGTACCATCAGAGGACGTCATTATTGTCGCGGGAGATCTCAATGGGCACATTGGTGCCACGAAGGATGGCTACAGTTGTCACGGCTATATGTAAAAATGGCAATTCATTCCGGGCGCGGTGCTGAGGCAGAGAGAATAGTAGGAGTGAACAGTAGTAGCTAGCGCTATGGAAGGGAGATAAACTCCAACGATGTGCGGAACTATTGCGTTGGTGTGATGAACTTATACAAAAATCGTATTGTGGTTCTGAAAACTGTGAAAAGATGAACAGAATTAAAAGGGAAAGGGTGCTCACAAGAAATGGACCCGCATCGAAGTGAGCGGAGCCAAAAACGAAAAATGAGCAACACGATGTGAGAAGTGTTGAGACTGGAGAAATTCTATCATATGTAAGGCAGAGGGAACGATATTGGACTACACCGATAAGTGAACGAAAGTAGCAAATTCTATAGGTCATGAATATGGGACGATATCGGTTTTTATGTGATAAACATATTGGGTTGAGGAATAAGTCCTTGCCGTTTTTTTCAACCCCGTTTTTCACACTGTTCCCTTCATCTTTCGACAAAGCTTATATATGTTTTCGATAGAGCTTTTTTTGCTCTATAAATTGCTGCTATCGGTTTTTCGATTCCTCCAAATATCTAATACTTTTGAGGTTTGGAAATGAAGTAAGCTGAAGGCAAAAAACTGGCGTTTGCGCACCTTATCTTTCTCGTCTGCCGTCAAGATCAAAAAATGCATTTGTATATGTTTCGATAGAGCTCTCTTAGCTCTACAGAATGGTACTACTTGTTACTCAAATCGCTCAACTTTTTGCTGTTTTTAAGACTCAGAAATGCAGTACTCGCAAAAGTGTGCCCTTTCGTTATCTTCTCTTCCTCGCCTAACATCGAGATTGGAGAAGATGTGCATACACGCATTCGATAGAGCTTTTTTTGCTCTACAAGGTGGTACCATCCTTCTTTTGTATCCTCTCATATTTTAGCATGTAGGGATAAGCTTCCACCTGTTTTTCAATTCAAAATTGTATAATGAAAATGAATTTTTTTGGCACAATGTTTTGTATAATTCGATAGAGCTTTTCTCGCTCTACAAGATATTGTTCACGGTTTTTGTTCGAATAAATTTTTGACATTTTTTAGACCATTTGAAAGTCGACGAAATTGAGCATTTTTGTCACATGGTGTCACATGGTGTCAAAAATGCTCGATTTCGTCGACTTTCAAATGGTCTAAAAAATGTCAAAAATTTATTCGAACAAAAACCGTGAACAATATCTTGTAGAGCGAGAAAAGCTCTATCGAATTATACAAAACATTGTGCCAAAAAAATTCATTTTCATTATACAATTTTGAATTGAAAAACAGGTGGAAGCTTATCCCTACATGCTAAAATATGAGAGGATACAAAAGAAGGATGGTACCATCTTGTAGAGCAAAAAAAGCTCTATCGAATGCGCGTATGCACATCTTCTCCAATCTCGATGTTAGGCGAGGAAGAGAAGATGACGAAAGGGCACACTTTTGCGAGTACTGCATTTCTGAGTCTTAAAAACAGCAAAAAGTTGAGCGATTTGAGTAACAAGTAGTACCATTCTCTAGAGCTAAAAGAGCTCTATCGAAACATATACACATGCATTTTTTGATCTCGACGGCAGACGAGAAAGATAAGGTGCGCAAACGCCAGTTTTTTGCCTTCAGCTTACTTCATTTCCAAGCCTCATGAATTTTAGGTAGTCGAATTAATCGAAAAACAGATAATAGCATTTTATAGAGAAAAAGCCCTATCGAAAACGTATATAAGCTTTGTCGAAAGGTGAAGGGAACAATGTGAAAAACGGGGTTTAAAAAAACGGCAAGGACTTATTCCTCAACCCAATATATACTAGGGCTAGAAATGGCAATGGACACTCTGGCGGGTGCATGAAAATACGTAAATTTTCATAGGGCCACGTGCAAAAGATGGTAAGCAATAATGTTTTCTTTTAGTGGTAATAGCTAAAGTTCGCAGAAAAGAATCAGCCCAATCGACCTACTTACACCTATAGCGTTATGCGCGCAGCAGTGTGCGCTAGCCAACAGGCACATGATGATAAGGAGGTTTCCGTGAAAGGATTATGAACATGAATCATCATCGCAAAACAATTATTCACCTGGCTATTCATGACACTTCTGATCGCGTTCATCAATCCCGGCAGTTCAACCATTTCACCCATTCCAGTCAGATTGAAGTCGATTTTCTATAATAATCAATACTTCGCCATTGATTAAGAGTATATTAGAAAAAATACAAGTTTGAACTGACCGGCATTTCCAGGAAAGAGCCAGAAACACCTCCTACCATAGGAGGATAGGGTAGTAATGGTTTCAACACGGCCCGAAGCTTACCAGAAAACTGAAAATGCAAAATAGCAACGAATATTCGCTTAAAAGCAGTATGAGAAACGTAAAGGGTTGCGCCATGCACTCGTCTACACACAGATTATCACTGCAACAGCAACATAGATGAGCACAGCGTTAGCTGTTATAAAATATGTCGATGAACACGTAGGCTAATTGAGTTATGATTATTCGACCCTGAAGGGTAGCCAACCCGACTTAACCAGCACGTGTAGGGTAGTGGCGCGTCATCTCACTGCACTTAACTTATCGCTAGCTCGAATCAGAGTAATTCTACTTTTACGGTTCACCAATGCCAACTCTTACCGTAAACTTCATTTTCAAACACTTTTATATGGACATAGGTGGTTTAGTGGATAATGACGCCAAGTAGCACTTGGACATGCCCCAGGATTGGATTCTGGCCATGTTAACCAATGTATTCTCAAGAAATGATATTCAGCCGACTATGTTCACTAGTCGCACCAAAATATGTCACAAAAATGAAATATTACCTGAATATTATTCATGCCACCTGTAAATCCGCAACATGATACAGTAAAGTCAGCATCACCAGCATACGCCACATCCATATCCACGATGATACGATCGCGTCCGACATTTTTCGTATAGACCTCAATCAGAATCAATAGGTCGTCAACAACAGCAACAAGAACTATTAAAAATAAACATGCTTCATGAGATGTAGAGTACCTTAATTCCTCCTACTCGACACGGTATATCACCCATGTCCATTTTCGTAAACTTGAAGTTCTTGAACACTCCCGGCATTTGCGCCTGAAATTGCCAACAGTATCGAGAATAATGGCAGAATCAAACAATTATTGATCAGGAAAAAACTTGAGAAGTCAGCTTCCCGTCCCCCCCCCCCCTATCATTTTGGCCAACTTTCAATAACCTCAAAGTTCGATATCGCTTTCACCAGTATCGAGACTGAAAAATACCAACCTTCACTTGAGGGATGATAAAGTCTGTTATGAATACTCTTGCGTACTCTCCCACATACGGCCATAGTTGATGGATAACCTGAAAGAAGTTATTCAGCAAAACGAAGGCAACAGCGTCCAAAAGTTACAATAACTAAAAGACGTTCTCAAGTGAAACCTTGGTACAAGTTCCAGTCCAAAAATCTCTAGAAATACAAGGCAGTCCGTCTTCCCGTTCATGACTTCAGTAGTTATCATCAACCTTTTAAATATCCCTACTATATATAAAACGCTTCGTCTGTCTGTCCCTCCGTCCGTCCGTCTGTCACGAAATTCATATCTCGCTTCGCAGCGAAGCTGACACTGTGATTTTTTAAAGTGATATAAGGGGCGGTAAGGGGACATCAATGGTGAGGGAACGGAAGTGAGAGCAATTGGTAAGAGCTGATAAGGAGCCTCGAAAGGTGCAATGATGGGAAATTCATATCCCGCGTCGCAGCAAAGATGAGATCCTGGATACTAGAAATGATGTAGGGGTAGTAAGGGTACACTAATGGTGAGGGACCGGAAGCGATAGCAACTGATAAGGGCTGATAAGGAGCCTCGACAAGCGAGGCGAAAATTGATATCTAGCGTCGCAGCAAAGCTGGGACTCTCTATCCTTAAAGACACCAGGAGGGGGTAATTTTGGCTTACTGTAGAACAGACGTAGTGTGGACGAGTTTGAGTGGCCGCCATTGCACAAACTCGCCAATTTGACGCCTTGGCATGGTTCCAAAAGAAGATGGTTCTATTTACTTTGTTCTTTCTTATATTGTTTCTAGATGTACTTACGGGTCAAATAAAGTCGGGGGGGGGGACGCAAAATTTTCATCCACGTCAAAGCTTCTTTCCCTTCCTAGGGTTAGGCTAAAGCAGATGAGACCTATGCTTTGACAAATGCTTTTTAATGTGGGAGGAGGGGGTATCAATTTTAGCCTAAGCCTAGTAAGGGAAAGGAGCTTCGACGTCGACGCAAAGTTGCGTCTCCCCCCCCCCCCCCCCACCCCGACTTCGTTTGACCCTTCTGAGTTTTTCAGGTATAGAAATGCACAATTAAGAAGATCCATAAGTGAACGAGTAAAATATGTCACTAGAAAACAGTAAAGAGGAAATAATTCAAAAATAAGGTTACATCAGGCTGAAGACAAGCTTTAAAATGAACGAAGTGTGGCTCGGCCATGGAAGCTTGCAGTTCGGACGAAAGCGCGCCCTGGAGGCAAATAGCGCCCTATGGCGCGTTTTTCAGCGCCGATTTCGTTACACATTGTATCTACGGAACCCATATGTTTGTTTTCAGATGCCATTGCTTTTGTAAACGTTATTCCGCCTTTGCCCCCCTCCCGGTGCCTTTATAGTGGTATAAGGACGAAATTGACGGGAGGAATTTTGTGCCTTTTCCGTTTTTGCGAATTCCGCTTTCTGAACCGTTCGAGTGATGATACTGATCGATCGATATCGATCAAGCCCAATAAACATGCTTCCACGTGTGACGCGCGCAGTTGTGTGCACCAGCCCAACTGGTTTAACTATACCTCGACTCACACATAAAAGACGTGGACAGAACTACTACGAGTTTCTTTGTGGCTGGTTTGCAAGGTGACATCAACTCACAGCTTCTGCATAGAAGTAACAGATACTTCGAGGTAATCGGCAGTATTTATCGCGAGAAGTATAACCTACTTGATACCAGAAGTTTTTTTTGAAAAGAGGTGGTCTCTGTAGATAACATCGAACCTCATCAACTTTAAATGCGCACTGAAAACCCTACTCATACCTTATTCAACCATTCCACACGCTCTGTGTCCGGGAAGCGAACCCATGCCGGTAAGTCTTGCAGCTGAGCTGTAATCACTTCTCGTTCGCGAGTCGCTGTCGCACGTAATGCCAGTAACCTGAATTTGAAAAACCGATGTGAACCTGCTGCTTGCTAGGATTCACTGAAACTATGGCAGCGAGCTGCTCAGCTTAACACATTGATTTGAGAGCATATTTTGCTACAGAAAGGAATCAGCCGCTTTTAGGTTTCGTGTTTACGCAACTTTGCGTTTTTGCTATTTGCGACGTTGCATTGTCGCACGCGATAAGATGACCTTCAGATCTTGCAATGCCGCAACTTGGCGCGAAGCCGCGATACCGCAAAATCGAAAAATCGTGAAGTCGGAAGGTGGCCATCGGTGGGCTTTTCCGGTTTGGATTCCGAATGGCGTCCTGCATACCTCATACTCACATATCCCTCAGTAACTGGGTGACAAGAAGTAATAGCATGCCTTACACACACTCGTACCGGGGGCTGGGTGTCAAGACACTTCGTTTGGTTCATCGCGTCACGCAGATTGCGTTACTGCGCGCGATAAATGCCTTGCTGGTCTACTTGTAGACTGACCATTCGCTAAGGGGTGCCATCGTCCTCTTCTCGTGTGACCTAACCTAAGTGGAGTGTGTTGATGCCCATCCCCTCACCAGTCCCACCCCCTCGCTTCGCTATACCGCACTTTTATGTTCATCTGCATAAATCCCTACCTCGTAGGAAACCCCAAGTTTTTCACTGTCAAAAAATTCAAGCTCGGCGGATACATATATGCGCTTAAGCCCATATTTTCAGGAACAACGGCTAGCGCAAAGGTAACATACTAGTGGGCTCTAAAAAAATCAAAGTTCCTGAACCACTAAGGGATTTCATTTACATATTATTAGGTTGTAAGGAAAGTTCTGGCCGGTCTTTCGCCTTCACAAGATAAATCCAAAAATCAGAGCGCCTTAACATGAACCAGCTTACATACTGTGCTCCTTTGATGGACAAAAAGTTGCTCTTTCTGCATATATATTTGTTTTGGAGTGCCACAAGGTTTTCAAATTACTAGGGAAATTTTAAAGTACTGCGAAAATGGCACTTTTAAGATGACTTCATTTCACGAGTCCTTGTTTAGCCGAGTCCCAGCGAAGGTTACCACAAATGTGAGTGCTGCAAGAGGAGGGGGTGAAGTATTGGATGGGACACTTTGTCCCCGGTTTCAGCAGAAATGAGAACGAGTTGCTTGAATTTTCAATTGATCGAATCGCTTTAACTAAAACGGCAGAAAGCGATGAGCGTTCATACTTGCAGGGGATATCCGCAAGTATTGGCCTTCAACAAACAGACTTGAATGACCACCTCAAGTAGACTCGATTTGAGAAAAACCCAAAAAATGGGTGCCGAGCGACCCTCCAGAGGATCTATGCGCGAGCGCATTTTCCACAAATCTTCTTCCAGTGTTTGAAAGAGGGTTTGGAAGTAGCAGGCTGAAGCCCATACTAGTCCTTTACATTCACCAGATATAGCGCTACAGTTAGTGCCGTAAGAGTGTTAAAAATCGCGCGAAAACGCGTTTTCGCGCGATTTTTAACACTCTTACGGCACTAACTGTAACTAAGCTCCGCTTTTCCAAACATCGGGACAGCTCCTTCAGTAGCAGTGTGTTCAGAAAGAATGGCAATTTTGAGTCGACTTTTTTCATTTCGCACAATATAAATCACCAGCCCTTCATCAAATTGAGATATGTAGGTATGCATAATGTTGACAAGAGTGTGGCGAATCGAACGGTGCTTACTCTGTGAGAAAATATGCAGTCTTAGCCGAGTTATGATCTGCTGCAGTTGAAACTGCGAAAACCGGCCAAAAAGTTCCTTTTAACCTAATACTATTAACTCTGAACTAAATGCACTTCCAACATATAAGGAAGTGCAGTGGAAAAACTTACCGTTTCTGTCTTTTCTTCCATAGATAGCTCTTCGTGACGCTCATGATAATGATAAGACCAATCCAGAAGTAGGAGAAACCAAGAGCACCAAGGAAGAATGCAGCTGAGGAGACGGCAGCACTACCCAGTATGGGTATCACATACGATGGCCAACCCATATCCTCTAAAATGATAAATGAGTCACAGGAATGATCATCATCCAAATTAATGTCACATCAAAAAACAAAGTACAGAAGAAAAGTTATATTCAAAAAAGAAAGGGAGGAGCTGATATAAGGTGGAGAACATACGGCTGACAGTATAGCTCGCATGATCGTCATGCGCACTCTCACATGAGCGTACTACTTTCTATCCGTAATGCTGGCCTGCTACCACTGGCGGACGTAAGGAAAATACTACGCCAAAGTAAGAGTGCGCACGACGACACATGCAATTGCACGTTCGTGTAAATCGCTCATGATGTATAAGTGCAGCTTGAACCTCTATAAATATTTGAGAAAAATAAAAGTAAAACTCGATCTGAGAGAATTTTTTAGGAGGGTAATCGACATCAGATACGCTAGCGAGTAAGAAAGCTGAAAAGTTAATTCGATAGCGGGTGGCTCGGTATGTTGAGCGCGGACTAGTGCGCGAGTCCTGCATTGTAGTGAATTGGGCAATTTTAATGCCTGTTTTGCCTGTTCAAATTTTTAATATTCTTCAAGTGATTTCCAAACACTATTGGTTTCTGAATAATAAGTGGACTCAGGAAGAAAAATCACATATTCGGCTCTCCCCCCCCCCTTCACCTACTTTCGAGCTCGAAAAATTAATGCAAGTGTATTCGATAGAGCTTTTTCAGTTCTGCAAATAGTACCATATGATTCTGATATATCCCTTAATCGTTTACTTGTTTTTTGTTTGCTTGTTTAATTGTTTCCATATGACTGTTTTTGATCATTTAACTGCTTGTTGTTTTGAAAATTCAGGAATGAAGTATTTTGCAGGCAAAAATCTGCTTTTTCGGCACAAGCCAACCCTTTGCGCCAGAGCGAATCACATGAAGGGAATTATATGATTAAAGGAATCGTCCACGGAAAAAAATTAGTTTTTTACCCTTACATTTATGTTGTATTTGCCTCAGGGGCCCCGTCCACCAGGACAAAGCTTTGTGGTGCTGCTTAGCCAGATTCACCCTTTTTCGCGTGAAACTTGCATGCGGCTACGATTCCTTTAAGAATATTTTGGTCCAACAAAATCGTTTGATGAAACCTCGTCTTTTAGCGAAAAAGGCAGTAGCCAGAAGTGCAGATTTTTGCTGAGTACTTCATTTCTAGGCCACAGTAATATTTAAATATGAAAAGACTTTAAAAAACCGAAAACACCTCTTTGTGGAACGAAAAAATTCTGTCAAGTACACATATAAGCTTTGTCGAGAGAAAAAAAAATGTTGTGAAACACAAGGAATAAAAAAGGGCACAACCTAGTTCACATGTACTATTCTGCAGAGCTCGTGAATTACAGGAGTGTCACGTCAAAAAAAGGGAAAACGAATTCAGTAAGCCAGTCTGGGAAACTTCGACGAAAGTGATTTCTGGGCTGGAGACAAAAAGAAAAAGTTATTACTGTGAATTCCATAGAAGTCCAAGAAGGGGAAGTCAACTACATACTCTTCGTGAATACCTTCGGCCTAAAAATTTGGAAATGTGATCAAGACAAAATCCAAAAGGTGTTTTCGTGAGTAGATCAATAGTTCATAAAATAGCTTTTTAGCAGTCTTTTTTACTGACATTATTTTTTTTGGTGTTTTGTTTGTTTTCTTCTATTTTTCTAATACTAACTGTTTCTACTACCCACTTTTTTGTTTCGTCTACATGATCTCACTGATGAGCCTCAAGATAGACGAACGACAATGGTTCGTATGAGATGGAGGCGAAAAGAAACATCATCTACACCTCTTCTTTTATATTTGATAGCTGCTGATTTTCGCCGCAGTCCTCAGAGCGTAACTACATGATTTTGTGTTTTTCTTTCGTGTTTTGTGCAAATAGCGAAAAGACGGATCCGATACAAAGACAGGTTGAACTTCGTCTCAAAAACTCAGTAACTATGTGAGAAAAAGGTTACGTGTGTGAAGTGCAAACAGTTGAACGATGACGGGCAGAAAGGAAATAGCGAAAACGACCGGCTGAATGTCTCGCTGCCGCGCCGACGCAACTTCACCCTCCGTTTATTGCCTCATGGTTGTGTGTTCGAGGTGAAACTACACTTAGCCAGCTTGGGGACGCCGATATTAACTTAAAATGGCTCATAAACACAGGCTAATTCGTAAGGAAAGCAGACGTCCGTTCGGTAATACTATCGGTTAGTCGCCTTATTACCGAATGTTTTTGTGGGTGGATAAGTAGCATTTTGTTTTTGTTCGATAGTTATTTCGTCATAAGCATAACTACTTGTCCATAAATTTTTGTTCATTCTTCTTCACAAAATATTGTATTGTTTGTCGGCCTCTTTAACGCTCAAAACCACATGAAATATATTTTTCGAGCAAATAAGGAGATTACAAAAAGATTGTAAAGAACAAATTTCAAAAAATCCATAAATATCTAAATATTGTTTGATAACGTTAAAACACTCAAGTTAGATCAGGTTTTCGGAGTTTACGGCCGCAATTTCTCCCCACGTACGGTCACGACGGAAGTGGCAGGGCGCATGTTGCGCGCAATGATGGTTCTCGCGACGCGGTGACCTCATTCGGGTATACTGATGCACATCAGGACAGGGGAGATAAAAGTCATGCCGAATGAGCAGCAGCATGCCTTCACATGACTGACGTGACAGTAACGGGACACGGGCGATTCTATCGTCACTCAGACCAGGTCGCGTCGCGCGGTGCATAACGCGTTGGACGGTTTGGCGATTTCCAACATCAGCTATATGGAAACCGTGGAAGTGATTCGAAAATCACAGCATCTTTCTTCGGTTCCGGTATGACATCCATGTATTGGGTTGGGGAATAAGTCCCCGCCGTTTTTTCCAACCCGGTTTTCACATCGTTTCCTTCATCTTTCAAACTCATAAATGTTTTCGATAAGCAATTTTTGCTCTACAGAATGCTCATATCTATTTTTCGATTCCTTCGACTACCTGATATCTCTGAGGTTTGGAAATGAAGTAAGCTAAATGCAAAAAATTAGCACTTGCGCACCTCATCTTTCTCATCTGCCATTGAGACCAAAAAAAATGTATGCGTATATGTTTCGACAAAGATTTTCAGCTCTACAGAATAGTACTACTTTTTATTCGAATCGCTCAACTTTTTTCTAATCTTTAGACTTATAATTGCAGTATTCGCAAAAGTGTGCACTTTCGTTATCTCCTCTTCGTCGCCTACCATCGAGATTGGAGAGGATGTGCATATGTGCATTCAATAGAGCTCTTTTTGCTCTTCAAGATGATACCACTCCTCTTTTGTATCCTCTCATATTTTAGCATGTAGGAATGAGTTTCCACATTTTTTTCAACTCTAAATTACGTAATAAAAATAAATTCTTTCGGCACAATGTTTTGTACTTTTCGATAGAGCTCTTTTCGCTCTATGAGACAGTGCATATTTCGTCGAAGTTAACTTTTGCTACTTTTTAGATGATTTAAAAGGAGTGCCAAGTCGACGAAATCGAGCCTGATCGACACAAGAAGGCTCGATTTCGTCGACTTGACACTCCTTTTAAATGATCTAAAAAACAGCAAAAATTAATTTCAACAAAAATTGTAAACACTGTTTCGTAGAACGGAAAGAGCTCTATCGAATAGTACAAAACAGTGTGCCGAAAGAATTTATTTTCATTACGTAATTTAGAGTTGAAAAAATGTGGAAACTCATTCCTACATGCTGAAATATGAGAGGATGCAAGAGAGGAGTGGTATCACCTTGTAGAGCAAAAAGAGCTCTATCGAATGCACATATGCACATCCTCACCAATCTCGATGGTAGGCGAGGAAGAGGAGATAACGAAAGTGCACACTTTTGCGAATACCGCATTTGCAACACGCTATAAAAAACGAAAATCTATGGCTTGAGTACAACGAAAGAAACAAAAATCGGATGATAAATATTTGTAACGATTTTGATTAATATGTATACTATCATGATTTTTCGATTCCACCTCTTTGATTTCGGATGAATGCGCGTAGATGTTCGGGGTACTGGTCCATACAGGACGCAGATAATCAACTCTGCCCATTCCCGCCGAAGGCCGGCCTTGAGGAACTCATAACTTCGATGAGGTGGTGCGCAGGCCTTATCTCCAGATATCCCCACACGGCGTAGTCCAGAGAGTTGAGATCGGGCGAAAAGCTTCTCATTCGAGTAGACCATCGTCATCTGCTCGCTGGTTCATGTCCTGTCATCGACTCCCACCCCCAACTCCGTCATCCGAAATCGAGGAGGTCGAATCCAAAAGCCAAGATAATATTGTTCAGAAACGTTATGAATATTTTTTTTTTCAATTTCCGTTCATTTTGTTGCACTCTTACCAGAAATATTCGGTTTTCTACCGCGTAACAGTATTTATTGCGCACCCTGTATACGAGAAGCTGTGGGCTTTTGTCTAAGCCGTGCGGAGAAATAATTTTGGAGGTTGTGAGTTACTTCCGTGACATAAAATTTCTTCTTGTGCTTAAAAACTGTAATACTCATCGTGAAAACTTTTTTCCCCGATTGACATATCAGTCCTGTGAAGGCATTTCACTATTCAGTATTCAACAGAATGCCTCTCCCAATTAGTCTCTCCATCACTTATCATTGATGCTCACCAGACATTGCAATGTATCATCGCTTGTGAATTCACAACAGCATCCCTATGTTTGTAGACATTGCAATCCATCAACGTTCGTTATTTCACATCGTCGTCCCCAACTTTCCGGACACCATCCTATTTATCCAGCAGGGAATGAACGACGTGGAATATCAAACATTCACTTTCATATTACGATTTTCATCGAACCATGAAAGGCGGCGTCCATAGTGGTGAAGTGGATGGAAATAAGAAATGCGAAAAAATTAATGAAATTGTGGAATTGGTGGAAAATGATAGCGATGCGTATCGATTGCGGAATTAGCGCTTCTGTAGAAATATGGATTCGTGGGATCTGTGGGAAGAGATTGGATATTCATTGATTTTCAGGATCCGCTCAGCTGGTAGAGTGACAGAAACAAAGATCTACGATCCCCACCCACAAAGACGCAAATTTCTTAATTCTACAATTCTAACGACCCATACGAATTTTGTCCATTTCCACAAATTTCACAATTCGCAGTTCCACCGACTTCACCATTGTAAACGCCGCCTAAGAAAATTAGTCAGCAAGAGAAGCAGCGTTAAAAGCGTGCAGTGACTCATAGAATGAAGTCTTCGGAATGACCGTACTTTCCGATACTGAAAAATGAAAAGATGAGGCGTTTGTTTTGCGAAACAGACGTGGCCATCACTTATCTGGCAACTTTTGATGATAGTTAGGCCGCTTTCAAACTTTGCGGTGCCGGCGGCAAGGCGTGCGTCTCCACCTGTGCCACCCTGTCTAGTTGCCTGCGTTGCCTCTGCACCTCCCCCTGCCACCCTCCCTCGCTGCCTGTGAACGTAGCCCCTCACGGTTTAGGTGGCCTTAGGAGTAATTTTGGGCGACTGTTGAACATTCGAGTAGACTTGATATGTGCAGCAACAGTGGAGAAAGAAGGGAATGAAGCGGTTAAAACCGGAGAAATGAGACTCTTCTTACAAGTGAGGATATGCTTTCCCGCCCTTTGCATTACCTACGAGGGTGAAGGAGCCGGCGAGACAGCAGCGAACCTTGCTCCGCCCTCCAACCCTACTCCGCCATTAGCACCCACTGTACATAGCGCACGCGAACGAGGTGAGGTGTGAGGAATAATTCTGTGTTTTCGATCGCTACCCGAAAAAGGCCATGTATGGCCGTCCTGGTGTCTGCTTCTGTGAATATTAATTTAGTAGACAGTAGAACTACAAGGACAAAAAAATGTGGCGAAAAAAAAACCCCAGATACTGAGATCTCGAAAGGAGGAGTAAGGAGTAGTCAGAAATTATGAGGCCCCAAATACTGAGATCTCGAAAGGAGGAGTAAAATGCAATTCTGCATTTTTGGAAACTTTTCTGAAATTTTCTTTTCATTTTCTTCTCATTTTTTTTCGAAAATCCGAAAATGCGCCTCCATCACTTCAGCGCTAATCTTTTCTAGCAGAGTAACCCCGAAACCAGTTTAAAATATCAGAGTAAAGATCATCAGACACCTTGGCGGTCATAATCCCTCCGGAAGGAAGAAACCAGGCAACCGACATCGAAAGAATGGAAGGCTTAGTTCACAGGGAGAATTGAATCCTTTTGGCCATCCTAATATCAGGTAAACTCTTTAGCCATTGAACGATCTCGATTGTATCTGCATACATCTCACATAGTAGGCCTAACGAACGCTACAAGACCGTCTGATGTCAACGATAAGAAAATAATGAATATAAGTGGTAGAAAAAGGGAAAAATGTAGAAATGGTATAATTCCTAGCAGAAAGTGATGTCAAGACTTACAAAGCACAACAAAACTACAAGTTTGGCACCGAAGGAGCTGGTATGTAAAACGATCGGAACAAAAAGATGATGCCCGCAATCTGCCTGCCTTACCGCGATACACCAATATATGCCACAACACACAGTGAAATCAGCAATTCTAATACTAAACGAGTACATTACTATAAAAACTAACTTACCTTTTCAACAAATATTTGTCAATTCAAAAATATTAGAAAAAATAGAAAAAGCGGCGAAATCAACTGACCGGCGGACATGTCGTACACGTACGTGGTCGATGACGCGTGCGCAACGAGTTGCATGGGACACGCCCACGCTATCTTGGGGATAGGGACTGTATCGACACTCTTACTCAGTTTTTATTTTTTCCAAGATTTTCGTCCACTTTTCAATTGAACTCTAAAGCTTACAGTTTTGAGACACGCTTTTCGGATATGTTTAGTAAGTTAATCAATATACCCTAAAGTCCCATAGATAAGAGCGGCCCGTAGATAAGAGCGGTTTGTGCTAGAAAATGAAAATTGACGTTTGTATACGTTTTTCTTTGGCGCTGTGTGCTCATGATTATCGCATTAATAGCCTGCAACTTTACCTTTATTCTTATTGTTCTCTATACTTTTTCTATTGCTATTTTTTTATTAGGTTGTAAGGAAAGTTTTGGCCGCATTCGCGGGCTCACAAGATAAACTCAAGTTTCGAAGCGCGTCTACATGAATTAAATTACAAATTGTGCTCCTTAGATAGAGAAAAAGTTGCTCTTTCTGGATATATGCTTTTCTTGAAATGTTACAAGTTTTTCGAGTTATTAGGAAAATTATAAAGTACTGCGAAAATGGCACTTTTTAGATGACTTCACTTCACGAATTTTTGTTTAGCTGAGTCCCAGCGAAGGTGACCACAAATGTGAGTGCTGCAAGGGGAGGGGGTGAAGCATGTACTGAACACTTTGTCCCTGGTTTCAGAAGTGCAGAAATGAGAACGAGTTGCTCGAATTTTCAATTGATCAAATCGCTTTAACTAAAGCGACAGAAAGCGATGAGTGCCCATACTTGCAGGGGATATCCACAAGTATTGGCCCTCAACAAACAAGCTTAACCATCCACCTCAAGTAGCCTTGATTTGGAAAAACCCAAAGAAATGGGTGCCGAGGGACCCCTCAGGGCAGCTAAGCGCAAGCGCCTTTTCCACAAAGCTTCTTCCAGTAATTGAAGCAGTTGGAGGCTGAAGCCATTACTCGTCTATCATATTCACCAGATCTAGCGCTAACTATGCCCCACTTTTCCAAACAACTGGACCGCTTCTTCAGCAGCAGTGTGTTCGGAAAGAACGATGGTTTGAAGTCGAATTTTTTTGTTTTCGCGCTCTATGAATCACCAGCCCTTTTTCAAAATAAGATATGCAGATATCCATAATACTTCCAAAAGTGTAGCGAATCAAATGGTGCTTATTCTGTGAGAAAAGATGCAGTCTGAGCCGAGTTATGATCTCCCGAATTTGAAATTGCGAAACCGGCTATGAGAAATCTAATTTTATTGTTGCATTGGGAGTGACTGCTGCTGGAGAGAAATTTGAAACAATGCTAATATTTAAAATTTTTTTAAAGAATTTTAAGAATTTTTTAGAATTTTTTTTACCGGTAAATCAAACCGCTCTTATCTATGGGACTTTAGGGTACTAGAAAAATTTCTACCATCTTCGTTCGCCATAAAACGTTTGCAAATGCGTGTACTAATAGGTGAAAAAAGTTTCCTCTGAAAAAAATAATAATAAAAATTTTTAAAAATAAAATAAATAAAAAATAATAATAGCTAGAGGAAATAAAACAAATGTGATCACAAAAAAATTGACATACAGGCTCTACCCATGGGTAACTTTTTCGCAACCTTCCGATCTCTCGAAATGGTGAAAAACTGTCGCTTTTTCACCAGCTAGAACCCAGAACCCAAAAGTCTCCAAGTACAATCTACGTATATCAGGGGAGCCGTTATCATCTCTCAGGAAACGACGCGGAACTTTTTTTCGAGAAACCGCAGCTGATAACCAAAGGATGGGGTAGCGATCAAGGGTCAAGATCAAAACTGAATCATTCTCAACGCATGTTCTTTGAAAAATATTCAGAAACATCACCCATAATCTTCTGACTAATTTTCAAAATAATCTTAAAATTGTATGTCAAGACAAAAATACTTCTTACACACATACAAATACAAAAACACTCGCTTCGCGGACCACGGTGGAATTCGGCAATTATCAAAAATCAACAACAAGTTCGACTAATTTTATGGCAAATCATGGTTATACTAACATGGCAAAATGGTAGATGGCGGAAGCTAATAAGCAGAGCGCTTCAGAGATAGGATATCACATCCGCTCATCTCCTGACAGGGGAGAGAGCGGGCAATAAGGCAGCAAAAAAGTAAAAAGGAACTGAGTTCTATGCACTAAAAGCGAATTAACCAACACCACTCGCAGGGAAGGTTGGAGCTCTCACATGTCCATGGGTTACGTGCCTCATCACAGGGAATAGTGAACATCTAGAACAACACGGATTCCCGGAAAGATAAAAATAGGTAAGGAGAAAATCGAAAGATTGAGAAAGTCAACATCCTATATCGAAATAAGCTTATCCCATGAGCTCAAAAAAAAAGACAAAGCGTCAGCTTAAAGAGTTTTCGCTTCGAAAGCTATAATCATAGCAATAAGCGCCTCACGATACGACCGCATTACACGGGTCGCCCTATGGCGTAAAAAGGGAGACCCTCTCACTCGAAAGCGCAATGTGAACTGAGCGCAGCCTCGTATTTTTTCAGTGGGTTGGACGAGAATCGATAACAAAGCGACGTATAATTGGCCATGTATGTCGAAGATGTGACTCGGACGTGAAGTACAGATTGGGATCCTAAAACTTCCCGAGGAGAATTCAGGAGTACTATCAAGCTCATGCCAATGAACTCAGGGAACTGATATTAATACCTTCAGCAGAAGTCAGAAGTCCTCAAAACAAAAGCATCAAAACAGCAAACAAAGCGATAAGGAAGCACAGATCAATAGCGCTCCTTACTGCAAGAATCATGCGTTGGAGGACCAACAAAAGCGCTAATTTTTTATGGCTAAATATCAAGTTGTTATTTTTCAAACTATTGCAACGGTATAATCTTTTGCCCTCACACACACTTTTACAGAAAAATCAATTATCAAGTTTGGATTATAAATTTGTCCTGTACATTCTTCCAGTTCTTTAAGAGATATCCTAAATAGGTCAGATTCAATTCGAAAACCCAAACAGATCAATTTTTGAAAAACGTTCTAATTGTAGCGAGCGTCCTACGTGGGTACTACAGCTATTAGTGTAGTATCATTATGTAGTGCAGCTAGAGACAAGAGCTCCCAGAAAATTTTAAAAAAAAAAAGGCTGCAAAAAAGGTCTTACAATTCAGTGAACAATAAGCACCTGATAAATGCATGGCAGTAATTACTCAGCTAAATGAACGGCAGAAAGAACAAAATTGATTTTCCGAGAATCAAAATGAATGTTTTTCTTCGCGGAATTCCCTCGAGACCACATGAAATATCCCTCTATTTCCCAGCAGTCCCTCACAATTGATTCACAATTCCTTACTCAAGGTAGAGCTTTACAGTCTTGTGAGCTTTCTTAGGCTTTCCAGTGCGTCCTCGTATTCCAAGATTTCATTGATCTCTACCCTTGACCTTCTCTATCCCTAAAACATCCCTACTTCTTAAAATTCCTCCATAGTCACTATTGCATGAGTAAGTCTCCTAATGCCTACATCGAGCTGCCTTTCGCATCTTGATAGTACCGGTTGTCATCCTCCGTTTGAACCCCATTCATCACACTGTAGTGACAGTTGGACGCAGGTAATCCCAAATGTCGAGAAGAAGTCACTCCATAACGATTTCCCTCTACGGTGACCAAACACGACCCCCCCCCCCCCTTCTTATCTTTACAGTACCAGTAAGGCCGCGTTCATACTTTGCGCCGGCAAGGCGTGATGCGTTCGCAGGCAGCGAGGCAGAGTGGCACGGGGGAGGTGTAGAGACGACGTAGGCAACGATACAGGTGGCACAGGCGGAGACGCAGGAAGATTTAGCCCCGCCTGCCGCAAGCACCGCAAGGTATGAACACGACGTAACTGTCGCCGGATTGTACTGTTGTAATGTGTATTATTGCTATGTATTCTTACCTGAACAAAAAGATATTTATCTCACAATTCCTCATACGGGTTCGCTGTTAAATACCTTCACTTCTCATTTGCTTATTGAAAGTTTCGATTCTGGTTCGTTTAGTATAGTTCCTGACCTCTGCAGTATTGACCGCCTCCTGTCGAGGAATCCTTGAATCTCAGTGTAACCTGGTTGGACGAGTACCAAGTCCATATAACGCGTAATGGATGCAAACTGCCAAGAAAAAAATATGCCAACAATTAACCATTCGACCAGCTAACCAATCCTGCGAAATGAAGGAGAAGGTTAAGGTGACCTGGAGGGGAATTAGCGATTCGATTCCTGGACGCTATGCAATACAAATAAGGGGCACACTTGCTAATGCCCATTTCTAAATGACAATGTCGCTATCTCCAGTAGAACAGGTCTGCATCGCGCTGAAAGGAAAAACCCGTCGTGCGACATTTCTCAAATTCTCCATGTTCTTCTGATATGTTAACGTGCATAAGTACGACCACATTTGTGTAACAATGAACCGTTCTCGAAAAGTGAGCAACAAAGGCAAGAGTGAATGAGAAGGGCCAGAATAAAAGATTCGGGTCGTTCCATCAACAGAGAAATGCCTAGGCACGATTACCCAGTGGATCAAATTCAGTTGATAAGGGTATCCCTTGCTCCTTCCTGCTGAACACTACTAAATGAAAGAGACGTTCAAAAATGAAATGATAAAACGAAAAAAAGCGAAAAAAAGACAATTCGCTATAACTTTTTTCCTGTAATCGGTGGTTTTCTTAAATACAGAGCAGCAAGAGAAAAAAAATAAAAACTGCAGAAAGGGCGTTGATTTTCGAAGCTTACATTAGCAAAAAATTATTACAGAGGGAGAAAAAGGCAGGATTGCTAACCTTCGGCGATTCCTTTCACTTTAATGTACCTTGTACTGCTCTCACTTTACACTTTGATTCTTACATATCAACAAAAAAACGAACAAGATTTGAATTAAATGCTCAAATCCTGGCACCTGTGAAACATTAAAAATACCCCTTTAAAAAAATGTAACAAAGATGTAATCGTGGGAAAAGTAGTCATAGACAAAATTGAATTAGAAAGTAATAAAACTCAAGAATTCTAGATTTCTAAGAAGAAATCATGGATACCACAGAAGGTGAGTTGAAGCAGATACCGTTCAAGACAGAAATGTAACCCAAATTTTATTTTTATATTCCAAATAATAAACACCAGCACGTTTGCTCTCAGAGCTGCCAAGGGACGTTAAAGCCGAACGATCGATTGCCTGTTGCTCAAAAAAGGATGTGTTGAATGGACGACCTACTTGGATAAAAGCCGTCTGAGACTGGCAGCACTATAGGGTACGATTCTCAAAAAAGGATGGCAACCCTTTGCCAACAAAATCGATCCGGCTGAGAGGACAGGCGCGAGTCAACATGCGACTTGCACAGCTACTTCCCAAAGAGGTATACTGCCTAGCCCGCTGAACGCTGGCTAACATATCAGTAGCCTGATTTTCATAAAGATTGGCAGTTTTCGAATCTCCATAACTGGGAGTTTTCAAATTTTCATAACTCATGAGAGAAAAAGCCACAAAGCATATCACATTCAGATTATTTCTCAAAAGCCTCCAAAATTCAATTGAATCAGAACAGAGAGACCACCAATTTTTCCTCCTATATGCCCTGATTCAAAAGGTAAACCCCATCCTGTATGAAGAACCCCTCCCTTTCACCAAGTGGGCACAAAGTCCCCAAAAAAATCACAATGGTGCTTGAAAAGCGCTGATAATTTCTTCGCCACAGAAATTCTGCCACCGCCAAAGAAAAGGATTCGTATTCGAGCAGAGAACAAATAATATATAGTAAACAATCACTAATTAATGATATACGAAAAACAACTATTTGAAAAATCGTTCAACGATGAAATTTTCCAGAAAATCTACATAAAAACGATGTATGACAACATAACAAAGATGGTTTCGCATGACGCCAAAATTGACAACAAGTAGAAGACAAAAAACAGATTAAAATAAAGTAAAAAAAAAGCCATAGGAAGAGTTACGAAAATATGACGGCCGCAACCCCCTGATCGATAGATTATTACGATAGCTATCGGTCAGTGACATTAAAGAGGATAATCTTTCGCACATACCTGGTCCGGCCATTGTTGCCAATGACGATTTCGCCGAATCGCCCCCGTCCATATCGAGCAGGAGACGAGTATCGGCTCTGAACAGCATTTTGAGAGAATAGCTCGTCACTTAATGCCCGATGTAATTACCGAAGGATTAACGATGACCGTTCAAAAAATAAGGAAGAAAATTGAAATAAGTAAAATTGCTGTATAAGAATAAAGTGAAGAGGTGAACAAAGAGTGAGGTGGGAGGTGAACGAAGAGTGAGGTGAATATGATGTGAGATTGATTTTATTGAGCGAAACGGAGAGAAGTTACCGTGACAGATCCGAACCGGTAACCTAATAGGATAAATGAGTGGCTTTCAGGGCACACCGATCGCATTCACCTACGGATACAGGTATTATTGACCACAATAGGTTAGCTGATACGAGGTTGAATCGTCACATGTCCTGAAGCGAGCACAGTTGTCCTGAGGGCTCCTCATGCTACTTGTTATTAAATTACGTATTTTGTTAAGTGAAAAACACGAGTAAAAAATAGCGCCCCGGTTGGACGCACACTTAATAGCTATGATGCGCCATGCACTTAAAATACAATTAGAATTCCAAGATAGAAAGATGAAACGCTCAACGCTGAGTGGTTCCTGTTCAAGATGCGCCATGCTCTAACTTTCAAACGAGATCTTAGCAGTAATGCACACTGAGATACAATGCTTTCCCTGATGAAATCAAGGCTGTCGCAGCATTAGCCACCGAATGTTATCGCCGCTCCTCAGCCGTTCGAGAGAATATCACACTGGATTATACGCAGCTAATTAAAAGCCATCCACTTATCACAATGTACTCAACGTTATCCCTTTTAAACTACTCCACACCGCTGATACATGAGGGCCAAGGGACATTGAATGCAGTATGATATCACTTTCTGAAAGATTCACTCGGAAGCCTTCTGACCCCATCCGCATGATTTTAAGCGTTGATCCAGGTGACCCACACCCCTTCCATTTTCAACTGACTCAACCACTATGTCTACTTATCAGAACGAAGGCATGAACAAGGCGAAAAAGACTACAAACATCAAAAAAATGGTATCAAGAGATGAAAACCATTTAATGAGAGACATTAAAGACACTCCATCAATTTTTTTCCGGACCGTATCCTATAGCAGGAACTCTTAATAGGATAGACGACATTTGAAAGTTTCCTAAATTTAGCGAGAGACTTTCGATGTCACAGAAACAACATGCGGTCATCCTTGATTAAACACATCAATAAGCATCATTAGTAAATCGCAATAGGGAGTTTCTTTCAATACTGGAACATGAAGGATAACAGGAAACGGCGCGGCTGAGCAAACCGACTGCTCCGCATCATAAAATGAAGATGGGTGGTCGACCGGGTGGGAGTTGGTTTACAAGCTGACTAAAGCATTACATCGAAGAAGTGTGATGAAATCGTTTGCGAAAAGCGGCGCTACAATGATTCAAGTGTGCATGACAACATAGAAGAAGAAGCCTTCGGAAGAAGCTTCACGTCGGAAAACGGTTCCAGAATATTGCAAACGACAAAGAAAGTGAGGAGCTGAAGAAATACTAGACAACAACAGACTTTCGACGATTAAATACAGCACACGCATTTTGCCGTTGATAATGCATGATTTGCATGAAAGGGAAAACATTCGAGAAATTCCAATCGAGAGATCGATTAGATGCAAGACGCGATGAAGTGTTGCACTTCGAGATAGAGACTGATTCCAAAATTAAATTAGCTGAACATCTGAGCGACTGTGTGGCCAGCGTACTGTTACAGACTTTACCAAATTAGGTGAGAGAGACTCTATTACAGTTTTGTGCAGTTCGGGATTAAATGTCAAAGAGATAAGCGTTGTCTGCGAGTCTTCTATGAGAAGTTCCTCCTACAGAAAAACCGGACAACTATGCATATCAGGTGCTTAACTTGATAAGCTTAAGTTTGGCCATTTTTTCCGCCGAGGAAGAGCATCTTTACTGAAATCTTATACGAGCTATGTCAACCAAATCATTTTTCTACAAATTTCTGCAACCTTTTCTCATCTTCCTGACCCCTCGATGATAGCGTCGCGATAAAGCTGTGCCATAGCGGAGCGATGGAAGCACCAATCTATTTTCGCACTTCTTCAACTTTTCAAACTCGTGTGGAATCTAGGCCGTGCTACAGCGATCTGTGCGATGGTTATTAGAAAGCACTAGGTCCTTTCATCACGCTGGTAGGTGGAGGTTACAAGTGTGTTTTCTTGTCAGATTATGCAATACGTTGCCAAAAGCCCCGATGCGATCGAACGGATTTGTGCCCTTCACTCATTATTGCAAGTCTTTTCACGCAAATTCCTTTTTTGATTTGTTCTCTAGTGTCCATAGAGATCATCAGTATTTTCTCCCTCCTGATACCTAACGCAGATCAATAATTTGAGTCCACGACCATCTCCATTTCTAGTGCGTTTTCGATACTTGCCCTAGATCCGCGACTTCCTGCGCAAGAGACTGTTACGATATATCCGCATTTGGTTGACAGTACCAACACACTACAGATTCTTCCTATCTACGCCTTGCAAGTAAATAAACAATGACTGAGGTTTGGGACAATTCGTGTCTTTAACCCTGCGTTTTTTCAGGTGCATATAACCATTTAATAGCATTCAGTTTAGTAATAGATCGGTGCACAATTGAAGCGGCTTTTTATTCTTGCGTTTTTCTGCAGTGAAGAGTAACGTTTGACGAGTGCCAAGTGGGAAGCAGTCCGGTAAAAACGCTCCAAATAATTATCTGGACAGTTTTTATTAAATTTTATTATTGTTTTTGTTAAGAAAAATGGTTGAAAAAATCTGCACCAACCCGAAAACTTCTAACTCGACTCTAAGCTTATACCCAACAATGCCTGCAGTTCACAGGCTCTCACGAACTTCACCTAGCCTTGGCACTCGTGATGAACATCAAAATCATTGCTTTTGAATCGTTCAGACGAACACTAATAGCCGAGGTACAATGGGATTTGACCTCCGTAAGTTCCCGCTATAGTTTTATGAGACCCAGATTTTATCTCCAGGTCAAACACCAGCAGAATTAGATATCGAAAAGGCGATTCCGTTTGCCTCACTCGTTGAGCACTATCAAAAACAAAGAAGTCACTGAACAGAGGTGAAACGGGCGTAGTTTATGAGAAAAGGTCAGAATGTTGAGAATGACAGCATTTAGCAAGGTTTACACTTGCTAACCTACCTCCTAAAATTTGTTGCTCTCATTCACCTAACCCGAAGCAATCCAATTCTATGCCCAATAAGCTTTGAATGCCCCTGCGAATGACAATGGAAACATCTCGATGGGAAAAAGAACCGCGTTTCACCAGACTTCCTCTCAAACAGCGTTACCAACTCTCTCGCACTCTTTCTACAGGCACCGCAAGAGGTAAGGGAAAATGAAAACTGGGAAGACGATAACCCTGCGTCGCAGACGCTAGGCGAATTACTGTGAGGGCGGGGCAGCGTTCGTAAGTGCATGATTTAGCCCCTCGCCCATTTGCATCTCATCTTCCCCTACCGACTACTAGTGATGCATGAATGACCAGACCATTCTCCCAACAAAAAAAAACGGACTACGGGAGCCGCTTTTCATTTCGTGTGCAAAAAAAGAACTTTTTTTGAAGCTACTTTGGCCTTGGTGGGCACTGTGATGGGATCTAATCATTGATCGCGAGAGTACCAGAGACACCATAGACCTTATCTTCCCCAAGTTCAGTGCCTTCCGAAGTATGTACAAAGCAAAATTTCCGGAAAGCAACGTTTAGCGGTTTCCAAAAAATTAATTTTTGCATATAATACGAAAAAATGAGGCAAGTATGCGGTTTCATATGTAAAAAATACATCACAATATCACACAATCGTGACGATGCTGTGCTCTTCCGATCCATGAATTAGCTGATCGCTCCCAAAGTATAATTGTAAGATGGAGCAAAGAGAAAAATAAAGAAAAAATAAACCGTCATCGAAGAAATGATCAAGAGAGCAAAATCGATAGGATTGACATCCTGCCGTCACCTTCGAGACTGACTGTTGTTCACACACAAGCCCTTTGAAAAAATCCTAATCCTCTTAGAACTCCAAACATCAGGCGTGTATGTGAGTGTGTGAAGAATGATCGCTGAGTAACTCGGAGCAAAGCGAATATTTGCTAAGGTGTTTCAAGTGCCGCCGGTGAATAGTTCAATACATGATCCAAGCAAATAGGAGGATGAACATTTGGTATTTGAACGCGCAATCCACATTTATTTGTTAGACTGTACAAAGAGTTCTATCGGTTTTTCATCCTTTTTTCCCTATAAATTCCTTGTTTCCCGACAGGGTTACGCAGTTTTTCGCTGAGCTTTTTCTGCTGTACAAAATATTTGTTTTCGAGTCATTCGATATTTTAATATTATAAGGCTCAGAAATGAAAGATCCGGGTAGCAAAAACCACCTTAAGCACCTATTTCTCCTCGCTTGTCATGAAGGTATAACAGTTGACCTTGTCGCTCCATGTCAAATCATAGCAGGCGAACAATATATCATCATTAGTCAATTTAGTGCAATAGTTAGGGTCTTGGTCAAATAAAGCTGAACCTATTAGATTTTTATTTAGTTTTGTTCACTTAACCACGATGTATTTGCCTGATAAGGGCGCATAAAAAGTTGCACGCGGGAAAGTGAGAAGGCGGCTGAAATACAGCCTCTCGAAGTGGTGGCCAGAGAGCGGGCTTCAGAGTAGTGCCCACCCCGTCGTCCGCCGCGGTCAGAGACAATGACAAAAAGTAACATGAACAGTCCCGCTACCCGTCCCTGACCGCGATGGAAAAGGGCGGACAATTGCCAAAGCCCCATCCCCTCGACCACCCATTTCGTAGAGTTCGCCGTACTCTCCACTTTTCGAGTGGAACTTCACATGCGCCCCATCTTAAGCAAGTACAACATAATTACAAAGTAGTAGAAAAGCTCATTTTTCTGTGTACGATACACAGAGTACACCCTTACGCATAATGAACTTAATTCTACAGAATACTGAGGCATCTCCTAGGCTCATAGGGAGGCGGGCGTCATCCATGCCGTCATTGGCGAGAGACATATTTGGCCAGGCCCATCAGCGTTAGAGGAGCCCCCCTCATGCGCTCCGACCAGTGCCATTCCAGGTGACGCTGCTTTTTGCTTTTGAATAGAGCGGACACTCTGACCACATGGGCCCATTCTATTATCATCACAAGCTATCTCGTATGCAGCTAAACTCCGCCCCAGACCCAGCATGCCTACGACCCTTACGAAAGCGACTTTTAAGACCGAAACGGCCATAAAATCGCGGTGGTGCAGTCCTAACGGCTATAAAATCTCGAAGGGCTAGATGATAAATCTTTTCCTAGGATTTTATTCTCGAGTGATGTTACCCAGAGCCCCACAAATCAATCGCTTCACTAACAACGTTTTCACAAAACAAATGTGATGCATTTGACTATGGGTCCAGGCAAAAGAACATCATTCCATAAATTCCAACGCACAGTGGCTGTGAATGTTTATTTGTTCGAGCGCGGGAATAGCGCTTTTTACGCGCACTTTTGCGACACAGCGATCAGTCAACTCGCACAAACTGCTTCACGGACGGTAGGGTGATGGATGGAGTACCTATTGATCAACATATATCTGAGCAAGCGCTTGATACGAAGCGGACACTGATACCTGGGAAAAGATATAGCCGAGGAGGGTACGGTAGATCGGGCCGTAAAAGCACGAATAAACACGGTATGGCTGAAATGGAGAGGTTCTACAGGAATCCTCTGCGATCGAAGGTGCACCAGGATTCTGAACGGTAAGGTATACCGATCGGTGATGAGACCCGCAATGCTTATGGCAGCGAGTGCTGGCTCATAATAAAGAACCACGAGAAGCAGCTACATTTCAAAGAAATGAGGATGCCGCGATGGGCATGTGGCTGGACAGGGCTCGACAGGATCAGGAACGAGGACGTCAGGGCAGTCATGCAGACGGCTCCGCTCCAGCTGAAGTTGAGGGAGCAGCGAACAAGATGGTAAGGGCACGTGCTGAGGTCGCCAGATCACCCAATTAAGAAGGCTGTCGAGTTCGAAATACCCGGCAAGTGACCACGAGGAGCCCCAAAGAAAAAGTGGAGGGACGTCATCGAAACCGACCTCATGGTAGTAAAAGCCACGGCAGAAGATGCTTTGGATAGAAGAAAGTGGCGACAACTGACAAGAACAGCGAGCCCCGCAACGGCGCGAGACTAAACGCTAGGGAGCAGAAGAAGAAAAGGCTTGAAACGAAGCAGAATTTCAGGAAAATGACCCGAACTAAAATAATTGGAGCTTCGTGAGGTTAGCATAACTTAGTGGTCAAAAGCACAGTAATGTATAATTTAGTTAGTTGTGAAAGATGAGTTGCTTGATAGCGAAGAAAGACAGAAGAGCAGAAAGAAACAGCGAACAATCCAAGAAATACAGCACTTTTCTCCCCGCTGATTCCCTGGGAGGGAGAGGGGGAGGGGAGGTTTCACACGCTTTGACCATTGCCTCATCCACCACCGCAACTCAACCAGCTGCACACGACACACCATGGCGGGGTCACAAGAGGAGGTTGAGGAGCGCAGATCAACGCGTGTAGATCCACAAATTATATCAGCGAAAATCGCGCCTTCATCTACCAAGAATATGTAGGTATTCCCATTTCTGATTACCCTAATTACTGTCGTGATGTCTTCGAGTACGAATAATTGAATTTGACAGTCCTGCCATGAATTGTAAAAGGAGCACAAATGAAACGCGTCACAAGTGGTTCAATATAATCAGCCGAATAAAGATTATATTTGCTTGTCACTTTTGACAGATACTCTGGAGGTGGAAAAGCTAAAAAGCCAGGCTTTGATGGATGTATCTGAGATGCGTTATGCATCAGCTTTTTATCGTATTGACTTCAGAGGTTTAGCTGGCTCGATGATTTGTTGGGCTCACTGATGTGTAATGGGTAACAGAAGGATAAATGCGATGAGGCCGGTGCTGGGGATTTCATTTCACCGGAAATTGCATGGTAGCAGCGTTATTTGTTGTTGCCCATTTGTAGACCTTCTATATGGACCACGCTTTGAAATACCTACAGAAAAATGTTTCTAGGTTAAGGAGGGGATGCGCCGCGAGCTTCTGCCATTTTTCGGACAATGAATGAAATTTCCTCAAAAACGAACAACGTTGAAATTTCTTAGGTGACACTATACTTGTGTTAGCGAATAGTGGAAACATTGGCTCCAAAGTCCAATTGGTCTGACCCAGTTCTCACTCAAATACGTAGGATTCTGTCCATGAAAATAAGATGCATGGCGCAGACTAGTAAGATTGACTAGGCGCTCTGTACTGATCATTTCACCTATCGCCTTGATAAACATTCCTAGCATAAACATAAAAAGCAAAAGTTAAGCGAAAACATAATAGTTAATCATAAATTAATAATAAATGATATACTCATATAATAATTTATAAATATATATGTCATAATTTGACAACTGAGTGATATGATCATGAATACTGAAATAATAAACACCAAGTTAACACAATAAACATATAGCATAAATAAATACAAAAGCAAAAGTAAAAGTGTAAACATAAAAGAGTGAATTAGAACAATCAAGTAAATAGAAAAAAAATCGATGAAAAATGTACAGATTGATGATTTTTTCACAGGTAATTAACTAATTCTGATTGCCAATATCATCTCCTTCTTATGATACGACGATGGATTTTGCTCACTAAATTTCTCAATTAACCATTTGTTAAAGAACTCGAAAAGCCTTACAAATGTTCGATAAAGAGCAATCTCATCAGCAATGTAGAAGTTCTATAGAACACGTGCGGAAAACAACATGAGGAAACGACCAACATAAAATTTTGAAGTGCTACACTGCGAAACCTGAGCCTCCATCAGACTTAGATCAACACACATCTTCCGCGAGTGCTTACTTACGAGTGATCAATGACAATAGCAAAAACATTCACAAGATGAACTTCGGTTCAACTGCCACGATGATCCTGTTCAGTCATTCATTTAAATTTGATGGTAATAATATTATTCACGAAAAATTCATCATTCAAGATGAAGCTGCTGAATCTTGGACAAATGCACTGCAGGCGATCCCAGTTTCACCGAACATCTCCGTCATTTATTGATCCGACGATTGCGCGCGACCCGCTTATCAGATAGAGAGCTTATCGGAATTGTCTTCCATAACTGATTTTTTTAATTCTCAAATTTGATATTCATCCTACAGTTAGTTCAACTATTTTCCAAACGAAATCCTAGAATATAGTGAAGGCATTCGATAGCATAGAGTTCTACGCGAATAACTCCTGCTAAGAAAAGAAATGATAAAAAGTATGAGCATCACAGAAAGGAAGGGTTCATATTCAATTGTAGAAAAACTTTAAGAGTGACGGTATGGAGTCGTAAAGAAACATGACGTGAGAGATGGCGGGAGGGGCACTTTACAACAATTCAACGGCGCCCATTCGCGTGTAATCGCATTATCTCATGTGCACGTACCCGGTCATGAAGGCGGAGGCGTTCTGAGGACAATGATTCCTTCGACAGACTATGGGACATCTTAATAGAATTAAGCTCGAGGACAAAGCTCACAACTAGGGTAATGGCTAGATGCTTTCCGGGTGAAGTAAAAGTATATAGCAACGGTGAAAAAAGTGGTTTTCAGTTTTCGACCTTAACTCTAGTCGACGTCTACGTATCTAATTTCTAATTTTACCATGTTTCGTAGACAAATGAAAGTAAAAAATCGGAAGTTGTCGAAAAGGTTAGTGAGGAAAATCAGTCTGTGACTCCTTTCGCCACTTTCTCCTACGATCTTCAGTGTTTTCCATCAACCGCCGAAACTCGTAGGATACCCTTAGGTGTTGAGGAAAATGCCCGCTTCGAAACGATCTCCCCTCGACAGAAATGAAAATACGACCCCATCCTTTTCAACTTCACTTCCTAGCCCATTGCAGAATAAAAATTATAAAAAGCACGCACACACACACACAAGACACAAAGACGAGTTGCATACACACTTCTTCTCATGGGAAGGAAATTCGCCACTTGACATTTCTTCCAGTGGATGAATATATCGGTGAGTTTGTTCAGAATTAATATACGCATAATACAGGCGTAAGATCACTTTACAGAGAACGATACCGGATCCGATGACGGACCTCTGCAATAATGGACCGCTACCTCACGATCCCCCCCACCTTTACTGCCGGTCAAGTACAACCCCGCTCCCGAGAAATCTTCGACTGCCGGGGGTGTGTGCAGATATGATGGGGAATCGTTTCGCGGCGTTCCACTCGCGGCGCCACTAGCACGACTTGCCGTATTGATTGCCCTTGAGCCCGGCAGAGCGTGGCTGCGTCACCTCTGCGCTTCCACCCATGCCACACTGCCTCGCTTAAAGACTGCCATGCCCTGCCCCTGGCACTCGCCCCCGCCCGCTCGCCGCGGGCGGCCACGCGATCTTCCGTCATATCTGCACACACCAAACTCCCGGTGCACCCTGTACTCAAGTGAGTTGGGGTGGACGTATTCCGCTATCTCAGTGAAAACATAATATCTCACGTTAAAGTTATAATAAGCTCATATCTTAAGAAAATGGAGAAAGTGAAGCGGAGTAAGACTGCGTCTCTGCTACCAGCTGGAACTGATTACATTTGACAGCGCTCAGACATAGAATTAAGTGGCTTTCTGCGCGACTGAGAAATCGTCTTCTGCTTTTTCTTCGACTCGAGTAACTTTTCTGCGCTATTTACTTAGGGAAGATCACTCACGTGCGTACCGTCTTCCATGTAAAAATGTGAAAGAAGGGGTACACAGCAACAGTGGAGAAAGAAGAAATAAACGGAGAAAAACAAGACAATGGGAACCCCAAAACACCCTTCCCTCCCGCGCCCCTCGGCGTCACTAACCGGGTAGATTACAGACGGGCTAGAGGCTAAATCAGCCAGCCACGAACGATGTTCCGCCCATACTGGCAACTCGCCGGCTGATGAAATGCAGTGTGACACGCCGTGCTGCGGGATCGTGGTGCCGCGCTTTTCAATGCGAGTTTCGCAACACATCACCTCTCCCGAAGTGGTAGGTTTGTTTCCAGAAAACACGTATTCCCGTATTTCCAGTTTCTCCTGACCCCTTCCAGTGCCTTGAAGTGTACACTTTCACCTAGGCTTTAGTTGAGGGGATGGGGGCTTTTCTCTCAACTAAGTTATGCTAAAAACGCAGGTACAATAGCATCGTACGTCAAGCACATCATAGTGCCACTTCACCCCCCCCCCCTGCCCCCCAACTACACTACTTTTCCAACCGCAAAATCAAACACGCCTTCCCATGGTGACTTAATGATGTTTGCATTAGGTGAGCGAAGGCGATAAGTTGAGGTCCTGCAATATACGAGGTTTTCAAGTTCCATGATTGTTGTTATGCAACCATCAAGATTTTCCGTACGCACCCTTCTTCATGTCGTTTCGAACCCTTCAAACTGGAGCCTCTTTGCTACGAGAACGAACAACTCAGAGCCATGATCTAGTCTCTGCCTTTTTGAGACTGAAGAGTGATATTTCCGATCAAAACTTCCTCCACTATGAAACGTGGACGTCCTCTCTCAGGTTATTTAACACCACTGATCTGCTCTTGTTAATCTAGAGAAGCATCAGGATGTCTACCTCAGGCTAAGGTTATACCTTGCAGATAGTACGATCAGCAGGATCGCAAAATCGCATAATCTTAAGACTGCAATGAAAGCTATGTACTGTCATGCGCTTGCATTTAAAGAAATCGTCCACGGAAAAATGAATTTTCGTGTTACCCATATATTGTATTTGCCTAATAAGGGCCGCATGCAAAGTTTCATAGTGAACAAGGATTCGGCTGAAATACAGATCCCCAAAATTGTCGGCCTGGTGGGCGCGGCTTCCGAGTAGAAGCCCCGTCCCATCGGCCGTCGCGGTTGGGAACGGAGAGTTGGACTGTTTACATAACTTTCTATTCCAACGATGCGTCTCCGAACGCGGCGGATGACGGAGTGGGCACTTGCTCGGAGGCCCCGCCCACTCGGCCGAAACCTGTTGGTGCTGTATTTGAGCAGGATTAACATTTTTTCTTGTGAAACTTTGCATGCAGCCTATAGGCAAATACAACTAAATATATGGGTCACAGAGAAAGTCATTTTTCAGTGGACGTTTCCTTTGAGTATGCTATTTTCCCGCATTCTTTACCACTCTGAGCCATGAGGGGCAACGGAGCAGCTTTGTGGAGTATCACGCTCAAGTGGAAGTGCGTAGGACGGCACCTACGGTTTTGCGGATCGTACAATCTGCAAGGTATAACCTCACGCTTCACGTGCTCATTCCTCTTGCATTCTTTAGATGACTGGCAAATGTACAGTTTCACCAGAGAGCACATTTCTTTCCCTTCTGCTGCACTCACCATCTACAAGACGGATATCAAGAACGTGAGAGATTGCTTGCTGCGGCCATCAGTTTCCATCTGAATGTTCGCTAGAATGAGGTCAGGCGAACGCGCGACAGCCGTTTAAGTTTCCTATCAACCACCGAAGCTGTGCGGCGAGGTTTCCCCTTCTCTCGTCGAGGAAATAATCTCCTCTACTCTTTCAACGCTCGATAAAACGTCTCAAAGACAACGGGGGGGGGGTAATTTTGGCCTACGGTAGAACAGACGTAGTTCGGACGAGTTTAAGTGGCCGCCATTGCACAAACTCGCCAATCTGCACCTTGGCACGGTGCCAAAAGGAAATGTTTTTATTATAAAGTTGTTCTGTCCTTTTACAGTTTCCTCTGTTCTTTCTTACATTGTTTGTAGATGTACTTGCATGAATGCTAATGTAGTTGGCAATGGCCACCCCACTGCGCTGGGAGTCAGGTGCTGCAACTAACGTTGGCCTGCGGCTCGTCTCCTACAGCGAACAACTCGGAAAGTCGGTGTGTTGATGCGAATGTTATGCGCATACACACCACAGCGTCGCGCTTTTGAATCCGGGTTTTTTCGCCGATTATCGCTTCTAACCTTAAGTGTTACAAATCATTACTTTGCATCTTCCTCTTGTTCCGGTTCCTTCAAGCTGATTCGGAAACCCCATGCTGCTGTGCAAGCCGCTAGTGGGTTCGCCCTTGGTCGCCGCCATGTAAAATTGCTGTTTTCATCTGCTAAAATAATAAATATGTATTTTTCTTACCAAGGGCGGAGGTGGTGTAGTGACAGGTGGCGCGCACCCCACTCTCATGGTGCGGGATCAAATCCCGCATCAACGCCCGCCCAGTCCAACCAAGCCTTCCATCCCTTCGGGGTCGGTAAATTGGTACCAGACCCGTCTGGGAGGATAGAAGCACTGTCTTGTACATCGGCTGGCCACCGCAAGTCATTGTATAGGCCACATCACATTCACCAGTCATCACGATTCTGAATGGATCTAGAATGTGCGGCGCATCCCACAGAAGGGATTGATTAACGCCAAAAACTTTATCCTCTTATTTTTCTTACCATGGGTACTCGTCGGGATATTCCAGTCTGAATAAGCCTTTTACAGAAGTGATATTTGAAAGGAGGCCAAAAAATTGTGAGAGAAACGAAGCAGCGCACTTTTGTTCTTGGCAGGCTACTGAAAAAATCCATATGGCTCCAAGCATCTGAATTCTTTCGACGATTCGACAGCTGGAGCCTTCTTATGGCGGGCACGTTTCCCAGTTTTTTGACAGTTAGAGGTCGAAAGTCAGAACGTTCATGTATTTTTGACCGCTACTGTACATAGCAGTGGCAATGTGTGATCAAAGTAAAGGATAAAGTGTTTGGGTTCGCTCAATCCCTTCTGTGAGATGCGCCGCGTAATTCAACTCCATTCAACATCGTGGTATGAATGCAATTTGACCCATACAACGACTTGTGGGGGCCAGCTGATGTACAAGTCACTTTTATCCTTTCCACCAGTCTGGTACCAATTCACCGACCCGGAAGGATGGAAGACTTGGTCAGCCTGGGCTGTCGTTGATGCGGGATGTGATCCCCTCACCATGAGAATGAGAGTGCGCGTAACTTGTTACTACACCACCTCCGCGTTCGATGAGGGAATATTCATCGTTAAAAAGATGAAAAGGAAACTAAGAGTCCCTGACTTGCCGCGCTTTTCTTAATAGCGATACTTTACAAGATCAGGGATAGGGAAGTACCACTCATTTTTAGTAATGCACATATCTTGTTCGCATCGGTAAAGGGGCGTGGTTTGTGAGTGGGCGGCGTTTTTAGTTGAGAGATTGGCGCTCCAAGCCATTGATCGCTGCTACACGAACGTTCTGCGAGCCACGTGCTTCCACAGTCCAATTATGTATTATGAAGGTTGACGACCATTTTGTAAGAAATCTACTCCTTTATGTGATTTCGAACCCAGCCTAGATATAACCTGCTCAGAGACAATGAAAATTCGAAACAAAAGGAATATAGACATAAACACGATCACGGTTCCGAGATCATTATACCGAATTAATTTTATATGATCTCTACTTGGTACGACCCTTGTTCAAGAAAGACTGGAGTAACTCTTGCTGTTGTTGCGCTCTTTTTTTTTTCTGAGCTCAAGAAGGAGAAGAAACCTTCTTCTCTATCGAGCCTAGGCAAAATACTCTTGAGTGTACAAATTCTCTTGAGTGTACAAATTGAACACACAATTGTTCAACATTCTCCAGTTGCCCCCCCCCCCTCTCTTGAATACACAATTGTTCAACATTCTCCTCAACCTCATAAGGTTAGCATCAATCTCCACATTATATAAAGAAATTAGCAAAGATTCAGAAATACACAAAAGTCACCAACATCAACTCTGGCCATGACGAAGCCGCAGTGAATCCATTTGATCTCATAGATGACAACGAGAACACACCGGTTTCGTAGTGTTGTCAAGCTAAAATGTGTGATTTGGAGAATGCTTGAGCAGCAGATACATAATCGCTTCAACCATGCTGTCTCTCTCTGGAGTGACTTTTCCAACGCTTCTAAACGCAACAAACATCAGCAACTACGAGCTGGAAAGATGGCTACAACTTTGTCTGGCACAGCCGGCTGCTCAATGCACTTCGAAGGAAAGCCTCACTCTTTAGCTCTTTCACTCCAACATTCATTTTTATAAAATATGAAGGAATGCATGCTATCGAAAAAGGTGTAATTTTGTGAAATGCATGTGAGCAAAACAAAGCATTCGACGGCATTTCTCAATCCCATGCTTTACGTATTTGGTACCGCATTCAGCAAAATGCGTGTACGGCCCGTGAGGTCACTTGCGAGAGCCAGCATCTCAATACCAGTTTTCCAAAAAAGTTCGATACCTGTTGAGTCCGAAAGAATATGCAGCGTTAGGCGCGTTCATACATTGCGGACCAGCGCCGGCGGAGGCGGAGGCACTCTGGCGACGCGCTCTGTTTGTAATGCTTGACCGAACAATACTATCCTATGATGATTGTGGCGAGAGTCCGCGCAAAAACGTAGTGAAAACGCGCACGATTCTCACTTGCGTTTGGCAATGTGCCAAGATTCAAAACTCGCCACAGATTTGCGCAGGCTTCGCCACAGACATCATGCCGTAGTATGGTTCAGTCGGATGGGGGTCGATTGGTCGAATTTTCGCGTCGACTTGAACTGGCGGCGTCGCACTGCGGCCATCCGCCATGGGTTGGTACCGTAAGGGAGCTTTAGAGATTGCACTTATTTTTAGCGGTATATGTGCATTGGAATTTCCTAGACTGCAATATGAGCCCTCCATCGCCTTTCAAAGCTAATAAAGGCATAGCTATCACTGCTTCTATTGCACTGAAGTTGTTGTTGATTGTTCTGTTATTTTGATAGGTTTCGTCACCTGTTAACGCTCCTGAAGAAACTTCTATAGATCAGTCACTGCAGAATGAGAAAGAAGAATAACATTTATATTACCTTTACTATTTCAGATCTCTCAGAAGGCATAAGAACAAATGCCAATAGCCGTTAGTGCATTTGAAAATAGGTACAATCTTCAAAGCCCCTTACGGTACCAGCCCATTGCGTTCGCCGCGGGCGATCGCGCGAAAATTCGAACAATCGGCCCTCACCCGGTTCGGTCGAGCGTTATAAACACAGAAAGTGGCCTTCACCGGCGGCGGACACTCTGGTGCTAAGGTAGTTGAGGGGGGGGGGCACTGCAAGAGTGCATCTGTGTCTCTAACGCATGGCTAGAGCGCAGATAAGCCATGGCCCTAGCCGAATCGGGTTCGAATTCTGCATAGAAACGATACTGTAAAGCAAATCCGAGCTTTTTTTTCATCCTATGTTAGCCTAAGCTCGGGGAAGGAGATTCCCTTCCCCTAGGCTTAAGCGAATACGCGTTTAAGTGGTTGTTTAGTCTAGTTGTAGCTAATTTTTCGTAAAATACTAATGGAAGAATAATTCGATCGTTTTCTCAGTTAGTTAGCTGTATCTAGGCATAAAATAACCTTGAGGGTGCCCACTAGCAGCAGTTGGGCGCGACTCTTGCCTTTGTCGAGTGGCCCCCACCTCAACTACCTTGGCACCGACACCCTTTCGTCTACATCCTCACCGGAGCCGCAAAGTATGAACGCAGCCTTAGTTAACATGGGCGCTTGTATTTCAAAAACGTGACTTTGATAATAGTGTACATGACCCTACCTCTTCCACCATGGAAACAGCGACAAAGAAAATTATGAAAGTCAGTATGTCGTAAAGACTAAGACAAAATTTCCGATCACTCGAAGTATGATGATGCAAGATGGTAGTGAGCTATTATTTAACTTTCACCCACGAAATTTTGCACTTGTGCTTAGCTCCTAATCATCAATGGCATCCGAGAAGGTGAATACGGTAGCGAAGCCGGGTTAGGCCGCCGTCAGACTTCGTGATTTTGCGGCTCCGCACGCGAAATTGTAGCAATGCAAGATCTCGATCGCAGTATCGCGTGCGAAAGTGCGAAGCTGCAGAAGCGCGAAGTCAGACGCCGTACTTTCAGGCTGCACTCATGCTCGCATGCAGGGAACCCTGTGAGAGGCTGTAGCCTTTGCCCTGTGACATAAATTAGACAATTTGTTCTTAAATCCTATCTTCCTTGAAAGCTTGTTCCGTTGTTGTCTCCAGGAAAAGCATTATAGAGAACGAGTTTACGGGACGTGCACGGTCGCAGCGCAACACAGTGGCCCCACTGACCGTGTAACTCAACCGTCACCCTCTGACTATGAAATGGCAGACACGAGAGCTATAAAGCTGTTCGAAACGAAAACCCAAAACTTGTTCAGAATATTCGTAGCAATGTATAGTCCACGCCAACTTTACCGTATTTCGAGAGAAAAAGCGATGCAGTGCTGCATTCTTGACATAGTAAACATTATCGGCATCATCCACAAAGGAGTTACTAGCACAATCAGGGATTCGTTGTGGTTTATGATTTTACGCTCGCACAATGGATACCTTTCCTTGCTAAGCATATGTATGTGTATGGACGGAAATGGAAAAATATCACGAAAATGGACAAATGCAGCGCATTAGAACACGAAGATAGGGCTCGAGAACCACATCTATCTCTGGTGTACGATAATTAGTTATGTGTTAAATGATGGCAGGGCTATTTCACGAGACAAAGTTGCATGATGAAGCACAGCGGAAGCGATTATGCGCAAAGCTTACAGGGTAACAAGAACAGTCTCACTAAAAGTATCTACATAATTAGCAACATGCAAAAATATATGGCTCTCCAAGGATCAATCGGCGTTTCACGGCACGAACTATCCTTCAAACCCATCGAATTGAAAAGACGTTTGGCTCCATCAATAGCTTTATTCATGTAACTTTTGCCAAATAAAATACACTTGTTCAAAAAAAAAGGAAAACGTTGAGACCATAAGGAATACAAATTAGTTGAGTTTCTCAAGTGCTGCTGGACTGAGTCGTAGTCTCTTGGCCATTTGAGCATTTTCAGCAGCCAACTGATTATTAGCCAACTCCATCCTGAAATTGAACAATCCCACTAGCCTTTGCACCAGATCTCATGCTAGCTTGAGGCGTATAACACCGACCTGCGCATCACGTGTTCAACATTAGGAACTAATACTACCTATGTAGTTGCGAAAAAATTCTGAATAAAACCTTCTCCTCCTTCTAAGACTTTCAAAGATCAATGATAAGAATGCATATAATACTGAACAGCTTTCACAATGTCACTTAACTTGTTCAAAACATTCATGAAATCGACTGATTGAAACCATACGCGAACAGTACGCTACTCCCAATATGTGCACGGCGTTCAAACAGGACTTCGTCTCTCAAACTGTGGTACATCGCTGGCACCTACTCTTTCTAATGAGAGATATTTTCTTTGAAGGGCATCCTCGCTCGGAACGTCCTGTTCTTTTGGACACACTCAAAAAATAGAGTCGCAATGCAACTACGCATGACACATTAACGACGTTTGGATGCGAACAAAAGATTTGGTTAAATGAATTGTTTCGAGCTGACAAGGGAGGTCTTTCAGGTCATGACGCGCTTTCGAAAAACGGTTTTTTAGATTATATGGGGGTATCTACATGAAACATATAACTGACTTCCATTTTTGCTGCGCGGCCCTACAAATGCCAAAAAAAGAGTAAAGAAAATTTTTTTCAAAAAAGCGATTTTAACCCACATAGAAACGCATCCTCCTTGCAACTTTGATCATGTGCAGATCCAATGGTGTTCTTCCATTTCACATCCAAAACAAAGTCAAATACGGAAAAAAAATGAAATCTTATTTCCACCTCGTACTGAAAGTGCGTAGCAGTCTCATAATGGTTCCCCGTTGTACCGCCTGCGGCGACTGGGTGGCCTACTGGATACGGCGATGGACTCTCACACGGATGAAGTGCTGGGCTGGTGGTTCGAATCCCAGCATTGCCGACGTTTTGCATATTTTTTTGCATTCACTTTTTCGCCTTCAAATATGTTTGTTTATGCCAAATGACTACCATTTTCGTTGACAGCATACCAAAATGACTCCATTTACGAATTGTCAATGAATTTGGTGATGTGACCTTTTTGGACACGAAAGGGCCCGTAGCGCTCGAAATTCGCGCTTTCGCACAAAATGAGTGTCATATTCTGTTCAGGGGGTCAAACTACCCTTGGGAACACATTTCTAGCCAATTCCAAGTTTTGACCCTAACTTCGAAAAAGATGTTTGGTCATGGGTACATGGTGCGCTTTCTAACTTGTAGAAGTGAGTAACTCACAAAATATGAAAATCAATGGAATATGCACAGCATGGATGCCTATCGCTATAATTTCAGCTATCAAGCACCAAGCAAGAGAAATAGAGAGAATTTCCTAACAAGTGATATCGCCGTCTCCTTCATCGAATGTGCAGTCGAAGGTATACCCCAATGCCCAGCTCAAATTTTCGAATTTGGGTCAAAATCTCGATTGGGCTGGAAACTTACCCCCAAGGGTAGTTCGACCTCCTGAACACGAATATCAAATCCGTTTCGCGCAAAAACGCCTCGTTCGTGCACTATGAGCGCTGAAAGTCCAAAAAGTTGGGCTGTCAAAGTTGGTGAAAAGTGGCAATAGAGGGCAGTTCGGAGTTCTAAATGTGATTACTGCACTCAATCTTCATATTCGAATGTTTACGAGCCCAAAAACTGAAAATCTAAATTTTGCAAAAATTTGTCCTCGGTGGGGATCGAACCATCAACCCCGTTTTTGGCATTTGTAGGGCCGCGCAGCAAAAATGGACATCAGTTATATGATTCTTGTACGTACCCCTATACATGCAAAAAACAGCTTTCAAAAAGCGTGTCATGAGTTGGAAGACCTTCCTCGTGAGCACCACACCTACGAGACTAGGGCAAAGCGTCATGAACTAGCTCATGTGCGCCTCAGTTTCTCCTCTCACAAAAAAGACATTACGAAAGATGTCGTCGCTGGGCACGAGCGTTAAGTTTTGCATGTCAACCACACTCAATATCATCAGCAGTTGTCTTTTGGAAACCACTTCAAGCCAGCCCGAAGGAAAGTCGCGTAAGAGAAAGGTTCTCATTTGAGTTAGTGGGATTGCGATAGTATGTTTCATCTGAATTCCTCCCTCCCAAATCTTCCGGGTTCTCCGGATTGCAAACTTGTGCGTCGTTTTTAATGTTATGGTTGATGTGGAAGATATATCACTGCTTAAGAACATTGTAATGAAAAGATGAGAATCGCAGTAAAGGACATCTTTAATCAAAAATTTCCTCAACCTAATATGTATTGTGATTTATCCCCTGGAACAGTGCTTTTGCACTGCGATTCAAGAGCACCACTCAGTACTCATAAGTATAAAAGTGTAAGAGCCGTAAGCATGAAACTAATGCTGCTTTAAATGTTACACTAATTGCATTTGCTCACCTGTAGTTGTTGGTGACCATAGCTACCCAACTGCCTTCCAGTTCTCTCAGCTGTCGCCCAGCTTCTAACTGCGCCATTTTGCGCCTAGCGTGAATCTCCATCACCTTAATAAAGCACCATGAGAAGGAGGAACAACGAAAATACTCGGAAAGTAAAAGTAAAATACTCAATACTCTACAGAGCATATAATGTTTCTACAGAACATTTCCAGCAGATCTTGTACTAGTTAGCGAAAATATTTGGTTGAAGGATCATATTCGAAATAATTATGAAATCGCCATGTTTGCATGGCACCATGTTGTATTCCCACACCACATTAGATGTCACCACATACTATGAAAGTCTACGGTTACAAAAACTCATGAAAAAAGACAAGTAAGCCTCAGACATGAATAGCAGCCATCTGTTCAGTAGCAAGCAGCAGACAGACACCTGAACAGTGACCAAGATCTAACTACTTGACCGTGGTGACCGAGTACGACGTTCTAACAGAAAAATCGAGTCGCTATAGCTACGCTTTATTCCTGTCGACTTTTGCGTGTATTTTTCTAGGTTCAAATATCCTTGCAAAAGCAGCACATATATGTTATTACGGTCGTTTATGAACTTCGATGAGCATCTTGTCGCTGAATTCCATATACGGTCTCGGACGAAGAGTATTGCACGGCTTCGGTTTGAAGACAGCGCCAGGGGTTATGAGAAAAACCAGAACATAAGATAAGAGATACTCACAGTAAGTAGTGAAAGGACCTTGAAGAAGATGCTCTGTGAGAGAATACTTGCGTTGGAAAGCGCGCCTTAGGCTCTTTACAGCTGCCTCGCCTGGCGCGTTTCGGTGTGGTGTATGGCGACTGCAAAATAGCCGTGAATGGCGGAGCAAGGTTTGCAACGTTGGCCTCCCCGTCTACATCACCTTTTTCAGTGCTGCAGACGGGAGGAAGCATGTATTGGTGGAGTTCCCCTTATGGAAAAGAATATAAACTCCTGACCATTTAATTCCGTCTTCAGTAATATACACATTACATACTTTCTTTCATATACACAAACGGCCGAGATTACCTCTAACGGTGTTTTTTTCAGGCAGTGCGTACGATAATGCAGGAGCTTAGCAAGGAGAGATATATTCGCTGTGAATGAACGCTGATTTTCCTAACTGACGTTAGGAAGCACGTTTAACAAGAAGAGTCCGCTCGAAACGACCTAACAACACCATCCGGGTGAAGTTACCCAAGGTTTCTTATGCCAACAGACGCTTTTTTTTCACTCCGCACCACCTGGAACCTCCACTTTAGCTACTTCGATTTACAGAGGGACCGATCAATCTCACCCTTGATCCTGAAACTTGTCTCAGACCTCGTCGGGTTCTCGCAGCGAACTCAGTTTCAGTCTGTATGCGAAATAATGAATGCTCAAGGGAAGGCTTGTAAAACAGCAGCTCAGTCAGTACCTATTTACTGATTTTAAATCATTTCCAACAACAATACTATTAGGTTGTGCATAATTGATATAAATTTTTGAAGCTGTATTTTTTTTTGTAGTGGAAAATGACTTTGGCGGTTACCGAATGGGAAGCAGTACTTGACTGCGATGGTAAAACGCTCCCGAATAACCATTCGAACACATTCTTGCTAAATTTCATAATTATTTTTGCTAAATAAAACTGTTGAAAAGAAGCCGCATCAATTATGCACCAACCCAATACAAAAACAGGCATGAGCCAAGCGTACAGGCGATTATCCGCACGACCATGACCATTACTCAATGTGCCAATTCGTCGAAAGCCCTTACATCCAGATAGCAGATGATATTTAGAGATGATAAATGATAGATGTGATAGTAGATGATAAAATATTTACAAAAGATTGGGCAAACGGTAGGATTCCGCCCTAAATATGCTTGCCACATTCTAAATCGTGCTTGCCACGATTAAACCGAAAACTGAAATAACCAATCTGCCAATAGTGTTCACATCAAAGGTACCACAGCACGACAGAAGACCCACACCAGTGACGCCGCCCTCTTTTTCTATGCACCGGTGAATGGGACTGACGGGAAGCAACGTCGTAACCAAGTTAAGTGCAAAAAATGGGAATGAAAATAGGAACGTAGTTGCACCTATTTGACGCCATTGGTAATCAGCGAGTACAAGGAATATGAGCGAATAAGACCAATAGCAGAAAGTTTAGGTTTGAAAATAGATAGTTTCTCACCTGTTCCTTAGTACGTCTGAGTTCCCGTTCAGCTTCTGTGCACAATTGCTCTAGTTCTTTATTCCTTCGCAGATAAGTTTCCGCCGCATACTCTTCCATCAACTCGAGATTTATTTGCCTCATCACAAGATGTTCATTTTGTGCTTTCGCATTTTTTATAGCCTGGAGAGACAAGTGCGTAGAAGTTGGACTGGCAACAAGGAGCACCGACATAACATTTTACCTTCCTCCATTGAACTTTATCACCTGCTCGTGATGTGCCCGAAGGACACGGCAGTTCACATCGGCTCATGTCCAATTTTGGCATTTCCTACAACGAAACAATCGGATATGTAATCATGATTACAACTGTTGCATGGCCAATCACGCTAGTCTAACCTGTTTCTTGGACATCCTCGCCTGCTCTTTGAGCATACACGGCGAAAGAAATACATCAAAATCAGGCACAGGTAGGTGCTTCAGATAATTCTTGGTTGGGCGAAAGATCTGAAATAAAAGGCATAATAACAGATTCTAAAAGCTGTACCAAAAACGTGGGTGTGCAGGAAGGGGAAATAAGCCAAAATAAGGAACCCTAAGAGCCCAAGGAAATGGTGTGTGGTGCATTCGGCGATGTAAGACATGTCCTAGAAGTCAACGGTGACACGCTGCTACACACCCCTTTGAAACAGCTTCTCTTACAACTGCGACACTGTGATTGACCGCCGCACATCAAAGATTCACGTCACTCCAATCGGGAAGTCAGCGATGGGGCGTGCCAGGGACAGGCCCGCCAAAAAAGGAATGAGGTCATCACAGTTCCCCTTTGGAGGCTCCCGATTCTTCGCCTCTTTGATCATACAACTCATTTTTTGCGCACTAATTAGCAATTCCGCTTTCATTTTAATCAATCCAACAAATAAACCTAGCGCTGCTTCGCCCAAGGTCTTCGACCAGTCTAAGAGGGCAAAGACCACAGAACCGTAAAGTCAAACTTTAACTTCTCCCAATTTTACTTTTTATTTCGCCCTATCAGAGATTTTTAAAATCGCTTTTGTGCGTGCTGCAATTAACGCCATAACTGCCAACACCTGCACTGCTCGATTCCTTCGATACATGCCTTTCAGAATAACTGCGTCGCAGTGCGATTTTCACATGGCTTGCACGATCTTCGATCGGAGTGCTGTTATTGCCACAGCTCGTCGGCCTCGTATGATCAATACCATGATGTGTAGCCATCCAGAACTAACGACAACATATTTTTGACAACTAACCTTGCATTCCTGCTCTATCAATCTTAGGGCCGTTTGACGGTCCGCATCATTATATTCTGTATCCAGATATGGGAGTGCATCAACGAGAACCTGGAAAACTATTATTGAGGTCACATTTGCACTTGTAAATTTCAAGGCTGCGAGTTTGACTGAGCGGTCCTAATAGCTGATTCTGGTAATCACCTGTTCATCCTGTTCAGCAGACAAACCAGCTGTTCCGGTTAATGCCAGCACGGCCATGTCTGGGACTCTAATTTAGCAATAATATCAATAAAATGGGCTTCAATGAGCATCAAATATCAAAGGAAAGCGGAACCTCAAGTGCAACTGAACAAAAAAAATCAAACAATTCATTGTTGACAACAAATAAAAAATACTCCACAGAAATTCGGAATGGTCGGTCTATCTAGCGAATAAAATTCTATCAAAAGACATTATTACATAGTGATTATGAACCATAAAACTCTGTTACTTTGAAAAAAAAAAACAGTGTATGCATTGACAATGGCTATCGTATATTACACGTCACATTAAATACATTAACATTAGCATAACAAATAGTAAAAATGAATAGACTTCTGAAAGGAAGAAGGTCAAAACGAAGAGATTAGAAACTAAGTAAAGTTTTGGAATTCCTATCATCACCTATAAAACTTAGACACACACTCGAACAAAGCGCTAGCATAAAGCTCACCTTGAGGGTTTGACAACAGCTAAGCAACATACAATCTGAGCAATACCACGTCATACGAAGTCGAGAGAACCGTCTAAATCGGGGTGATATGCGCACCTCTTGGAAGTGCACATGTACAGCAACAGGCAACAGAAAGCGTATGAGTTATTTCATATCCGAAAAAAGAATAGTAAGAGTTATTAGAGGAAAACCCAAATTCGAGTAAAAACAAGCCGCATCCAAAATTACACGTTCCACAGAAACTGGTACACTGAAATGCTGAGAAACAATTGAGTAAAACTGTACGAAATACATCGGTCCTTCCTGAGCTTAGGAGCCAATAATTTCCACAGACGAACCAATGTTCGGAGAATTCTCGAGTCGTCTGCACTTGGACGAGGAGCAACTGACTGAACCTTCGGCTAGCCTCCTGAACACTCGTGGTTAAGGCTGATTACCTATGCACCTTGAAAGGACGCCGTTCACTAAAAAAGTGCATTTCTACTCGCTTTTGAAATACTACACTTATCACCGAATAAAATATGTAATAATTCAAATGAGAGAAATGGGTCATGGACAAGAGCTTCACCCATAACTGAACGAAAGCGAAAATCGAGAGTTATCAGAAATCGAAATCATCAGGACCTTTCCCTTTCCTTTTCGACGCAGAGCGTATTGCGTGAGCGACTAGAAAGACCGAGTTTTTGAGACGCTTACCTTTTGGGAGGTCGTCGCCGAACACCATTGGACTTACTTACTGCTTTGGAGTCTTCGGGAGTATCCTTAAAAAACAGTTGAGCAGAGAAAAATTACTAGAGAAAGTTTAGGGAAACCAATGCATTTTTGTTCTATGTGATTGAAAATTTATCACTCACTTCCATCTTATCGTAAAGCCTTGCGTTTGCTCGTAATCGCTGTAATGCGGCCCACTCTCGTCGGCTATGTTTTTGCGCAAGCACATCATAATTAACAGAACAGTTAGAACCTGATCGGCGAACCGTTGGGAAAAACTCTGTGAGTTTACGCGACTGCTACAAAATAATCATATATTTTCATAAAAATCATAACCAATAAAAACCAATAATTTGCAACCTAACTCTGCTTACATTCGAAAGCCAATATTTGGCAACCTAACCGTGCTTTAAATTTTCGAAGCCAATATTTTGCAACCTAACCGTGCTTTCGATTTTTTGGCTTCGACGCCGGCTGCGCCCGACTTCCTGTGAAAAGCGTTTCGAAGTCCATCCACATTCCCGCGTCAGGATGCCCTATAACGAAGGATATCCGTTGAGAATCACAGGCTCATGTGAGATGAGCACTTAAAAATGCGTAAGCACAGTATTGAAACCACAGACGGGTGGCTCTAGAAGCTGATCGTTCGTCCATCAAACAGGCATGGTACGTGAATACTAAACATACAGCACCTTTCAGATAGCAATATTAACTGTGAAAATATATGAGCTGAGCAGCCATGCGCATTTCTTTTCGAAGTTGAGTACCAGGGAAGCGCTGAACAATGCATGCCTATGAAATGATCATCCAAAACGAATAATGGGGGAAATCAGAGCTTGGAAGATACAGTGGCGCTCAAAAGTCTTCGGCCAAAACTTTTTTGTCAAAACTTTTTCTCTACTTGACCAAATTTGACGAAATTTTAATATGTGGTGCCTGAAACTATTGTCAACATTTCCTTCTGCTTGAGCGCCGCTTACCACTTTTCATGATTTTTTACAAGAATTTACCACAAGACCACCCAAAAAAGTAAGAGGCTTGTTCAAGAAAAACGTTGTTCAAAAAAACAAAAAGAGCAAGCCTCAGAGAACATTAATATTTTGTAGAAACACCACGACTTCTGATGAAAGAGGCACAGCGGGACGGCATAGCGATGGCATGCCAAAATTAAAAAATTTCATATAACCACGTAACCTACACCGTTGCGCGCCAATACAACATACTAAAATTTCTCTTAAATCGGTGCAGTCGCAAAAAAGTTACAAGTGAAAAAACCCAAGCGAAAGACCATTTCGCCGAAGACTTTTAAGCGCTACTGTATGTTACCCGTAACTGAGCAAGTTGAAAAGAAATGAAACTTGCGCTGATAGGGGCGGCGTGGGGTTTTTTGTCACAATCGCGATGGGTTTTGGTTATACGGCTTGCAATGGCCGAGCAGCTCCCGGGAGCAGTGGAAGGTTCACGGCTGGAGGGCCTGATGCCGCCCTCCGCATCATACTATTTAGTGATTCAGAGGACTTAAAGGCACGTTCTCGATTATGAAAAAGTGCCCTGTTCAAGTTTCTGACCACTACACTCCGTTCCTCCTCTTTTTTTGCATCACTTGCACCCTCACTTTCATATTACACACGCGGTCTAAATTACCCTAACGCTGTCTTTGAATTACACCACTAATGTAATCGGAACAAAACGATCCCCTGAGAATCAGGAGAAATCTAGACAAATGTTAGCCCTCACAGGAAAACCAGAGATAAAAGATAACACGATCTTAGTGTACACAATGAAATGTCAAAGCCCACGCCCATGAAACACCAGCAATTTTAAATCCTCACAGAAATTCTGACCGAATGTTTCTTGCCAACCCACCTCAACTTTAGACATATTTCGTTGCGGGACAGGGGGTAGTTGCTTCTTTTCCTTCACTTCAGGACAAAGATATATTGACGTAGCCTCACTGCAATTAGAATTGTTGTCAAGCTGCGACAAAACTTCCTTCAACAAAAAACTTTACATGAATATGTCGGAATTGGGGAAACCTTCAGGTAACACGATTTTCGATTTCCTCAGCTTCTTCTTGATATTACTGTCACTCGCGCGCACAGGAATCTCTCCTCGGAAATAACTTCTGAAAGACTAATGCTTAGATTTACTTATATACACTTACACTATGTAGGAATGGCAGTTTGATATTTCTGGAATCTCATACCCAAATCGATCCAGAATTGTAAGTGCATGATCGTCGTCGTTGATAGAAAATTCCGAAATGATTTCTCTAGCGGTCACAATCCCCACACGGTTAACACCTCCTTGTAAATAGTCACAACCGAGTAAAAGAGCCAATGCTACCAGGCGATTTCTCGTCAGGCCTGAATAGAGAGAAATGCGCGAGAATATTGGAATTCGCCGCCTTTCACTGTCACTTCGGTTTTTTTATTTCAAACTCACACTGCGTGCTTTCGAATTTGTCCATAGAGAAAAGATTGACGAAGCCATCCACATCTCTTCCCCCATTCTTGAAATCTACCTGTAACGAAGGAATATGTATGAACTTTCTCATTTCAGAGAAAGAATCCCCTAATTCGAAAATAAAGAAACAAGGAAAATTTGAAGAAAAAATTAGCTGCCAATATGGAGTACAACATGTTAACCGGTTGAAGAGGATGTCTCAGTGACACAGGGCAGCAGTATCATCGCATGCATGGTCTGCATCTGAGTGCATTGGCTTCCTCCATCCAAGGGGGGCATTCCAGGAGTCCAGATTTCACGGTAGCCTTACTATCACGACTTGACATAAAGATTATCGACATTTATCATTGTGACTGAATCACGGCAAACCTGCTGTGCCTTGGAGCTCAGACCCAGTACGTACTCAAAGTGTCTTTAACTGAAGCATGGATTTCGGCTGGGCATGACGCGGATCCTGACAGAGGCGAGCTTTTCATGGTAATAGCTACAACTCCAACAGCCGAGCCACAATAACCAATATGTACAAAAGAGGAGCAACGATTCTGTGATCTTTTACCCGAAAATTTTAAAATTAAGAGAAACTGCCTCAATCTTCCCACGGTCTATGCAACAAAGGTAAGTGGCATGGACCGTAGAAACATGGAAAAGGCACTGTGTGCTGACCTTGTACAGATTTCTTCCACCGTATAGGAAGAAATCGAAGTCTGAAGTGATACATCCATCGACGAGGCCCGCCTGCTCCAACTGAGCACACTGAGCCTCTCCATCAGAGCTACCCATAACAACAGGTACACCCATATTATTAAGAAGTACCTGGAGATAACATCAAAATCATGATATGTGAAATTAATCTCTCCACAGAAATCAGAGCTGATTAGTTTTACATACCTGCGCATTATAGACCCGTTTCTTCAACTCGTTATGCGCATCAAGATTCCACCCGTTGCCGCCACTACGTTTGGACTTCTTTATATGCAAATTACCACTATTCGACTATAAAATCGGGTAAATTAGAAGAATTGTCACTATAATTTGCTCTGGTAAAACACTCACATAACTACGAAATTCATTAGAAATCATGTCGAAAACAACTACTGGTCGCACTCCTATCTCCTGCAATCGCTGGATTCGATTAAAGAATGTTACCAGATACGATGCTCCAGACATGAAGTGATTCGCACAACCTCGTGACGACTCGTAAAGCCAAATATGACCATCTAAACACAGACCTTTTTTTCAAGACGCGAAACAAAGATATTTGACCCCTCTACCACCGAATCATATTACAAGGTTTAATGTCGCTTCATAATTTATACATACTACACCGTCACGTAAGCAACGAATAATGATCGACTACTTAATAGTTGAAACAAATTAGGTCTCTGGAATCCTTTAGACAGCCCTTTTCTACCTCCCACGCAATGAACTGAAATAAATTGAGCTCGGAGATGAAACTGACAAGATGCAAAAAAAAACACTTGCAACGTAAGAATTTGATAGAAGAGCAACGTCAGACAGCGCAGTTTTAGGGTGTCGCACTTTCGCGAGCAATTCTGAACTTTTTTGAATATATGGTCTGAAATGGGGCGACTTCGCGTGCGGAGTGGCGACATCGCAAACTGCACGACTGAAAATCCGCTAATTTTGCGAATGAACCCGGTAGCTTTCAATTTGGCAGTGTCGCAGCTCCGCACGCGAAGTTGCGGCATTGCACAATCTCAAGGTCATAGAATCGCGTGCGAAAGCGCAACGGCAAAAGGCAAAACCGCAAAAAGGCAAAATTGCGAAGTCTGATGGCGGCCTGAGGCACCGCATTCACCCAGTAGCACAGACATTTTAAAAAATTTTGCCTTTCAACTCCACCTATCTTTCAGGAATGCACTAAAATACTTGATACTGCTGACTGTGATTTCATTCAAAGAAAACACAGCGAGCATGGCTCATTTCCACACAACAGACCCAGGATAACACGGACCGGGGCTAATCGTGGCTCAGCATCTCAGCTTGACGAGTACTGAATCTTGACTATAGGCTAAACCTTTCCCACAAGTGTTCTGTAGCAATGGGAAAAAGAAAGGATAACAATAAGTTGAACGCCATTCTTCAAATGTACTATAATAGTCAAGAGCCATGTACCATGCCGCAGATTAGGACAAGTGAACGCACATCCCTTGCGATAATTTGGATTTACGCCACATGGGAACGGTGACATAAGGCCGCTTCCATACCTTGCGCACCGACGCCGTCACGCGCGTGACGCAGGCACGCGCGTGACGGCGTCGGTGCGCAAAGTATGGAAGCGGCCTAACCTATCACGTGCTATCACTAATTCTTCGTCAATGCGTCCCAAAAACTCGAATTTCGTAACCCCCATGGCTGTCACAGAAACAGAGGGAGAAATCTCACAGCTGCACAAAAATTTAAACAATTTGCAACTCTTGCACACCACCTCCTTAACAAATGTTTCCGGTGTCACATATGGCACCCGCCACAATAGCTGTGGACAAAACATAGGATGCGAAAAAAAAAACAATAATAGTTGAATACATTATTTATTGGTCCCACCCGTGCAGGTATAGAAACATCAACTTCTTGAATAAATATGTAGTTTATAAAAAATATACCGATAGCTAAAGTCTTGGCTCGTAATGTGGACGTCGGAATCTGTTCTGCATATTTCTGCATGTGCTCCCATATGCCAGTAACCCCCATTCTGTTGTAGTTGCCCAGCACTGGCAAGCATTAGGTGCAAACCTCTCACAACTCCGTGTCACCTTGAATATAACATCAACAATTTATTATTATCAAACGAATGATGATTTGAAAAACCAAAATGAAACAGAATCGAAACCAATAGGCAGACTGATGATTAATCAGAAAACACCATGGCTACGTGTTAAACAATGGAGAGGCCGCATGAGGATGCGGTCGAAGTCACATGAATCGAGGACGAGATACGTACTATCGGGAGCACCACTTTCTCTGATTACACTAATCGACCCCTACAATACCAGTGCTGACAATATTCATGTACGAAAATCGATACTGCCCATATAACATGAACAGAATGAAATAAGTATCGGTTTAGGGATTATTAGTTAATGCACAGGTGTCCCCATCGCAAGCTTCCGGCATCAAACCAGAAAAACAGCGATCAATAACGCTAACTAGAATGGCTATGTGAAACAAATTGATATGGAATTGCGAGATGGCCACAGCTTCTTAGAAAAAGTTTTCAAAACTACGCTCAAGTTACAGGATGGAGTGAAAAGAATTCACAAATTACAGACATCACGGTTCTAGGCGGACTTAGAACAATTTAACGGTTTCTGTGCTTTCTAAAGTCCATACAAATTGTCTTAGGCACACGCCTTGATACCCTTCCCTAATGCAAGAATGAATCCGTCATACGAAAAATAATGTCCAGCCCACCATTTGAATCTCGAGGGTAACCGTATACTAGAGAGGATATCTAGTACTGATTCCAAGTAGGCTCAGAAGTTCACAAAAGGAAGATGTACAGATGTCTAATAAGATCCGAAATCTGGATAGAAAACGAAAAAGATCACTAGAAGACACCGGGAGGGGAAAAGTTGGCAAACTGAGGGATTATGAAAGTAGAGGTGCTCAGCAGGATAACAGCAGAGAAAGAGATAACTGCGAAAAAAACCCTAGGAATAGGAACCCAAAAATCTCCCTTCCCTTTCGTCCTCTACGTCAGTGGCCGGAGTGGACTGCAGACAGGGTTGAGGCTGAACCAGCCAGCCGCGATCGTTGTCCCACCCCTCGGCGGCTACTCGCCCGGCCGCAGGACAACATGCCGTGCTGCGAGGGGGGGTCGTAATAAGACCCCAAGCCGGGTATTTTAATGCCATTTTCGCCACATATGACCTCTACTGAAGTACAAGGTCCTTTTCAGAGAAAATGTACTTTCATATCTCATTTTCCCCTTATCCCTGCTGCTGCCTTCAGAAACACGTTAAACGTTAAGCGTTTATGAAAGGTAGTTGCTAAGGTATCATATATGGGCTTTGCCGTTGCCACTCCTTTGTGCTAGGCTTTCGGCTTGAGTTCTTACCTTAAGCCTTAGTTTAGCGAGCGGTTCTTCTCCTTTTGAAGTAAGGCTTAGGTTATAGTATACACCTGCACATTCAAATTGATGATTGTAGAGTTTCCTATGATGGGTGACAGCGCGACAATGAGTGTTCCCCCTGCTTTCCCCCAACCACATTAGCATCAAGAGGAAATTAACTCAAATTCTTTGTACCTCGAGCTACTCATAAAAATAAAGTACAGTAGCGGTCAAAAGTCTGGAAACTTTTGAATTTTCAACAAATTCAGATGGTAACTATAGAATTGAGAAGGAAACACATGCGTGACATCGCTTGCCGATAATCGATTAATTGATCTACATTAGGTGATCTACTCATAATGTGGCGCGTCAAAAGTATGGAAACTCTCTTGTAACGATATCATCCCGCTGCTAATTTGTAAAGGTTTGCAATTTTTTTCATAGTTTTAGGTAAAATTATGGCACAGTATCTCAATTTCAGATGGGATCCGGTAAAGAAGTAGCACTAGCTGTGCAGGAAGCGATTGTTCGGGCCATTCAATCTGGAACGCCCAAGAACCTTCTTGCACAGCAGTATCACCTCGCTAAAAGCACGAACACCAACTACCAAAGGCAAGGAGGTGTGATGAAGACTCATGGTTCAGGAAGACCTCGTAAAACGACACCAAGGGACGATACATTCATCGTAAGGGCCTCGGCTGACCCGCGCCCTTCGTCAACGGACATTCTCAAGCAAGTGACGAATTTTTTGGGCCTTTCTGTCAGCCAAAGTACTTTGCAGCGTCGTCTGAGAGCTGGCGGACTATTTGGAAGACGTCCCAGCAAGGAAAACACTAGTGAGCTTAAGGAATAAGAAGGCGCGACTGAGTTTCGCACGTCAGCACCTTGCCTGGACTAGAGAAGAGTGGGAAAGTTTTGCGACGAATCGAAGTTCTGCCTCGTTGGCAGCGATGGTTTGAAGTACGTGAGACGTCCTGTGAACAAGAGAAATTATCCCAAGTACCAGGTACCAACAGTGAAGCATGGCGGAGGTAATGTGATGGTATGGGGATGCTTTGGTCTATGTGGCGTTGGCCCACTTTTCCGTATCCAAGGGAATATGGACTCGTCCGCGTAAAAGGGTATTCTGGAGAGTACCATGCTTTCTTTTGCTCGTCAAAGAATGCCTAGGGAATGGATTTTTCAGCATGACAATGATCCGAAGCATGCCTCCTGTCTCGTGACCGACTTTCTGAGATCGAATAAAATTACTGCCATGAACTGGTCAAGCCAAAGACCGGACCTCAATCCGATTGAGCACCTTTGGGAGGAACTTGAGCGTCGTACAAGACACATTTCAGAGAGGAATTGCGATGAAAAGTTTGATATTCTGTTGAAATAATGGGCTTCGATTCTTCAGTCCAAAATTGATGCTCTGATCGAGTCAATGCCCAGAAGGTGTAAGGCTGTCATTGATCCACGTGATTATCCTACGAAGTGCTAGTTTTGGTCTCGTATTCTGACGTTATTAGGTTCGTTTTCTTTGATTGAACAGTTTCCAAAATTTTGACGCGCCCTTTTTGAATTAAACAGTATTTCCTCGCTTAAAATTTCCACTATCAAAAAATGACGTTACACATCGTGTTCTCTACTTGATTTTATGCCTATTCTGTGAATTTGAAACACCTCGATTGCTTCTTAATCGAGGAAGGCTGAAAATTCAAAAGTTTCCAAACTTTTGACCGCTATTGTATATACATGTGCAAAAGGCGTTTATACCTTGAGCGAACTAGAGACCCGGCAGTAACATGGGCTGAGTTAGTATCGATTTGGTGCGCTCGCCCCGCAACCCAGCCACTGTGTATGACGGCGCGTCGCGGGCTGCGTTTTCAGCGTGAGTGTGAACGCGCCTTCTCTCAAAAACCTGTATTACTCCTTTGGTCTGGCCACTTAGCAGACGAATCTGTAAACTCTCGCAATAACATACTAGCAGCGCCCTCTCACATTTGAACGCTACAGTAATCGAATCCGATTTAGCGCAAAATCGCAGAATCCTCAGACTGCGATGCAGGCTACCGTCATGCTCTCTTACTGCTCGGGAAAGTAGCATACCTAAGTAGGTGTGCTACTTTCCCGAGATCCTTACCACTCTGGTAACGGAGCAGATTTGTGGGGGGCCATGGTGATAAAGAGCTCGTAAAAATGGCACACCTAAGTGTGAGACATGATAGTAGCCTGCATTGCAGACTGAGATTCTGCGATTTTACGATCCGCAAGGTATAACTTCAGCCTGACGGTTGCCGCTACCCACTGGTAACTGGCTCGCGCCCGCATGCGTCGCGGTCTGCGATTTTGCGATCATACGTGAGCGGATCGGCCGGGTCGAACGACTAGGACGATCTGCCGAGTCGCACGTACAACCACAGCCTGGGGGGGGCAGTATCTACCGTGCACCGGTTTTTAAGGCTATGGTTGGAGCACAGAGAGTTCATAGCGCTAACCGAATCGGCCAAATTTGCAGAAACAGTAGTGATGAAGATGATCCAGGGTCAAATAAAGTCGGAAAAGGGGAGGGAGGAGACGCCAAATTCCCACCGACGTCGAAGCTCCTTTGCCTCCCTAGGCTTAGGCTATAGCAGATGAGTCGGATACTTTTCATGTAGGAGGAGAGGATATGAATTTCACTAGAGAAGGAGCTTCGACGCCGACGAAGAGTTGCGTACCCCTCTCCCCCCCCCCGACCTTCATTGACCCGAGATTCATGTTTTTTCTATTCCGTTTTTTTATTTATTTTCTATTTTTCTACTCTAGATTATTTCTATTCCGTAAGCCTATGCCTGGGAAAAGGAGATTGCATCTTTGAGAACAATTCATCAGTTTACTTTGTTATTTAGCTGTAATTAAGCATAAAATAACCTTGAGAACGTACAGGCAGAAACTGGACGAGGACTAAGCTTTCGTAAAGTGCCCCCCCTTAACTCCAGTGGCATCAAAATAACAAACCGCTAACACATTGTTGGATTGTGCGAAGTAATGTATAGGATCCAAAGGCAGGTGGGAGCCGGGTGCATGGCACCATCCGTAGAGGGGTGGGTTCAGTGCGCTTACACTGCAGTTTACAAGCAGCATGTTCTCATAGGTAAACTACATCAGAGGCTAGCAAATCTAGGTGCTATCGCAATAGGGGGGGGGGCATCCCATTATGGACATGATATTGACCTAAGCCTTGAGAGGATAGGAACCTCTCCTTTCCTTCACTAGGGCTTAGGCAAAAATATACGCATGAATATGCAGATTGACCCCTCAAAGATCCTTCCTAGATGCCTAGATTAGCAACTTTCTATAAGATGCCCCTCATTGCGATAGCACCTAAATCTATCCATCACCCTTTTCTCGCCACCGAATCTTGAATAACATTGGAAATAATGAGCCTTTCGAAGGCCAATTCATTGAAGAGAGAAAAAATTTTGAGGCTCATTAGCTCGGAAGAGTAAATAACATTACTGGGACGAATCAAGTGTACATCACCACTCTGCCTAGGAACTTTCTCGTATTTCAGATATTCCCACACGGCTCTTTGTAAGTCTTACATCCAATGTAACCAGTTTTCGGAACGTGCTGGCAATACAGGAAATGATAAAGCTCTAAATAAGATGTAGTAAAGAATCTTAGATTGGAAATCGTGCTGGTGAAATGTGAACGCTTGTCTACACATGTGGCAATGATTACATTAATGCAACATGAGCGATGATGCCATTGATTTACAGCAGATCTATTAGCTTGCGAAATAGTTCATAAGCAATTCAGATATGACGAATATTAACGGAAGAAGAGGCAATGAACTAGTTCTCTTTTTGCCGTGGACTAAATCAGTCGAGAAACGTCACGAGACCTGTTCTAAACTGGTTCAAACGACGTTAAAACTGTTTCTGCACTATCCAGGGGACTGGAAGAAACTGCGACAGATTATCAAAAATTAACACTAACGAATTTGGAGTGAACATCGAGGTCGTACTCGCAATGCAGCTTGAGCCAACGGCCGAGTGCAGTTGTGGGTCCCACAGCGATCTCGTTAAAGGGCTCGAGAGACGTGTGCCACGGCAATCAAATCGAGGTCACAGCTCGAACGTACTTTGTGTTTTATTTCTCCATTTTATACCCAAAAGTCAGCTGTCTTCACTAGAAGAAGCCCATTAGTGGTTTGGTTACTGAGGTTTAGTGTCTGGCAGCTCCAGAGAACACTCGTAAGTAGCTTTGATTTCTATGGAAGTGCTCTGTTTTCTTTTGCAGCTTTGCCAGCAGAATTCGCAGTTCCAGTTTGTATTCACTGGTCCGATCACTTCACATTGCATTCTTTTGTCAGTGAGAGCATATTTGTGAGTGGGTTTTGGGACTAGTTTGGTTGGTCCATGTTTATTGCGACTCCAATTATTGGGTCTTATAAAGAAAAGTTTCGTGGATAGAGAGCGGCTCGAGGGAATTTGTTTAGACCAGAAGGGGTAAATTCGGCAGAGTGGAATATGATAGTAGATGTGTTCAGCAATGTAGCAGTGGAGAAAGAACGACATAAAACCGCGAAAAGACCAAGGAATAGGAACCCGAAAATCCCCCTTCTCTTTCGTCCTCTGCTTCACTAGCCGGAGTGGAATGAAGACAGGCGGGAGTCCGAACCAGGCAGTCGCGATCGCGTCCCTCCCTCCACAGCGACTCCCCCGGGCGCACACCCGCATAACGGTACGCCGAGCTGCGGGGTCGTTATAAGACTCCGAGCCGCGTTTTTTCAATGCGGTTTTTGCCGCATTTGACCTCCATTGAAGTAGGAGGTTCATTTTCAGAGAACATGTACACCCAGATCTCAGTTTCCCTAACCCCTACTGGTGCCTTTAAATCAAGAAATAGCTTTGTGGTCGAAAGCTGGAGCTGCCGCAGCATTAAAAAATTTAAAAGCGTAGGTGAAACAAGGTGATAGCAATCTAAGTTGAGCCTATTGTAGGGATATGTGGAACTCAGTGTGCCGAAGTACGTGTCACACAGGGATTGAGCTCCTTTCCCACAGCTACGAGAGAACGAGCCGAGAAAAAAAAACGGTAGCACGTAGACATCATAATCGTTCCAGTGGGACGATCGACCCTGGCAATTGTCTCGTCGCTGTGCTTACCTTTCTGAAGTGAGATCATTTCACACGAGAAACTGCAGTAATACTTGGCGGGTTGCTGGTAGCTGATTGTCGTTGTCTATTAATGTCGTGGAGTCGTAGAATTTGGTAGAGAACGGCTAATTGCACACGCGTTCGATGCTAGCGTTGTTGCGTGAATACTACCTTAACGGCGATTAACCGTGAGGAGATCGACGACTACAACCGAAACTTCGATGACCTCTTTATATCCATCATAATATTTTTGTTGCATGTGAACGAGAGTGGGGGATGTTCTTGAATTTTAACAGTTCGCGCCATTACTGATTTTATTATGGCAGGGGCAGATCTTTGCATATATGGGGAAGGAGCTTCGGGATTTGCAAAATGCTATCCTCGAAGGAGTTTACGAAGCTCGCTATAGGCTTCAGCAAAAGCACATTCTCACTCCCCCAAGTGAGAATGTGCTGTAGAAAGGGCATAAGTGTAACATCATCGCTCCGTCGTGACGCGTGGGTTGAAGAGTCCTCAAGGAAGGAGTCGATTTTGTCTTAGAAAGAAAAGGGAGGTCGTATCTGATGAGCGAAATCCTCAAGGAATTAGCAGAAAGCTGCTGCTATTTTGGTTTGTCTGGCCAATGAGCGATTCCCACGTCAAACGTCGATCATATTAAAGTCGTATAAAGGCACCTTCAATCGCTAAGACGTGAGCTGAAAATTCTACGAGCTTCCGCAACATTATCTTCCTTTTAAAGGAGTTTTCATTGCGTAATATTAACTGCTTTTCCAAACTCCCTGTACATATCCCCATAGCATTGTATTGTTTGTATTGCTGAGTATATTATTCCGTTGGTCAACGCTTCTCCCATAATTATTTAAAATTTTATTTTAAAACTAAAAAAAATGGGTAGCACAAGGGGCACAAGGGTTGATCTCCCATTGAAAAGAGCGCGGCTGAAGAAAAAGGTACAGGAGGAATATGAAAAAGTATTGGAATGTTATGGCGAAGCCGAGGAGCGAGTGGAAGAAATGATTTCCACAACTCGCCTTCCATTTCGATGGCATAATGTAGACGAATGTGAATTCGTTTGTTCAGGGTAGTCAAGGGCTGTTGAGATTTTCTTACACCACACCGGGGCGAAAATCAGAGCAAAATAATCGAACGGTGCATGGAGTGTCGCACGAAGACGCTCATCTCCTCCCACTTCAATCACTGTCCTTCAAACCGAATAAATCCTTCAGTAGTGGAGCTATGACAAATGGAGCTCGTGAAAAATCTTTTCGGGAGTATTCTGAAAGAGATGCTCGCAAATGACGGTATCTTCGTGGATGCAAGCAGGATGGATTCCGTCGAGGATTCCTTGACTTTGGAGGGTGGTCGTATTCGGTTCGCTGGTAGGGGTGGGGGGTCGTACTCGTTGAGGTAGGCAGTGAGCAATTGAATGTTTCAGGCCGAGGGTCTAAATTGTGAGGGGGGATGTGATAAATATGACTAACTCTGTTAACCCGAAAGTAGTATTGAATTTAATGGTCCCTTAATAATCTCGAAGGACATACAGAAAGCAGCCTCACCCTCTTTCCACTTCCGGGAGAGGCGGAGAGGCTATTCGCCTACGGATGGAGGCGGGATAGTCACTTTATCGTGAACTATCCCTGTAACCTTGGATCATTTGTCACCCAGGCCAACCAAGCCTCCCTTTCTAAAGTATTTGCCAGAGGTAGGGTGGGGGGGGGGGGGGGTGTCTGATGAACAAAATCACTGACCGGTATGGTGGCTCGCTCTGTGTGTCCTGTACAAGCCGAATGGCATTCATCTAGCACTTGTGAGTGAAACTGGAATTCGTGGTGCACCTTGAAAAGGGCTTGTTCTGCGCTGGATGCTTTGTCTTTTTTATATTGCAGTCATTTAGGCTACTTTCAACTTCTTTGACCTAGCAAAAAGCATTTAGATAGCATTGCTATTGCACGAAATTTGCCCTTGGTACTTCTTATGTAGGTGTTCCTCTTCACGTCTCACCTGACCTATACAACCTCTCAGCCAAACAGCATGGGTAACCGAATCTGCATTGGGCTCAAACTAAGTTAATTGGGCTGTCAGAAGTGCCGTGAGAGGAAGGAGTGTTCGCACGTCAAGTTGCGGACCCTGTAATGATCATACCGAGACTTTTTGCACTATTTTTCTGCTCCACACATTTCTTTCTGTGCATTTCTTTGTGTTTATCATTATTACTATTACCTACTTCATTTCTCTACTCATGTCATTGTGTCTCGTCTTACAGATGTTATTCCCAATCCTTTTACCTTGCAGGGTAATGACGACAGACGTGGGGTTCTTTCGAGGGAATTCGCTGGGGTTAACGTCACTGTTGACCTTTGCCATCTTATCACTGGCATGGTTTGTCGGATTCGCTTCGAGGTTGTTCGCGATCGTCAGATTCGAATCAATTATTCATGAGTTCGATCCGTGGTAAGTGATATATTATGCTAAATTCCGTGGTTGCTTGATGATTTCAGTGAGTATCTTCTCTGCTTTGCCATGACTTTCAGGTTCAACTACCGTGCAACCGCCCATATGGTCCAACATGGGTACTACAATTTCCTCAATTGGTTCGATGAACGAGCTTGGTATCCCCTTGGAAGAATCGTCGGTGGAACGGTACGTGGACTTGATGTAATTCAGTGGCATCGGTTTCAAAAGTGTCTCCATCGATTGTCACTGATAGAAATCTTGTTTCTGATCGGTGGACGGTTAGGCTATTTGGGCCGACGTCTGACTTCACCATTTTGCGACTACGCGATTTTCTGACCAGCGATTTTGCGATTTTGCGGCATCGCGCTTCGCGCACGAAGTGCAACCATTGCACGATCTCGAAGTACAGAATTGTGTGCGAAATAGTGCGCTGCAAATTCACGAAGTCTGACGTCGGTCTTAACGGTTGTGATTCCTTTTCGAATGAGGTGGTTGTCAATTGGCTGACCCCTGTTTAGAGGTAACCGAGAGATGTTTCTGTTCCGAAAGTCATCAGGATCATCAGGACATTTCGGAAATTCTATCCGGTACTTTTTGCATGTCTATTCCTTTAGGTGTATCCGGGTCTTATGATCACTTCGGGTCTCATCCACTGGATTCTTGACACATTGAATTTTCATGTCCATATCAGGTAACTTACCTTAGCAAACGTACTGACATGATTTGTTCATATTATTTCTTCATCGGTGAGGCTTGAAGGCTAACCCTAATCCTTCAGCCTTTTTTCTGTTAAGGTGCTCGCCAAAAATTTACAAGTTATTAGGTAGATTTGTTCGTTTGGTTGGCCTTCATACTCTGCGAAGCGGTTATCCTGCTGAGTCAGATGATGACTGCTTCGTGCGCTACATTTGCTATTTTCGAACACATCACTTTTTATTTCATAATGGTGCTATCTGACGTTTCTTTTACTTTCTCTTCATTTTTTCCTTTTCAACTTTCTTGTCTTTCACAGTGGTATCATAAGTCCTAAGTTTTTTTTTGCGTTTGTTGCCATCATGCGGGCTGAAATATTTAATGAGATGTGACCAGGTCACACATTACAAATGAGGCGCACGCAGAAGTGGTCGTCGAAGTCGTACAGCTGCGTGGCAGAATAGGAACTCAAAGTTATAGGCAACAATGCTTGAATTTACAGGGAAATTTGCGTGTTCTTGGCCCCAACATTCTCAGGTCTTACAGCGATTGCCACGTATTTCTTAACGAAGGAACTGTGGTCACCTGGAGCTGGTGAGATTCTTTAAGCAATTTCGAGTGGCCATTGAGCTACTCCATACAGATGTATACATATGTTACATCATGAGCTTCATACTTATGATCGTAGCTCTTAGGTTTGTTCGCTGCCTGCTTTATCGCCATCTCTCCTGGATACACAAGTCGTTCTGTGGCTGGCTCTTATGATAATGAAGGAATTGCAATTTTCGCCCTCCAGGTACTGTTCTTGCCAGGATTATGTGTATGTTTTCTCTTTAATATAATGGGATTCACTGTTCAGTTCACTTACTTCCTCTGGGTGAAATCTCTGAAGACGGGCTCGGTGATGTGGGCTTCATTCTGTGCTCTTTCATATTTCTATATGGTATCAGCGTGGGGAGGTTATGTATTCATTATCAATCTGATTCCACTGCATGTCGTGGCCCTGATTCTTATTGGTGAGTTCTCTTCCTTCTCGGTCACCGAAGGTGACGAATATAATGTATGTATGTAATTTGAAGGTCGATATTCTTCACGTCTATTCGTTGCCTATACCACATTCTACTGTCTTGCGACGGTATTATCTATGCAGATCCCTTTTGTTGGCTTCCAGCCCGTGCGCACATCCGAGCACATGCCAGCATTTGGTGTTTTCGGCCTCCTTCAGGTATAATTTGATTTTGACTTGCTGCGCTTCAAGCACAATATTTGCTCTCAGATTGTTGCTGCAATGCAATACGCCCGTCAGCGTGTATCACGGCAACAGTTCATGACTCTTTTCGTCGGTGGGCTGACAGTTGTTGGTTGCCTTGCATTCGTCGTATACTTCGCTTTGGTTTGGGGAGGTTGGAATTATTTCGTTAGTTCGCGTACGAGTTTTTAGACTTTTTGCGGAGCGCAGCTTTTATCACAATCCGCGCCAGCTTTTATCACAATCCGCGCTAACAAGAAAACGATTTTATGTTCTTTGGATTGCAAATGAGATAATCTTGAGCTGCAGCTTCAAATGCCTCGTTCCGCTCGCTTGCTGTAGCCATGTTGGTTCATGTGTGACTGCTTTCTTGCCTTTCCCTTTGGCTTTGCGACTGTCAGACTCTGTAGGCTGCTACCTCGCATACGAACATCGCAGAAATCTCAAAACGGATGAGTAACATGTGCCTAAGGTCGCCGTCAGACTTCTGTGATTTTGCAGTGTCGCAGCCCGAAGTTGCGGCATTGTGCAATCTCAGGGTCGTAGTATCGCGTGCGAAAGGCGATGCCGCAGAATCGCAAAAGCGCAAAATCGCGATGTCTGACGGCGGCATAACGCTTCCCTTCCCCATTGATCTACAAAAGGAATGGCTCGCACAGTAAAGAGAACATTATCTCTCGTCTGCAAATTAGTAATTTTCAATGGTTGGAGTTAGTGTGGTAAAGCGGCCCTCTTTTACTTGCCTGGTGTGGGGATCAATTTTCAGATCAGTGCCCGCTTAGGTTAGGTGGCCTAAAAAAACTTAAAAACATAATTAAAAAACACGACTTGGTCCTCACCTGGCTCCCGCAGTTAATTGTGCAGGCGCAGTCTCTTCAAGGTGCCACTACGGTTCTGAATGGGGTTCAAGTGCGGGGGAATCTGAGCGGGAGGTTGAACACCACGTGCACTACCCTCCTACTAATGGAAAGGGTTTTTGAGATGTACTTCGCTTCGTTTTTAGTATAGTTAGAACAGGTCAGCTACGCTCTCTTATCGCGGTTATCACCATTTGTTGTATGTTGTAACTACTTCCTAACTTACTTTAATTCTAGGTTACGTTGCTCCATTTTCTGGTCGTTTCTATTCTCTATGGGATACTGGTTATGCGAAGGTTAAATTTGGCTTATCTTTAGCATCATATGTGACAAGTTTATGGGAACTTCTTTTTAAGATTCATATTCCTATAATTGCATCAGTATCGGAGCATCAGCCTACAACCTGGGTATCATTCTTCTTTGACCTACATATCACAGCTGCTGTGTTTCCAGTGGGAGTATGGTATTGCGTGAAGAATGTGAATGATGAGCGTGTGTTCAGTAAGTGAATTCAGATGTTTTTCTCTCATCCGACTGTATTCTCTATGTACAATTAGTGTTTAGTTATCCTTTACGCCGTATCTGCTGTATACTTTGCCGGTGTGATGGTTCGTCTCATGCTTACACTCACCCCAGCTGTGTGTGTGTTGTCAGGAATCGCTTTCTCTTTCACATTCGAGAAGTACGTAATTTTTAAACATTGTACGCTTTCGTATTTTTTCGGCTCCTATAATTTTATAGTTCCTCCGTGTATCCCTAAGCATATAGCTAATGATGTTGCTTCTTCATACTTTTATTTATTTTAGTATTTTTTATTTCTTCACCCTATGTTTTCTTGGAGAACCTCACGGATTCTTTACAGTCTTCGTCAGCGATCTTTTTTTATTGTGAATCAGCTTTGTTGACGCACAGTACTGTGTGCATCACATAGTGTAATAATGTACCCATACGATATAGACTCGTTCTTTACTTGCTGATAAGAACTTCATATGAGCCCATTTTGCAACCTCCCTGTGACGCGCGCCATGTGTTCAACAGCGAAGCTGGTATATTGGGAAGAGCTTCGTTTCAATGGGAAAGCGTGGAAACAGTGACCACCAAAGTTAGATAGGTGATGACGCGCGTTAGGAATCGAGCGTCATCTTTCTCTAACTTTGAAAGGGATTGTATTTTCAGATATCTGCGCGATGATGAGAAGTCGTCAACCAAATCAGAATCTGATCGTCAGATGTACGACAAAGTTACCAAGAAAGGAAAGGTACATATGGATGTGCATGTAGTGAGTCCAAGTGCCGTCGCGTGCGTCGTTTTGCTGCATGATGTTGCTGTTATGTTGCTTTGCGTTACTATTCAACGGTCATAGTGACGGCGTAGACTAGTGTAATGTAGAAGTGACATTCGGCCCATGAATGTCAGAAATGCGAAATCGTCTTGAAGAGCAGGATAGCTTCAATCAGTACCGCCACTAATATGGTGAAATTGGTATTAAATGTTTAGAATTCATCGAATGATCCTGCTTGTTACGTTCTGTGTGTTTTGTGGTGTGCTTTTTCAGTGATTCAAAATCAGTATGTTACCGATTTCAGTCTGCCTCGTCATCTGATTCGTCTGAGGATTCGGTTGGAGTGAACACGAGATCGTTGGTCAGCGTTGTACTAGTGCTTTTCCTTCTGATGTTTGTCGTTCATGCCACATATGTGACAAGCAATGCCTACTCGCATCCTTCTGTGGTGCTTCAGAGCTCTAATAGTCAGGGGTAAAACTTAGCACCACTATCGCTATCAGTTGTGTTTTTAACGATTCCCTGCTATTGCTTATAGCGATCGTATTATTATGGACGATTTCCGTGAGGCATATCATTGGTTGAGTGAAAACACTGCTGATGATGCTAGAATAATGTCTTGGTGGGATTATGGCTATCAGATTGCTGGAATGGCGAATCGAACTACGCTGGTTGATAATAACACCTGGAATAACTCTCATATCGCTCTGGTATGTGACGTCATTTTTGCTAAAATCCATATCCTTATACTTTAAAAATCATTTGATAGCACTTTTGAGCTTTTTGCACCTTTCTAATTAGTTTGTTTGACTGGCTTTTTTACCTTTGTAATTTCGATCATGTATAAGGGTCGTCGAATTAATTATCCATCTGAAAGTAAGCCTTTTGAGAATTTCCTTATAAGGTTACAATGATACCAAGCGTTTCAGTCGTTAACCGTCACTTCTCGCTGTCCAGTCTAAGTTTCTGAGCCGCATGAACCGCCGATACTGTGACGGCGGTTAAGATGAAAACTGAAGCGCGAGAAGCAGCGGTTATACAACTCCTTTGGAACCTATTAATGCAGTCTATGTAGCAATAACTTTCTTAAAGGCCGAGGTCAGGCGCGTTCAACTAGGAACGGTTATTCCGAACTCCACTAAACACTCCGTTAGCTGTCTTTCAGGTAGGAAAAGCTATGTCATCAAGCGAACCGGCTGCGTACGAGATCATGCGCCAATTAGATGTCGATTATGTCCTTGTGATCTTTGGCGGAGTGATAGGTTATTCTGGAGACGATATCAACAAATTCTTGTGGATGGTTCGGATCGCTGAAGGAGAGCATCCGAAAGAGATCAAGGTAGGTAGATGCAGCTACGTGGCAAGGATTGATCGAACCAGAGTATTATTTGTGAGCTTCTATGTATATCGAATTTTCTCCATCATAACATCTTAGCTTTTCTTACCAGGAATCCAATTACTTCACGGAATCTGGTGAGTACAGCGTCGGAGCGCATGCATCGGAAACAATGTTGAACTGCCTCATGTACAAGATGTCGTATTACCGTTTCGCTGATGTGCGAATGGGTTACAATCAGGATGGATTTGACCGAACCCGTGGATATGTGATTGGAAAGAAGGTTGAAGTTCTTGCCTAAAAAATGCTGTTTTTTCCTCATTCCTCATTATTTAGGACATAACTTTGGAATACATTGAAGAAGCATTCACATCAGAGAATTGGCTAGTGCGCATCTACAAAGTAAAGCATCCAGAAAATCGACCAGTCATAAAGAAGGCTGACAGACAAATCGTTGTGGATATCAAAAAGGTGGCAAAGGTCAGTAATTTTTGATACCCTTTCGTTCCATTGTTTCAGTAATTTTAAAGTTTCCATTTAATGTCTTCCGTGGATTATGGAATTTCACACCTCGGCCATAGCGCGTTGTTATTTGAAATTCTTCACAAATTTTTGCCAATCTTTTCGAGATTCTCTGAGCGATGTTAATTTCTACCAGGATGAAACATAGCGTTGAAGCAGTTGACGATGTCTATACCACCCCATCCCCCCTCTTTATATCTGTGGTGTGGTGGGCAACTTGATGAAATAAGAGCAGGAAGACGGGCTATACGCAGTCCACTGTCTGACTCATTTGTATTTCCCACAGAACTGGCCCTCTCCGACCTCCTACCGAAATTCCCAATTGCGATCCTTGTCATGGTTCCTGTGCTCACATGTTACCGTTGGCTCGACGTTTTTTCTCGGGCGGCCAATGAGAGCAATAAGTACTACTCAGTATCATTGCCAAATTGCGATGGTATTGACAAGTGGTTAAACATCAAACATTGAGGAAGACCTATCTGGCATTAAACAATGAACCATGTGTGCGAGTGTTTGATGCAAGCACGCGAAATCAGGTGAATAAAACTGCTGCGCGCTGCAATTAGCGCTGTCAGTGCTATAGATACGACAGTTCCGTCCAACTGTTGGGATTTCGAAAGAGAAATATGAAGTTCAAGAGTACTAAAGAATGAGAATTCTTGGTGCACTTGAGGCTGTGGGCCAAATCTGCTAATAAATTGTCAGATTCTGGTTTGAGGATGAGGAATTTGTTTGCATTCTGTTGTTTAGGGGAAGAACAAGCGAGGAGTGTTCCGCAACAGACCGGATGTAAAGAAGGGCACGAAGCTGGCGATGTGAGCACGAAGTCAGAAGATAAGGAGAGTGAATGTGCAAGATGTTCAGTTTTGACATGGTTGTTGTTGTTACTGGGTATTCCAGAATATGTAGGGATCGTTCCTGATATTTCTGTTGAATTCGCGGTAAAAGAAATATTAGTTAATCTGGTCCGTTTCCGTTGTCAGACGTGGTTCTTAAACGCTTTGAATTTTTGCGATATTTGGGCCTATTTATGCGTGTACGATGTTAATTTATTGAATAGATGGAATGATTTGTTTGTTGTTTCAGGTTGTTTAATTTATGCGGTAAAGTATATAAACATATCGTTTGGTTTTTGTTGCTGAGTCTCGAGAAAGTGAGTATGGCGCATAAGGAGCCGGTGCGACAGCGCGGCGATGGCGAGTTCCCTCTTGCAATCTAGATTCAATGGGGATTCCAGATTGCATCCATCGGCGTTATTTCTATGCATGAAAATGCACTTGATGGCATGTTTGCGGAATTTTTTTTTGTTGTGTCCTCCTTTCCAACCTTGTCAAGATGATGTAAGCCAATCTGTAGGCCGCTTGGTTTTCCTAATGTTCCGTTTGCTATTCGGAAATCGTGGTCAATGCTCGACTTTCTGTATTGTGCCACGCGGTTATAATATAGCAGTTATTTAGTAAAGAATATCAGGATCACCCGCGAGAATGCCGCCGCTTCGTCAGCAGCCAACAGCGGAGTCCACAGAGGAGCCGGGTTCCTTCGACTTGGGACGAGAAGCTGATGGGGGCCAGGCTATTGATTGGGCGACGCCTGAACAGAATAATCGTTTCGTAGGTCCCAAACAGGAAAATGAATGGTCAACTGACAGCTACCCTGCGTAGTTGACACGGTATTGAGTTCGGGAAGCCAGAGGAGACGAAGGTCCACGCTGATGTCTAGTGCTGCCGGATTGTCGGGTGGGCGATGAGGCCTGAACGAGAATACAGAAGGAACTGAATAGACTCAGTAAGACGATATAAAAGACGACTGGCCTGATGTCGTCGAGGAATCACTCGACGAGGGGCTGCCGAGCTTATCGGCTCCCTGATCTGTGGCGAGAATGGTGAGGCGAGGAGAATGCGGTGCGACCGAAGCGTTGAAGACAATCACTGGTATCGATTATAGGCCGGAAGGGCGATTGAAGTAGGGATAATTGAATGATGCCAGGAAATCTCAGCTTAGCTCGGCTCCGCTCTCCCCGGAGATGGTATTGTGAAGCTTATATACAGCGCGATTACATGATTATTGAGACCCTTCAATCTTTCTCTGTAAACATAATTTTCTCCAAGAAATCTATTATATGTTTTGAGAACTAGACTTTGTCATGCATCTGTTAGAATGGAATCTACCAAAAAAATGTAAACATAGCTAGCTACTTACCTGGAAATTGGGAAAAATCTGGGAAAAGTCGCATTTTGCCACAGAAATCTAGTCGAGAAAAATTTTGAAGAATTTGAAGTGTTTCATACTTCGAACTCAACTTTTTTAACGACCGCTTAGGCTATGCGAATGTTCATGAAAAAGAAATCCCGAAGGAAGCCAGTCGAGGAAAACTTTTTTTCGTCGAAGTGTCGAGATCTTTTGATCATTCTTTGGAGAAAATGATCAATTGTGTCCGTTATGCACACATCTTCGACGTACACATCTTTTGCTCTCAGATGACCAATGGGAGGGTGACTGGCCTCGACTGGGCTCGCTTCGTGATGCGCCATGCATGAGGTTTTCACTCAGATTCGCAGTGATTGCAAACGCTTGTCCGGTCCGAAGAAAGGCTCCCTAGCAGCAGTTTACATGCTTGCAATCGTAGTAAGATATGAAAGAAGTCCATATCAGCCAATTTTTCGTTTTCATGCCATAGTTTCTTGAGTATTCAGCCATGCAGTTACCCGTGAATAGATAACGCTCTCCACGGCTAACCGATGGACTTCGGAGTCTCTCTGTACGTGGTTTCAGTGCCAGCGGACCAACGAAAGGGCTATTGGCGTTGGCCGGCCTCCTTGTGGATCGCGTCATGCATGAGGATCCCATCGACAATTCATCAAATTAAACGTTACACTATTACCGTGGTCGTCTTGGAATTGGGCATTGTAAAAGGCCACAGAAACAGAAAAAATTGAAGAAGGGATGTCATATTTTTTGAAAATTTTCCTCGATGGCACTCTTGAGCCTGGCTACACAGTCTATTAGAATCCATAGTCGACCTCGCACCGCAGCATAACTTATGCGCTGTTAGTTTCGTTGCAGAAGCTTGACACCTGTTCACAGTCCATAATTCCAAGAAAACCAAGGGAACAGCGTGTCCTTTGACTATGTTTATTTTCTGTTTTGTCCATGCGCTCTCCTCTCTACGATTTTGTCTTGAGCACTTATCTTTGGAAAAAATTGTGTCTTACCTTGATTGCAACTGGTGGGGCCGTTTTCAGTATGTCCTTCGAGATTTTTGACTGAAGACAAAATTTAATATTAGTTCAGAGTCTGAACCGAATGAGTCAATTTTATCACATTTCTCATTTACATTTTGGACCCTCAGTCTGAGAAACTTCGCTGATCCTACACCAACGATTACGACACCCTCTCGCCCGACCAAATGAGACCTCCTATCAAGGATTCTCGGCGGAAGTTTGATCCTGTGTGTAGCCTATCATCGAAACTGAAGAGGGCTTGATAAGAGATTAGTATGTAGGTTTAGTATTCTTGATTCCCTACTTCTCTGTCACCCCATCGTGAAGTGAACAGGACATTCAGGTCAATTGAACACCCTCAGTACGTTAAACAAGATATTTGTGGGTTTATGTCTGCTGCGCAGCGATCTCTTCGGCCTAATTGCCGATTCTATATCCGTCTTTTGGTTAATAAGCAGTATCAGCACGACGACCATGTAACATCCCAATTTTTCTTCAAAAATTTGTCCTCAGTGTCCAACAAACCTTTTTTGGCACTCGTCTTGCCGCCCAGCAAAAATGGACATAAGTTATATGTTTCATACATATGTATGTAAATATACGTTTTATACACACGCATATGTACCCCCACACGATGCATGAAAGCGCGCCATGACTTGAAAGACTCACATTTTAGACATGTTCATGGATGGAATCTCTTCAAAATACAAATGTACTTATGGGTTAGAATAGTTGTAATCATCCTACTCTATATAATTCGCTTAGTATGTCTGTGTGTGTGTGTGTGTGTGTGTGTGTGTGTCCGTCTGTCTGTCACGAAATTCATATCTCGCGTCGCAACAAAGCTGGGACGTTGAATTTTACAAGTGATATAGGGGGTGCCAAGGGAACTCCAGCAGTGGTGGACCGAAAGTGATAGCAGCTGATACGCGCTGATAAGGAGCCTTAAAAGGCGAATGTCACCGAAGTCGTTTCGCCTTTCGGGTTGATCCTAGAGCGCTGACACTCATAGGTGTTTTGCGGGATTGGATGGGAACATTAATGGTGGGTGATCCAGCTTGATAACGGTTGATAAGATTCGATAAGAAACGTAAATAGGCTGAAGTCGTCGAATCCATTTCGCTTTTCGCATTGGTCCCGGAGCGTTCCTACTCACAAGTGTTTTGCGGGGTAAGACGGAGACATCAATGGTGGGTGATCCAGCTTGATAACGGTTGATACGATATGATAAGGGGCGTAAAAAGGCCAGAGTCGTCAATTTTGTTTTGCCTTTCGCCTTGATCTAGGAGCGCTGACACTCATGGGTGTTTAGCAGAGTGGGATGGGGACATTCATAAATGGGTGACCCAAACTGATAATGCTTGATAAGATTCGATTAGAAGCGTGAGAAGGAAAATGTCACCAAGGCCGGTACACTTTCGCGGCCAGTGGAATGTTCACATTCACAGGTGCTGTAAGGTACGGGGACCTCAATGGTATTGTTGGGTACAGGGGCCTAAGTAAAACTGATAACGGCTTATAGAGGCTGATAAGAAACGTTAGCAATTGTATGGGGTGAAATCCTTTACATCGCTTGCTACTACTATACGACCGCTTTAGCAAAAGCGTCTGATGCTCAGTGCCATTGGGTGAACGTATTTTGTTCATTTTCTGATATCACTGGCCGACGTATCGACCGCTGAATTGCCTAGCGTTCCAATAATGGTGTATTTCTCTTGATACTGCGATCTACATTGATGACCATGATGCACAACCTATATTTGTGATAGCAAAGCAAGCGATTCACTCGGAATCATTTTCTTTTCTAATGCGGTACTGGCAGCAACACTGGGTATCGACCGCTAAACTATGCAAAATTCCAAATAGTGAAACATGTTTACGAAAACGATATACGTCGATAATCGGGATTTGGATCTACTATCAATGTGTAGGAATTAGATGCTCAGCAAATGAACAAATTGTTACCAATCGATGTAATTGAATACAAAACTATCGATGTCTAAACTATTCAAACTCCCAATGGTGACCTAAGCCAGCTGGCTCGCGCACACTACTGCGCGCGATTCGTGTCGATGACGTGCAAAACCGGTTCGATGCAGAGCGACTGAAGTATATCGATGCTGAAATGCTTTTTTATCACGCCATCTTCTCTGCTTTTATCCAAATAAATAGCTCAGCTGAAAGCTGAGGAAAGGAAGTTTCCACTCAACTTCATATACAACTGTGGTCGTGCCGATCAAACCCATTTTGCACAGCATCGCTATGAATCGCGCGCAGTAGTGTGCGCCCGCCAGCTTGTATGATATAATGCTTGGTGGTTCTGTGGCAATTGCCACTGCTGTCGCTTATACTGTTGAGGGAACGTATCCTACAGCAATTCACTCGAGGGTTGATAAATATTATCAGACTGTTAGAAGCAAAAGCACACACTCAACCTCGACAGTTGTACAAACCAAAACGCTTCTGAGTAAGCCACCACGATTCTGGCTAAAAGTAAAATGCATTCTCAGAAGAGGTTATCCGATAACTGTTAATGATAAATATGATAAAGAAGATGATGACTGTGTTAGGCAGCGTTCATACTTTGCGGAACCGGCGGCAGAGCGTTTCTTTGTGTCTCTGTGTCTCCGCCTATGCCACCCTGCCTTGTTGCGTGCGTCGTCTCTGTTCCTCCGCTCGTGTCACTCTGCCTCACTGCCTGTGATCGCAGCCAAGCTCTGCCGGCGCTGAGTATGAACGCGGCCTCATCATGAACATGCATTTCAGCGTCTACAACAAATACGAACCATGTAGATAGGGTTCGTTTCTTATCGAGTCTGTACTATATAAACTCGATACCCTTCCAGTAGCCCACGGCTCCACCTAATTTTATTAGTTCCATGCAGAATAAATGGCCAAAACGGACAACTTTTTTCAAAACGCCATAACTTCGCTCAGACACAACTTTATTTGTCGAAATAAAAACCATTCGAATCTACACAACCTTGCCAACGATCTGGTAAAGAAAATATGCCATCATGATCGAATTCAGGATTGCGAAAATTAATAAAGTCAACGATGGCATTTTCAACATGCATCGTTTCGGCGAACTCCTTCTGACCCAGGTTTGCATCGAGAACCGGGAAAAAGTGGTAATTCGTCAGAGATAGGTCTGAGGAATAAGGGGGGGTGAGGGAGAGTCTCGATCAGTTTTTGCCGGGTGACTTGCGAACTGTGGGGTTTTGCGTTGTTTTGCGCACCCAGTAAAAAAATGACGCAGTTAGGCATCGAGCCTCTCCCTCACCCCCCCCCCCCTTATTCCCCAGACCTATCCCTGACGGATTACCACTTTTTCCGGGTTCCCGATGCAAACCTGCGGCAGAAAAATTATGCACGGTAAAAATGCCATTCTTGACTTTATTGATTCTCGCAATCCAGAATTTGATCGTGATGGTATATTTTCCTTACCAGATCGTTGGCGAAATTCTGTAGATTCGAATGGTTTTTATTTCGACAAATAAAGTTGTGTCTGAGCGAAGTTATGGCCAATTACGTTTCGGCCATTTATTCTGCGTAGACCTAATATAAACAATCTGTTCATGAGAGATTCTGACCATACGGAGAGCACTTTGAGAAGTTGTGCGTTGTGTTGAGATGGAAACAGCAATAATAGTCGGCTACCTGGCTGAAAGTGAGTACCGCTTTGACCATCGCTATCATTTTTCTCTTTACAACTCGTGGTTGGTTTCTTCTCATGCACGGATCAAGGCAATGTGTTTCTTGGTGCAACCGTAGCGGCCATCAAATGCCGCTACGGATCGATGTCGGCGATTTTATTACCGTCTCACCTAACTGCAGTGCGACATGCTCCTCACTACTCATTCCCTTGCTTTCCTATTGATTGCTTGTTATCAGCGAGACATTTTCTTATCGGATCGATGCTTTGTGGTTGAGAACAACTTTATAGGGAATGGGTGCTACTGGAGTTAGGGGCCAGTCGACAAATTCCCAAGTCGCGCCCAATGCCTGCTTATAGGCACTCTCAAGGTTATTTTATGCCTAGATACATCTTACCGACTGAGAAATTCGCTGCATTACTTTTCCATCAATATATTTCGAAATATTTCGAAAAATTCGCTTGAACTAGACTAAACAACCACTTACGCGTATTCGCCTAAGCTTAGGGAAAGGAAATCTAATTTCTCAAGGTTTGGGCTAACATAGGATGGAAAAGAAGCACGAATTCGCTTCATCAGAATAGTCTCTAGCAGAATTCGAACCCGATTCCGCTGGCGCTATGACTTCTCTGCGCTGTAGCGCATAGCGTTAGAGACGCAGAGCGGAGTTCGCTGGCCCCACCCCTAACTCTAGTAGCAAAGGAATGTAGTGAAACAGGAGGGACGAGAACTAAATAGGAAAGCACTGATCCCTTGATATTTTCAGCGTAAAATATCGTTACTCATACCGTACCGTGTGCAACATATGGTGTTGCACGAGTTTCGAACCACATTTTTGGTTTTTCGAAAAGGTATCGTGAACAAATGCTACCACATAATGTTTCCGAATAAGGAGAAAACCATATCTTTCTGAGACCATTCTCCTACAAAATTGGGTCGGATTCTGACCACACGCTCTCGAATAGCATATGCAGCAAACAATGAGAGAACAACTTCGTTGTTTTCAACTCTATACATGTGCACACACCACTCATAATGATTTTTTTTTCGAAAAAGAAATACACAATAAGAGTCTTCTTTTGAGAATTTTCTGGTACTGAATCCCGGGCTACAATGAGATCTACTTCTCGTGTTGACTTTGTTAAGGACCTGAGCAATCATAATCTTTATAAACTCAGGCTGCGATACGCGTGTACTTTTATGTTGATTCTGTTAGTAGTTGAATCAATAAAATCTCTCAGAAACCACACATTTGGTATTTACCGCGAAAGCTTTCATTCGGGAAAATGGTGTACGTGATTTTCAGACTGTTCCTTCGAACATCCACGCAAAAATCACAATTATCTTCGAAGGAGATTAACAGGGCATCTACTTACCTCAACAGATAAAATTTTGATCAGGATTACTCTTTTATTGGTTGTGGCGGCGCAAACTTCTCAGTGTACAAATACTTCCAGTAGTGGATTTATAACTCGAACCAATTCTCGTAATAGTACAATGACTGAAAGATGCTGTTTACCGTATTCGAAATAGGCTAATCCGAAGTCCCCGTCCCGTCTAGTTTGACCTCTTTTGGACGAGTTGTCTCGAATTGGACGAGTTATCTGGGGCGGGGCATATCACAAATCACATCAAGGGACGCCCGGAGTACCTTCACCGCGTTCACCGCCAGAGGGTGCGAGGGGACGCGTCCGCGGAGCCGAACGCTCCCCTGGGACTCACGTGGGCTGCTGGTCCCAGAGGCAAAATTCGGGTCCTCGGGATGCGCCGGCATCTCGCCAGCCGGCGCCAGCATCCTAACAGCCTTAGCTCTGAGAATGACGCTTTTACATGACCCGAAAAAAGACGCTTCTGGATGGCCAAGTGCAACACATTGTGTTGCACGACTTGAAGAGAGCAAAAACAGCCTCGGTCCGTTAAGTGCTAACCAATGTTGGGGGCTGAAAGACTAGTGAGTGATTGTGCCATATACAGAGAGAATACAAACTATTATTCCCACTCTCATAGATATTTTTACTTTGTAGATTTGTAGATACTTTTATTTTATAGATTTGTAGATATTTTCATTTTATGGATTTCATAGATATGCCCCTTTCCATGCCATTATATGAGTAAAATCGCATTTTCATCGGTTGCAGTCCTCCCTAGAAGAGGAATACATGACCCACTTAATGGTATTATGCTATACGTGAATACTTATACAATTTTTCCACTTTTCAGTCACTTAGGGTCAGGTATGTATCGCCTTATCATCACTGGATTAAAGGAAATTGTTCAAATCACTGATCGTAGTGATGTTGGATTTCTGAAGGGTACTGATATGTCCCGTATGAAGGTGAGTTTTTGGCAATGAATTTCTCCTAAGTTTCTCAGGCCAAGGGAATCTCTACAAATTCAGGTACTAAGTGATTCCGAGAATCAATTAGCCGTTCTGATCGCGAAGGATGGAACCATTGCTGCTGTGGGCAAAATTGAAGAGGCAAGTCCTGCTCCTCACCCTTTGCCGTGGCATACTTGATGTGATAGGGCCTGATTAATATAGACACATATACAGTAGCGCTCAAAAGTCTTCGGCCAAAACTTTTTTGTCATACCTTTTTTCTACTTGACCAAATTTGACAAAATTTTAATATATGGTGCCTGAACCTATTGTCAACATTTCCTTCTACTTCAGCGCTTGACACATTTCATGGTTTTTTACTAGAATTCACTACAAGACCACCCAAAAAAGGAAAAAGGCTTGGTCAAGAAAAACGGCTTTCTTTACAAAAACAAAACGAGCAAGCCTCAGAGAACAACAATATTTTGTAGAAAGACCACGATTTTTGATGAAAGCGGCACAGCGGGACGGCTTAGGGACGAAAACAAAAATTTGTATTTAACCACGTAACTTGTACCGTTGAGCGTCAAAATAGTATATTCAGTATGCAGTGTCTCCAAGTACAACATGTAAAATTTTTCTTAGATTGGTCCAGTCGCAAAAAAGTTACAAGTGAAAAACCAAAGTGAAAGACCATCTCGCCAAAACTTTTGAGCGCTACTGTATATGTAGGTGCGTTATGAGCGAGGGCGAGACAGCAGACTGTCGCAGAAAAGAGCAGAAACCACGGCCCCGGGTTGTTGTCCCTCCCCAGTTTTCGTGCATATTTATAAAAGGGTAAGTGAGCCACTGAGAATGTAGCACTAAAACCGTATGGAGTGTCGCAATAATTTCCTTGTGTTCGTGTATGACAGGACACCCGAATTGTGTTGTCGCGCCACGCGAATCGCGTCTTCGCGGGCAACAAAATCTTACTGTTTCCGTGTGTATCGGCCGTTTATTGAAGGATTCGGACATTGGCCTGTCACCTCGCTCACTTTCTGATGCATTCTGAATAATAACTGGAATCTTCAAAACCTCCATGCCACCTCCCCCTCTTCTCCATCTCCCGGCGGGGGGTGTGAACTCTTATGTCAGGATTTCGCACGACCACGAGCGGCGTGCGACGCAGTTTGTGCGAGTCATGCGCGTCTCGGTAGATAGGTCTTAGAACGATTACAGGTAATGCTAGGGGCGCGATACGCAGTTGGCTTTTAATCGCTTCGGGACCCAACAACATGGCGCCTTTAGCTCGTTCACATTGCTTCGCTTGCGACATGCCGCAGTGCGAAATCCTGACATAAGAGTACACACCCCAAATTTTGTGCTCGGCGTGTCCTTGCCTAAAGTTGCATAGCTAGACGGTGTATTACTCCGTTTCCTATTACGTAGTCTACTATAACAGTACTTCCTACGATCTTTTAAAGCTTTCAAGAAAATGCTTTCAGGTTCTCAAGGTGCAAGAAGGGCAACCAGTTGAAAATTCACTGAACACATGTGGTGGTAAGTAAATTTCCTATACTGATACTACTGAGTATTTTCTTGTTCCGAAGCCAGTTCTCATTGTTTCGCATCATGCCTCGTTGATTTGTTCGATTTGATTTGTCACCCACGATTGTTTTTTCGCTCGATACCGCACGTAAGGCAGCTTTCATACTCTACGCAGGTATGGCGTGGCTGCGTCCACAGGCAGCGAGACGGAGTTGCACGTGGGAGGTGAAGAGATGACGCACACGAGATAAGGTAGCACGGGCGGAAACGCAGAGACACGCAGCCACACCCTGCAGCCGGCACCGCAAAGTGTGAATGCGGTTTGAGGTTGCCATCCGCTACTACTGCAAGAGAAACGTCGAAATGGATCGTAGTCGAAAAAACCGCCAGAGTCACAGGTTATAAATACAACGCGTAAACACCAGGGGTCGCAGAGTATGAAAGCCACTTTTGGCAAGGCGCCAGCTGGTTCATAGTCATTGGTGGCGCAGCGGCGGCGGTCCATAGGGAGAGGGAAACTTATCTGAGCGCGCATGCGGTGCGTGCGGGTATATATCGTTAGGACAGAAACGTCGCGTGGCCGTGTTCGGCACGTGACGGGATGGTGCGAGCTATGCGCGTCGTATTAGTTGAGTCCTGAAGCGATTACGCCTAGAATGAGGCGTAGAGCACAGTCATCGCTTCATGACCCATCCGATAAGGCGCGCATAGCTCGCACCATCTCGTCGCGCGCCAAACACGGCCACGCGACGTTTCTGTCCTAACGATGTACACCCCGGTGCGTGCTGGGTGACGTCACAGCCGCCGCGCGGCGCGACGGCTTGCGCTGCTACCATGCGCTTTAGCAAGAGTAACTTAAAGGAATCGTCCACGGAAAATGAGTTTTTGTGTTACCCATGTATTTATGTTGTATTTGCCTAATGTTGGCCTCATGCAAAATTTCACGCGAAAAATGTGAATCTGGCTGAGATACAGCACCACAAAGTGCGGCCCAGTGGGCGGGGCCTCCGTGTAAAAGCCTTTTACCGCTTCCGCCGTGGTCTGAGACGCATTGTAGGAACAGAAGGTTACGTAAACAGTCCCACTCTCCGTTCCCAACGGCGCGGAAGACGGGACGAGGGCTTTACACGGAGGCCCCGCCCACTGGGACCGCACTTTGTGGTGCTGTATCTCAGCCAGATTCACATTTTTTCGCGTGAAATTTTGCATGAGGCCAACATTAGGCAAATACAACATAAACATATGGGTAACACAAAAACTCATTTTCCGTGGACGATTCCTTTAAGGTCACTTCACCCGTTTCTTGAGATGAATGGTACATTTCTACTCTCTTCCTCTCCGCATACATGGCTATACACCAGACGGACAACACGAAATCTCCCAAAATTTCTACATCACTGGGTTTAGGCGAATCCATAAGGTTGGACACGCCCGCCTTACCAAAAAAGACCAGTCTCGCAGTTATCATGTGCCTGCCAATGCGAGAGAGCTTGCAGCAGTATTATGCGCTAGCTCTTGGTTTGTTGAAGTACAGTGCCATAGCAGCGCAGGACATTCCTCACTGTCGCGTCGCGCGGTGGCCGTGACGTCACCCAGCGCGCGTCGCATACGTGCCGATAAGCCTTTTCGTGGAGCTTGTTGCCGGCTCCCTCACGCGCGATGGCTTCAGCGTCACACAGCATTCGTGTATGCATTGTACTAGTGAAATTTTCTCGAAAGAATTTTCCCTTTGCTGACAGATAGCATAAAACTAACGAATAACCTAAATATTGCGATTTACACATCAGGGAACCCGGAAAGGTAGTGTTTCTCATTTATAGGAAGTACAGCTCGCTTCCCATCAAACTGGATTGTAACGCAACTCCAACTTCTCAGAAAAGATTTTCACCTATTGAGCTTTTAGGTATTCTTCTGCCCGGTTTCGTGGATGGTCATTCACACCCGGTGTTTGCTGGCGATCGAGTACATGAATTTGCCATGAAGTTGGCTGGAGCGACTTATATGGAGGTTGGAAACTGTTTCTTTGTGATGCAGTTGCAGTGTTTGGCTTGTGTAGGGGGAACACTGCAAATACACAATCCACGATTACCTAGCTATGGTTATGCGGTCGAATATGATTTGATGGAGTATGATGGAGTATCACAGTAGAGGGAAAGGGGTGCGAGAAGAGAAGAGCTCAGCTCACACGCTCAGAAGAGACACCCGACACTAAAGGTGGGAGGGAAGTATCAGAACAGCGCCGATACGAATCTATGGACTGACCACTGCATTTAGCTAAAGACATTGGAAGGGGGTAATTTTGGCTTACGGCAGAACAGACGTAGTGTGGACGAGTTGAAGTGGCCGCCATTGCACAAACTCGCCAAATTGACGCCCTGACATGGTGCCAACATTAGATGTTTCTATTATAAATTTGTTTTTTCCTTTTGCTTTTTACTCTGTTCTTTCTTATATTGTTTCTAGATGTACTTACATGAATGCTAATGTTGTTGGGAATGGCCACTCCACTGCGCTGGGAGTCAGGTGCTACAATTAACGTTGGCCCGCGGCCCGTCTCCTACAGCGGACAACTCGAAAAGTCAGTGTGTTGAATGCGAATGGGATGGGAATACACACCGCAGCGATGCGCTTTTGAATCCGGGTATTTTTCACCGATTATCGCTTCTAACCTTTGGTGTTCGTCACACAATACTCATTTCTTTGCATCTTCCTCTTGTTTCGGACCCCTTTCGGTTCCTTTAAGTGAAGCCGCCTGGTATCTAGTGCTCGAGCGGTGACAATGTATGGCATTTTCCTTTTCACGCATCTCTCTCTAAATTACTGACGAAAAAAAAATAGAATGCCTAAATTGATCGTGGAATGTCTTTCAAATGGGTGATCTCGAGCAGAGTCGCTTTTGTTCAAAGAAAAGCTTCATGCTGTAACTATAAAAAATACTCTGAGCTACTGAAGACATGACGAATTTCAGGTGCAAGCTGCTGGTGGAGGAATTCACTTCACAACAGAGAAGACTCGTGAGGCCAACGAAGAAAGTTTAACAAATGATTTCAAGGAGGTACTATGGGTGACTGTAATTATGGTGCTTTTTCTGAGAGCGAACTATCAATTTCAGATAGCTCACGTGATGCTCAGAAATGGAACGACAACATTGGAGGCTAAGAGTGGCTACGGATTGAATACTGAAAGCGAGTTAAAGGTGATATGTTTGTCGTTCAAATGTTGCAAGACTGAGTTCTGAGTGGGAGAAGAGAAACGCAATGTACTTATACGTTCTGCGCTCTCCAGTCTTTTAAAGGCACCGGGAGAGGGCAGAGAGGGAGAACGCATATTAGAGCAGTGTCCTCTGTAAACGAGCACTTTTAACAAAGAAGTAATATGTGACGAAAATCACGTTGAAAAACGCGCCTTCAAGGCGCTATTGCGATTTTAGCGCGCTTCACTTCGACGTGCACGCTTGAAGCGGACCTACGTCGCTGTCATCTGAGGTCGCGTAGGGCGAAATTGATTTCATTCATGATGATGTTTAACAAGTGAAACAACGAACAGCAACAAGTAAGTGAGACAGTGAAAGGGAGAATAAGCAAGAGAATGAGAAAAGAGTGTGACTGTAACAAAAAAAAGCCCATCGAATTCACAGCGAAGTGACGAACTGCAGACCATCCTAACCCATACCTGAGCCAAAATTGCTCCCTTCCTGTGTCTTTGAATGTGCTTCGATACTCGTCTATCATACTCTTCGGTATTTCCTAGGAGCATCATACTCGGAAATTAGGTCCTCATCTTCCTCAAGTATCCAGAGGCTCAGTCTGCGCTTTAATAACCGTTCATAAAATCACGAACAGCTTATGGTTATTGTTGATAGTCTGACAGTGCCCCTAAAACAAAAAATTCCTTGCTATTAGCTGTCACCATGTTCATACCCGGAAGTGTTCCCTCCAATCCAAATTTTGGCCCCTCCTCTCTTGTTGTGATGAATGGTACCAAAAACTGTACTTTGTTCAACGATACCTTCAGTGCCTACGAGCTAATTTTTCTCTTTTCTTTCAAAAGGTGCATTTCACTAATCACTATTTCTTATTTGCTTATTCAGCTACCAGCATCAATTATGGTGTCATTTCAAGCAGGTTCCGAGTAGCCAACTGTAGAGCTCCATTTTGAATTTTTCCGAGAGTGAAACTTCAATTTCAGATGTTAAGAGTGCTAGATCGTGTCAACGATGAGACTCCTTTGGAAATATCAGCTACTTTCTGTGGAGGTCATGCTGTACCAAAGGTATTTTTAGGACTTCTTTGTTATATGCATGCACTTTCTTATTATCTATATTTCTATCTTCCTAGTTCCTGAGTTACACCTATTTTTATAGGTCCTTTTGTCCTCTTCGTACATAAGACGACTGAATGGTGTGGGGGAGGGGGGGGGGGGGGGGGAGGTGGAAAGAATCGGATATTTTGGGATCAGGAATTTCAAAAGGTTAGGTACAAAATCAAAACGTCGTCTTCACTTACTGATTCATTCTTAACGAAAAATATAGGAACGTTCAAAGTTCAGAGCTGCTTTTAATTACGCATTCTATCGCTCATTGGAAACGCGTACAAAACTTTAGGCAATTCACCATAATTCGCGAGTTTTTGTGATTAGAGGTCACCTCACGACAATGAGATTATTTCACTTAGCTGTTTGGAGCAGGAAATCCCTGGGGAACTCGAGCTAGCCACGCCCATTTAGCTCGGGTGGGCGTGGCTGGCTTTGCCGAGAGCGGGTGACCTTGCAGCAGGGATGTAGCTTGTATAACTAGTCACTACGCGATCTTCTGTCCAACGGGATTAATCGACTAATCCGATTACCGGGAGTTTTCCTTTGACATATAATGTTAGATGAAAATATAAACGCTAAACGAGCTCTCGGAGTGCTCCACATCCTTCTTTCCCACTCGTGATTTGTAACGGTCATTGTTTGCGTGCTATGAAGAGGCTAGATGGGCTATTTGATCCTGTCTCGGTGCCCTTTTTGAGCTGAACAAATGTCATGCCAGTAAGAGGAAGGTGAAAGACGCCTGTCTCCAGCAAGTTCTGATCTTTTTGGCAACTGTGGCTTAAGCCACTACCCCATGTCCTCTTAGACGGCTAACATTCTCAATCTTCAATCTTTCACTGAAAGAATTTATCAAAAACAATTGAGCAAAGATAGTCCCTAAGTTCCAGCGTGTGAGACCAATGCTTTGCTTGTATGAGCGGCACCCATCAAACAAGTTTCACGTGCCGAAAATAAATACGTATCTGCTTGAGTAAATACTTAAGGCTGACGAAGCGTGAAAACACGTCCATAAGCGAATGTATACAATCGTTCGTTTGTATTGGTTTCTGGAGCCTGGACGAGTTTTCAAAGAAGTGCTCTTTTTAGGGTTCAACAGAAGAAAGCCATGTGAAGCTGATTTGTGATGAAATGTTGCCAGCTATTGAAACAGCAAAGAAAGAAGGTGGTTTGAAAAATCTCGAAAATATCGACGTTTTCTGTGAGAAGAACGTCATCGAGGTGGCGAACACGTTAGTTTTATTTCAGCCTTATTCTTCTTTCGTTCCGTGTCGAAGGTTTAATTGACCAGATATTTTTTGAGAGCGACACTTCAGGCAGAAAATTCTGGAAGCCGGCAAGAAATTGGGATTGGCGGCAAATTTTCATGCTGAAGAACTGTCACACATTGGTGGTGCCGAAATGGGAGCTGAGTGTGGGGTAAGCTACAGCTATTCGCAGGTTGAAATTCAGAAACCAGGCTCGGTCCAGTGGCCATGAAAATCACTTATCGCTGGCGTAGGCACTGCCTCGGGCTTCTACTCACTAGTTCAAGATATTCATTTGCGGTAAGAAAGCAACCGGTTTAGGTGATCCTGCTCCATCAGCTGAGAGCGACATGTTCTTTTTAAGGCTGCGTTCATACATCGCGATGCCGGCGGTAAGGCGTGGCTGCGTGTCACTGCGCCTCCGCCTGTGCCACAATGGCCCGTTGCCTGCGTCGTCTCTGCACCTCCCTCGTGCTACTATGCCTCTCTGCCTGTGAACGCAGCCACGCCCTGCCGGCGCTAAAAACGAACGTGGAGTGGAAATTCGTCGATGTATCGTATATATGTCGGTTACTAATGGAGAGGAAGCTACCAAATAGACCACAATAACATGAAAAATTTATTTCAGATTTTTTACTATTCCTATATCACTGTGATACATAATTACTTGCCTATTCAAGTGAAGGACGAAGGTTCAGGCTCGTGCTATGTCTCATTTGGAAGAGATTTCCGACGATGGTATACAAGCAATGGCCGGATCTGGAACGGTGGCCGTCGTGCTGCCGTCGACAGCTTTTATTCTTCGCCTCACACCTCCACCGGTCAGAAAAATGATTGAAAATGGTTGGTTGGCTAACAAGTACGCGCATAGCATGTGTAACCATTTATGCAGAACTTTCCCCCAAAAAATTCCAAGTAAAATCAAGCGAAAATGCTATTCAGGGTCAATGATATCCTACCTATCATTGAAATGAATGTCAGTGCTTTTATTTCCATACTGCATCTAGTCCCAGCTACATCCACAAGGCAAGCTCCGCCTCATGCAAAATCCTCGTCATCACATGAGCTCCTTCACAATTTATCTTCATAAGGAGCCATTCACCACTCGTAAGAAGCCTGTGATGGGAAATTACTAAGCATTTTTGATTACTCAAAGATTTCAAATGTTACATTCGCGCGTTGACATGAGATATAATAGTACTCCATGATGTTTCTTCAATGATGGAATCAAATCCTTTTTAGCCAAAGGAATCGTCTACGAAAAAAAATCATTTCTTTGTTGCCCTTATATTTGTGTTGTGTTTGCCTATTAAGGGCCGCATGCAAAGTTTCACGCGAAAAGTGAGAATTCGGCTACGATACAGTACCCCAAATTCTTGACCGGGTGGGCGGGGTCTCCAAGTAAAAGCCTCGCCCCGTCGTGCCGTGGTTGAGAACGGAGAGTGGGACTGTTTACGTAACCTTCCGTTCCTACAATGCGTCTCCGACCGCGGCCGACGACGGGGTAGGCACTTGCTCGGAGGCCCCTCCCTCCCGACCAGGACTTTGTGGTGCTGTATCTTAGTCGAATTCACATTTTTCGCGTGGAACTTTGCATGCGTCCCACTCTAGGCGAATACAACATACATGGGTAACATAGAAACTCTTTTTTTTTTTCGTGGACGATTCCCTTAGAATAAGCCCTCAGTGGCTTCAGAAACCGATTAATTCCCACAATTCTGAACGGCTGATCTCTACTTGTCATTGAACCGGGTGGAATAGGCTTTTAGCTGCTCAACCAATTTTATTATGAAGTTCAATGCGTTGTTATGTAATATTTCATCTATCTATGATTTCTGCGACTAATTTGATGGGTTTCGGCTAGGTACCCGGACTACATAAGCTCGCTCAAAGCAATGACGAATCAAATGTGGCGTTCTTCGGGATGTTGGTCGTGATAACCTTTATTCAAGCGTTTACCTTGGTTTCACAAGTGATTTTTGAACTACTTTTTGCACTATTTTTATAGCATCCCAGAGATGCTAATGACAAGCTTTAAACTGATTAAAAAGGATCTCCATCGAGCACTGAAACATTCCATTAATGTCCCATTCTTGAACAATGCATCCCTTCTATGCTGAGCATATAGCCATGCTGCCCAAAAAAGAAACGCGAGGGGTTATCCATGCGGTATGATGTGATTCGGCTGAAATCATGCGCATGTCGTAGAGTTGCAAGGTCGTTGTCGTTGATGTATGCCATCGAACTCCTTCGAAATGAACGCGTTTCATTGGTCGTCAAGGTCACCAACAAAATTGTGTAATGTGATGACGATTGTACTTCATTGTCACATTCATTCGAAAACAGGTTATAACCCTATAAGACGTAGAGATCGCTCAACAATGAAACCGAATGCCCATTGTTGGCCCTTAAAAGCAAAAAAATCTTATCACCTCACTTAAGGCCTTTACTTAGTGGCAGAATCAATAGAATGTAGTAGAAGACCACGAAAAGTCTGAACACTTGGTATTCTATATTAGCGCATTAAAATTTAGTGCAAGCAAACGTTCTCATAACGTGGCAGCCTGTCAAGTGGTGTGACTGAGAAGTGGGCGGAGTCCGTGAGGCAGAACGGACTCGTTAGCTCCCACCTCACTATTTTGAGCCACACCCTATGAAAGGGTTGAATTTTATAAGAAATTAGCTCTCAGTCCAAACATAGGAACAGTATTTCTGTAACGGATAGAATTTTTCTTTAATTCTTCTTCATTGGAATGTACCCATAGAGAGATTCGTTCTTGTTTCACCTTCTCATATACTCCTTAGACGATTCCCCGAAAAACGCAAAAGAAAGGGGACACAGGGAAGTAGGCGGAATTTCTTTGACGACAGTTGCAAAACGAACGCAACCCCATCTTTCTTCGTTTTGCACTGCCACTGCCTTTTGAAATGTTTTATGTGTTCTTCTTTTGCGTTGTTAAAGGACGATTAAGAATTCGTGTTATAAAAGGGCTATTATGAAACCAGGAAGTAAAATGTACTCTAGTCTGGGCCTGTCATCTTTTGACTATTGAGCGAGACGTCATCCATTTGCCAGGCATCCATGGACTGTAGACCCTTACGGTGTACTGTAGAGCGTACAACGATAACTCATATCATAACGGAAGTAAATTTGTAAAGTGTAGAGAATTAATGAGTGCCACCCACGGCTCTTCCATGGTTTCTGACTATGAACAGATGGACAAATATCTCCCATTTTGCTCACGTTGTTTCACGTGGCATTTCGAAATTATTCATCAGTGATGTGCGAAAATTATCAAGAATCGAGATGGGCAGTTGATGTACACAGCATTCGTACATTGAGTTCATCCGAAAGGAATCGTACATGGAAATCCTATGATTCAGCTTCCGCTTTCCGCTTGAAATCCCTCTCCCAGGTACAGTACATGAACATAAGTACGGACGGAACCAATTAATTTTCCTTATTCCAAAGCAGAAATCGAGAAAAGCAGCTTGTTAGAATTTCCGCCACATTTTCCGCCATCACATCTGAACAGCTGCCACCGATCAAAGCGCAGATCAAATTTTCACGCACAATGTTGTTTTGCTTCTCTCTCTGCACCTCTGATCACCTGACTGTTAACTCTTTGCTCCTTAGCCCTCTAGGGTACAAACCAGCTTGAACGCCCCACCCCGTCGTCCGCCACTTTGAGGAGTTTATCTTAGCTGGATTCTCACTTTTTTGCGTAAAACATTACATGCGACCCTTAGTAAGCAAATATACCATCAATGTGTGGATAACAGAAAAATATGAATTTCCGTGGACGATGCTTTTAACAAAATCTTTCATTGTTCTTTGACCAGTCGATGCTGCATCTGATCAGAGAACGAAGCTTCCTATTCAAATTAAATAGGGTTTTTCCTTGGTTCCTTGGCTTTGTACGTACAATGTACACTCTGATATCACTATAATGCTGGAATTAAGTCAATGCTTGACGCCTTCCAGAAGTTACCAGCTCCCTTTTCCTTAGACCGTTTTCATACTTTGCGCCTGGTGCCGGCGGCAGAGTGTGGCTGCATTCAAAGCAGTGTGGCACTGGCGGAGGTGCGTAGACGACGCAGTCGCCCGCACCGCACAGTATAAAGGCGGCCTCACTGGAAATTGATTGGTCTCATGGTACAAAACTCGGTACCATGAGTACGAGCTCGACCGATGAGGAACTAATTCGTTTTCTAAGTAAATTTTAGTTTCTACTTGTCGATCCGATCGTAACGGTGAGTATAGTCACTGGAAATAGCAGATTAATCATGATTTATTAATTTTAATTGTTTATTCTTTCGATATTTGATGCGAGCTTTCATTTGTGGGAGAAACTCCTTGGAATTCGATATTCCGTAGCAGATTGTGTGAAAATTCATCAGTGGCATAGATTTGAATACGGTGCTATTACCATGAGGGTGAAGCACCTGTCTGGGCTCTGCGATCGATCCTTTTTAAGTAATCTGTAGGAACGGGGAGGAATTCCTTCATGTTGTCCTCCCACTCATTGGAATAACTTTTTGAATACTGAAAATCATTTTCTTTCTCGAAAACGTTCTGGACTACTATTCATCTGTGAATTTTCCAGGCGTCATCGTTGCCCTTGGTTCCGACTTCAACCCCAATGCGTATTGCCTAGCTATGCCTATGATTATGCACTTGGGTGAGTCTTTAGTGCTATGTTACGGTATGCCGTCCTTTGGCCATTGTGAGCTCTACGATTTCCATTATTTATTTATTGTTTCTATATACTTAAATGCTGGTATTCCAATCAACTCAAATTGCGCCATATCATTCAGATCAGGAGATACTGCCGCACTTTCAGCGATTGAGAAAACACTTTCAGAGTTGAGAGAACGCTTAATTTGTTCAATATTTATTTATTTATTTTTTACTTTTTATTAACTAATCAATCATTTATACTCGAATTATTTACCGGCTTATATAAATGAATAGTCGACGGAAAGATGAGTTTTTATGTTACCCATACATTTCTGCTGTATTTGCCTAATGTGGACCGCATGCGAGGTTTCACGCGAAATGTGAACCCGGCTAATATATAGCACCACAAAGTCTTGGCCGGTGGGCGGAGCCTCCGAGCAAGTGCCCACACTGTCTCGGCCGCGGTCAGAGGCGCATTGTAGGAGCAGAAAATTAACTGCGGCGGACGCGGGACGGGGCTTTTACTCGGAGGCCGCGCCCACCCGGCAAAGAATTTAGGGAGCTGTGAACAGGCCGATTTCTCACTTTTTGCGTCAAACTTTACACCCTTATTAGGCCTTATTAGGCAAATACATCATAAATGTAAAGGTACAACGAAACTAATTTTTTCGTGGACGATTCCTCAATAACATGCACACTTTGATTACTATTACTCTGGAAGAAGCCGTGTGTATTAGAATTTTGCTTAACGGTAGCCGCCGCATATCAAAGAAAGTTCACATTTCAGCTACTCCTCCCCCCCCCCCCCCCCCACACACACACACACACTCGCACTTCGAGAATCATTCCATTCCCTGAGTATCAGTGAGCGTATTGCATTTGATAAATGGACCTATCGCGCTAATCGCTTTTGTCATTTTAACTTCCTGGTGCTTGATATAACCTGCGCCTGTAAATTGTACTTTTTATCTCTTTGAAAACGAGAAACTCGGGGCTGGTTTGGTGTGGGTTGTTGTTATACTGTAATAGTGATAAGGACATGATGAGTGCACTCGGAGCGGAATGGTTGTGCTAGTTTTTTAATATTCAGCAATAAAGTATTACAGTAAACAATTCATTTTTGATTTTGTGTGATTTTTCGCTTGAGGTGTTAACTGGAAATGTGGAGCAGTTTTGTGTTGCGGGGCTAGTGCGCAGGGTCAAACATAGGAATCTCTCAAAAGGCAGATCGTAGTTCGGGCCGGAAAAGGGAATGGGTCATATTTGATGAGTGCCGTTCGAGGAATCTTACGATTTTCTATATGTCCTATTTTCTATAAGTTCTATAATAAAACGTGAATGTCATAGCGTGTGGTGGGATTTTTGATAGATCATTTACAAATGACAGAGCTTGAAAATTCTTTTACTGTAGCGACTGCAATTTGCCAATATTTTTTCCTGTGCGCGGTGTAGTCCATTGGGAACGATATTCCTCAAACAATTCTATGGCATAATGGAGGACCAGCAGTTATAGTCCTCTTCGAAAAATCGTAATTCTTATCGCGCAAACATAGATATTGGAATAGTCCAAGCGAACTGTGTACTCCCACCCATAGAAATATCCAGAAGTTTTCAGAAACTTGCGGAAAATTGTCGCAAAACTGTGCTATGGCCTTATATTTATTATCTAATAGTTGAAGGGTGCAATCCATCGAACAGTACAAAGGCGTCACGCCATCTCTTACCCCGTTCCATCTACGCTTTACTTTTTTGTGGTTGCTTGGCCTATTTTTAGCCTGCCATTCATGCTTCTAAAAGGTTAATACTTATTACACCACATCACTTGGTGAAACGGACACACCTAGCTTGTATTACTCATCTGACTGAAAACGTCAGCTGAAATCTGAATCCGAAATTAGACGAAATGAAGAACTCGCTCAGTTCAACTCGATCCATCAATCGCTAATGTTTTTTGACAGCGAAAGTGTCCAATAAACAGTTTCAAGGTTCCACCACCATGACAGATTTCATCAGTGACTAACTGCGAACTATAACAAATTGTTATCGATTTGGATAATCTCAGCATGTGTCTACTTGCGTATGAGTATGGAGGAGGCATTAGTGGCAGCTACACTGAATGCTGCGCATTCTCTGGGACGTGGTCGAACTCATGGCGCGATCAGTGTCGGTCGTCAGGGTGACTTCGTGGTGCTCAAAGGCGATGTCAGCTCTTGGAAACACATTATATACAGGTAAATGCATCGTTCGCGATTATGTGTATGGTACAGAATTATCATTAGAACAGGACCTCTCAAGGCGGCATGCGAGCTTGAGTCTACTTATGCAGTTGGGTCCTCAGGTAATTGCCCTTATTGGCTGTTAATTCAGGCGTAATCGCTTGGGGACCCAAGTACAATGGGCGCTCCCAGCTCGCATGCATACGTTACGCGCCGCGTTGCGAAATCCTTTTCCCAACGATACGCATCTGGCGGACTCACGTTTAGATGTCTGTTGGCGACCAGTTTGCTTCCCCCTTTTCCTTGAGCACGTTCCCGGGATTTGTGAAAACTGCACTCGCAGATGGGTTCGTGAAAAACTGTCACTTGAATGTGACTTTTACAACTTTTGCAGAAGTGTTTAGGGTACTCATCAATGTACTATGAGAGTGCATGTGGAAAGCGAGTACACGAAACATCCGTCGAATATTTGTCTTTCTCCGTCTCCTTTTGTCAGCGTTCTCTCATCGCCTTTCCGTAGCGCTTCCACGAGTTTTTTGGGTCTTACTTTAATCACAGTACGATGTTGTACTGCGTCAATTGCTAGCAACTCTTCGAAACTCCCGTCGTCTCAAAAAAAAGTTTTTGCTTCTCTTTGAGAAAATTTCCGAAATTGCTTCAAACTTAAGGATCCCCTTCCCCATTCTTTGTCAAAAGTTGACTAAAAGAAACCTAAATGGTGAAACGAGTAGTGCTAAAGACAGGTATTGATAAGGTAAAGAATACCCCACCCGCGCGGCTAGCAGCACCGCGGATTTCTCCGCGTGTGTTTGCGTACATCACGTACTCTTTCTTTGAGGTTTGACGCCCGAATTGATTACTTCTCGGTTGGGATTGTTATCATGTAATGCTACTGTTTCTACTACGATGCTGAGTTATGGGCAAAGCCTTCGGTGTCGGACGGGACTCGAACCGCGAGTTATGGGCAAAACCTTCGGTGTCGGACGGGACTCGAACCGCACTCCATCCTTTCCCGGGATATGTGCTGATCCATTACACTACCGACACTCCTTTCACCTTAACACCGTTTCTCTTATCTACTATTTATGGTACTATTTTGTCTTTTTAGGGCACAAAAGTTATTGTTTGTAAACGTTGATGAGATAAACAGCTGTTTCTCGAAATACCTCTATGGTATCAGTCCCTTGCGTCCCGAGCGAAATTCCAATCGACCATGGCAAGCTGTGCTGATGGAGCCGCGGGTGCGACGCCGCAAAACGAAAATCCGACATAAGACTTCACACTCGAGTTCCTGTCGATTCCTTTCCCCCCTTTCAACCGAATTGATACTCTGCGGTGCTGACGCAGACACAGGAGGGGGCAGAGATGCAGAGCGCAATCACTGTGTCTCATATTGCATTTGTGTCTAACACATCACACACTGTCCTTCCTACCCTGCTTGCACCAGTGCCGGCGTCAGCGCCGTGGAGTATGAAAGGGCCATTTGCGCTTTCCCTTTTGGTTATCTCGGCATAATTTTTCAATGATGTTCTTGCTTTACCAACGAGGTTTTCGTATGGAACTGTTATTCATGGCCAAATTCCGACCGCTTCATCTTCTTCAGAAGGCGAAGGTTTCGTCATTTGTGGGGAGCCTGGGTTCACAACCACAGTTAGTAATGCTAGTAAGATCTGTAACTATCCATGTTGACCTTTATCCAGCCACACAGTCATTAGGGGGCTAAGGACTCTCGATGATTCTTCATTGGCTAACTTTTTGGCGCCTCTGATTCCATTATTGTGCACAAAAACAACCTAAGTTTATTACGTTGTAACCCTTTAACATAGGGGGGGGGGACAACAAACGAAGATATCAGCGACAGATACTGATTCAATGGTAGCCCTTGTCCCACGCATTTTTCTGGATGAAAGTCCCCCCCCCCACCACTCCAATAGCACTGTAAAATCAATATTTTTGTTTTTCATTGGAATGGTAGTTCACAATTGCAGAATGGCAGCTCAAGATACAGTGATTTCACATGTGGTGAAAGCTGGACGAGTGGTACACGGGGCTTAAATGAGCTGGAGACCAAACAGATTGACCTATGCGAGCGGAACCGTAGCCGCATGATTCATGATCGGCGTGGTTTTTTGTGCCTCATTTCTGGTTCCTCACTTTTTATGGTCTGAATTTTTCCTCCTGTACGTACTATTATACTCTTGTTCACTCTCTCCATCTTCTGGTTGCTAAATGTTGTTCACTAAGCCTTCCGATTTTATATATATATATTTTGTTTTATTGTTAACTGTTTCATATATACTTCATTATTGCTATTCTGCACTTTTATCCACCGTATTATTCCTTTTCCTCCTTTCTACATGTTTCACATTTATTCACCTTTGGATGCAGGAGAGGTGGCGCATATTGTTACGCAGTATTGCATATTGTGTTCCATCACACCATTTACACGTAATACCACGCCAGTCATACTTTTTGTTATTTACAAAGTTTACAAGTATAGTACAAGTATCGTGCATCATAAAAAGGATTACAAGAAGATTATAAAATTTCTTATAGTACAGAAAACGTTTACAGGATAAGGTGAGGTGCCAATGTAGTTGAGGGAGGAGGATGGGTAGAGAGAGAGCTTTCTTTACTGTGGTCGGCGTTTAGCGCTATTTTTGCCTAGATTTTTTTCGCCTTGGAAAATCGTGGGTTGTGAAGGTTTTAAAAATGGCAGTAGGGACACAAACGGCCATGAATCATCGTAGGGATACAGAATTATACGATCCGTTTAATCCCTATACCTGAACTCTTTTGATTACCAGCACATATGATTATGTAGCCTTATCATCCTTTTTCAAGACGCTATTAAAGATACCGCAAGGGGTAAATTCGGCAGATTGTGGAATATGAAAGTAGGGGTGCTCAGCGATGAAATAGTAGAGAAAGAACGACGTAAGAGTGTGAAAAAACCAAAAAATAGGAACCTGAAAAAATCCACTCTCTCGTTCTCTGCGTCTCTAGCCGAGGTGGACGGAAAACAGGCCAGAGTCTAGACCAGCCGGCCGCGATCGCTGTCCCGCCCCTTCACGGCCGCTCGCCCTGTCGCAGGACCGCAGGACGACAGGCCGTGCTGCGGAGCCGTCATAAAACCCCGAACCGCGTTTTTTCAATGCGATTTTTGCCACATATAACCTCTTCTGAAAGAGAAGGTTCGTTGTCAGAGAACTTGTGGTTCCAGATCTCAGTTTTCCCTTACCCCTACTGGTGCCTTTGAGTATCTGCTGGAAGTCGAAATATAGCTCCTAGTCCAAGAATGGCTAAATGTCAAGTGTCACATGGGATGACCTTGTGGGTTATTACTATAGTCCTCATTCATACAACCATAAGTGTTTCGAACTATCTCGAGTAGACAAAGACGACGGTCAAGGACGAACTGTTTCCAGGTAAGTGTCGCGGATCAAGACGTTGAAGGCATGACAAGGAATAATATGGGTATGAAGGCACCGCAAGGGATAATATGGGTATTCAGTAGTGGGAAACATAAATCATAACCTTTGGTCAACGTGTGGCTCAAGGAGACGATGTTTGGCAAAGCTCGTGTTAAAGGAACTGCTTCGACTTACTCATGGTGGCTCTGTGGCAGCGCACTCGGCTCTTCGGATAAGATCGCAATCATACTTGCGGTGTCGGCGGTAGAGCGTTGCTGCGTGTCTCTACGTCTCCGCGTGTGCCACCCTGTCTCGTTGCCTCCTTCGTCTCTGCACCTACCCCGTGCCACTTTGCCTTGCTGCGTATTGACGCAGCCACGATTGCCGGCACAAAGTATGAACGCGGTCTAGTTAAACGGTACCCATGGCTGAGGAGCGACGAAGGGGCGACGGTTCCGTTTGAAAGGCAGTGGAAGGAGGGCAAGTAAGGAAAGGGTATCCCGAGTCATGTCCTCTGTGAACAGATATTTGAACCCTGAAAAACAATTTGAAGCGAAAATCGCGTCGAAAACGCCTCTCCGGAGCGCTTCTGCGATTTAGCGCGCTTCACCCCGAGTTGCACGCTCAAGGCGCGCCTCTGTCATTTCATGTCGTGTAGGGCGAAACATACCGTAAGCCACAATTTCCTTCTCCTGGTGTCTTTAATTTAAGTCGTTACAACGGGCGCAAAAACACGTCGGAACAAATTAGGGGTGGAAGGGTTACATTTCTCAAATTTCCGCCATTTCATTCTGTTATTTCTCAGCTGCGGTATTACTAGTATCATCTTGCTTGGCCTAGGCTTGCACTGATGCGGGGTCTGAACCCTGTACCGTGCAAGTGGAAGCGCGTGTCATCTGTGACTACACCACCTCGTCAAAAAATAACGTTGGTAATAATCGTAGTGAAATGGTCTAATCGCAATGTGAAGACGCTAAGGAATCCAGAAGCAGCCGGTCTTTGTGATTTCTTTACCGCAAGAACTACAATGGAGATTTGAGGAACCTCAAGGAGAAATCGAACCTCACCTTGAGTATAGGTCGGCACCCGCACGATGATCAATAATGACACTGTGGGTGGGTTCACTCCCATGTTTTTCCAAGGTATCTTACTTTTGATAGTCCGCCTTATTCGATTTACTAAGGACTTCTCAAGTGATTTGTTGACATGACTGTCCTCCCTTTATCTGTCCTTTTTGTCTTTATGGGTATCTAATAAAAGGTGCAGAACAATTTCGAGAAACCAAGGGATATGTCGAGGTCACATAGCATCGCCATCGCATCCTCAATCACCCTTGCTCCCATCCTCATTAACTCCTGTCATCAATGAGGTTGACGGATTCACAGGCGGGCTTCGACTTATTAATCGCTGCATGTCGTTAACGTCGACGTCCTCATTCGTTACCGCTTTTTACCGCTCGTATTCGGCGACCGATTTGGGTCAACTTTTGTTCTCAAACCCCGTTTCTGCAAATCAGCGCACAGCCCCCGTTTCACCTCGAAGAGACGCACAATTCGGTATGTGAAATATATCTGTTCGCCTGATCTTCTCTTTTGTGTTCCCGAAACTTCCTATGAATTCTCAAAGTTTTTTCAAAGCTGGTATTCACACATTTGAAACTTGTAATTCAATGATTGAGTTTTCAATCCCATTTTCCTCGGCAAGTGTTTTTATTGAAATTGAATGTAAAAACAAGTTCCTATTTTTTTTAATACTCACCAACTCCAATGTCTTCATAAGAAAAGGTGCCTCAATGTCTCACATCTTGGGCGAATTTCCACTCTATTCCCGTCCCTTCTTTCGTTGGTCATGGTATATTGTTATACTAATAAGGCTTTCATAATACCTTCCTCGTTAGTGGAGCAATGACTTGGAAGTGAGAAGGTGGGTAAAGTCTCGTATTTCCTTATTGAGTGGAGGATCAGTGGAGTGTAATGGTGGTACGTGCAGCAGCGATCGCAGAAATGATCCAGTTTCTGTCCCATACACATGGATTTCGCCCTGCAGCGTGGGCGACGCGATGCGTGCAAGTTAGAGGTTTGTGCGTAATTGGGTCCTGAAGCGATTACGGTAGTCTGTTCTCGAAACAAGGCGTAGCACTGTGAACGTCCTAGGCCCCAATTACGCATACGTTACGCTGCTGTGCGGAATTCCGATATAAGGGTACGCAGTACCCATAGCTACCTATCTTTGCGAAAATCCTATTTGCTTTTCCAAGGAAATGGAAAAAGGATATCGGATGATCAATATTGACCCTCCCAAGGATGTAACTCAATAGCCTGCAAATCGAATAGCCTATCGCTTTGTAGACAGAACCTCAACCCTTCCAAACTTGAGTAATCTGCCCCAGGTATAGAGTGAGAGAGATTCAAGTGGAAATCGTAAGTGTGGCCTACTGTAAAAGGAGCTCATCTGCGCTAGCGTTTTGTCCTCTTCGTAGCATTTTGTTCCTCTTCTCACGTTTGTTGGTGCTTTGTTCGTCGTTTCAAGAAGAAAAGCCTCTAAGTTTCATGAGGGACAGCTTTGAATAATATGAATATTTGAATAATCTGGATGGCACTATGGTGTGGTATCCCTACTATATATAATATGGATGCAACGCCGATGGATGATGCATTCTAGAAGGATCAAGCCGTATGCCAGGTGGTAGTCAGATACATAGGCCCACTAAAGGCGTGGTCATCGGTCCTAGAGAGCCTTGAAGCCGGTTTTCACTTATGAATCCTGGGGCAGGTGGTGCAATGACAGGTGATGCCTCTTCCAGTCGTTTGGCCCATGAATGAATGCCCGCCGGCCCAGTGGGGCCTACGATCTCTCCAAGGTCACTGAATTGAGGACAGACCGGTCCGAGAAGATAAGCACAGAAGCTTGAACATCGGCTGGTCCTCGCGACTCAATGTGCAGGCCCAATCGCATTCCACTGGCGTTGGGATTCTGGATGGCACTATGGTGTGGTATCCTTACTATATATAATATTATTTTAAAAAGGCCTAATACGTGGATCTCTCAGACCCCACGGCACCCCAGAATGGTATGGCACCGTCAATGAATATATTGTACCAGCACTTATAAGTCAATCACCTATAGAGTGCAGAAGTGTCAATCCAAATGAAATTTAGCGGTGACTTTGCTCCACTGTCACACTACTCAGATTCACCATATTTCGATGACTCATTCGCGAAATGTCAGTTGTTCCTGATGATTCAGCGGAATTTGGTGAATTGAAGTAACTGCGATACACCATGACACGCTTGATAGTTTGTTTTGCTGTTATGTTTGGCGTTGACACAGTAACTGATACTTTATGGAATTGATTGGGTTGCTTTTTTGTTACTATTGATAGACAGCTAAAAACTTTTTTTTAAAACTTTTCATGGCACCGAGTAAGCACAATACAATTGCTCTTCTTTATTTCAAATTTTCCCAAAACCGACAGTCTTCGGCGTCAAAAACGGCTATTGTAATTGACACTGCGGGCTCCGAAAATCGGAGGGGCCACATGCTCGCGCTCGCGCTGCACCCATTTTTTGAGTTTGGCGAATTAGAGCTGCCTGAGGTGGTTAATCACATTAGATCTCTCTGGAATCATATTTGTATATGTCTATGAAAATGATCTTTCTTAGTTCTCAGCTGGAGAGGCACCATGGGGCCCAAGGAGACCATGTGCGACGCAAATCGCGTTGAAATATGTGCATTAGCCTTCTTAAGTCGAGGATTCCTCGACAAGGGGGGTGGTCGTATTTGGCCGGACGAACGGAAGGGGGGGGGGGGGTTCGTCCCTGCAGAGATCTGCGAGAAGCGAAGGGTATTTCGCAGCGAACTCGTGTGAGAAAATAAAAAAAATATCTTTTTTTTTCAAGTAAGAATACATATCATAGCACTAAAATACATTGCAACTATAAAATCCGGCAACAGTTACCGGTATTGCAGAAGAAAAAAAAGGGGGGGGGGGGCTCGTATTCGATGGCCGTAGAGGAGAGGAGTGGTACTGAAGCAGCTATTTTCCTCGACTTCTGGGAGTGTCCTGTCTGGTATCGTGGGGGAAGGAGGATTGGGCAACGACTGTGGCTTAGCTTGGCTACTGCCACACCCTCTTCACCGACACAAGCGGTGAAAACACTTCTGCGACAAGAATCAACGCAAGGGTAATTCAGTTTCTCAGTGCTTCAACCGTTTCAAACGATTCGTTCTTCCCTAATGGCGCCACTTGGTACTTCTAGTTTCATCCCGGAAGGTCTTCCGGCGTATTGACGAAGGTGTGTGTAATTAGGTCGTAAGGAAAGGTTCAGCCGGTTTGCGAAACTTTACCTTCGGAAAATCATAACTCAGCTCAGACTGCATCATTTCTCATGAAATAAGCTCCACTCATTCTTCACATTTTTGCCAGAATAATGCTTATTTGCATCGCGCAAATTCGCAAAAAGTGGTCTCCAAATCATCATGCTTTCTCCACACTCTGCTGATGGAGCAGTCGGCCAGATGTTTGAAAAAGTAGGGTTTAATTAGCGCTAGATCTGATGGACGAGTGGGGAACTCACCCTGCAATTCCTCCGATTTCTGCGAGATGATCTTGAAGCAAGCGGACGCCCATGGCGGTTCCGAGGGTCGTCCTGCAACCATTTTTTGAGTTTTGGCTATCTGAGGTAGTAAACCACATCAATAATGGAAAGGAAAATATTAGGTTGTCGGAAAAGTATTTTCGTTTCTCGAAGCAATTCATTTTATCACTTCATTACAAAACACAGAATGTACTGAGAAACAAGGTAAACACTACATATCTTGTCTACCACTCTTCGCCACCTTTCAGGCAAACTTGATGTGCAATCCGCCTAGAACTGATCTGGCTTTGGTTTAAAGAAGTTGCACAATCACTGTTCCGTGTCATTTTCATTATCGAAGGTTTTTCTTTGAATGGCGTTAGACAGGAAAAGGAAAAGATGATTTTTTCTCTTTTTAAATTTTTTTTAACAAACGAATGAACTTTTCCGACAAACTGATACTTTCAGATATCCCAACAAATACGGACGCTCATCGCTCAGCGAAAGCGCTTTGATCAGTTGAAAATTCGAGCAACTCATTTTTATTCCTGCACTTCTAAAACCAGGGACAAACTGTTCCAGCCACTGCTGTTTTGCAGTTCTCCCATTTCTAGTTGCCTCCACTGCAGTTTGACAGAACTGGAACTCATGAAGTCATCCAAAAAGCGTCCTTTTTACAGTGCTTCAAAATTTCTCAAATAAGTCAAAGATCTTATAGGATTCCGAGGAAAGCCTGTATCTAGAAAGAGCAACTTTTCATCTATCCAAGAAGCACAGTATGCGAATTGATGCGCTTCATTTTGGATTCATTTTGTGGACGTGCAGAATCCTCAATAACTTTCCTCACAAATTAATGGTAGCTCCAAAATAGACTCGCGGCGTCAGAAAAACCCTCTCCTCTGCATTTTAGTGCACAAAATCGTAGTGAATGCATATGAAGCTATAGGCAAACCAGTCCTGAGATGTCTGGTGCAAATAAAGATCGATGTTTTCATCCGCTCAAACTGATCCAGTGACACACGATCCACGGCCACCGAAACATACAAACCTTGGTGGTCTTGGGTAGGATAGGATGCGGGGCTATCCAAAGGCAGTTCATGTAAAGAGCCAGTGCCCAATTTCTGCTGTTTTTTTTTCAAAATACTTGAATAAAAATCTATTTAGGAATTTCCTACATTTGATGATCCATTTTTCTAGCTTATCAATGTAGTATCAAGCTGCACTACATGGCTTCGGTTCCTCCTATCGTCCGTGTTCTGATTTTCCTTTCCTGCGTCCTTAAAGCAGCTTTAGGGGAAATTCGGACGAAAAGTAACAGAAGTAGTGAATATGAAAGCCGAGATGACTAGTAACAGGACAGTGAAGAAAAAACGGATGGAAATGGTCAAGCCGTTGGTTCTAGGCGCGGACGACCTTTCCGTCAAGAGGCGGGTAGTCCGCATAGGTCTTCCATTGGCATTACCAAGACGTAAACATGAAGGGATGTTCGGAAATGCGACAGCATCTATTTCCATGTGGTGAGTTTCGAGCTGAAAGTGAGAAAGCGCGCTGCGATACTTTCAATCCTGCCGATCTCCTTGACCCACCTCAGCGTGACCAATCACTAATCACGTCGCCCGGAGGCGGGCTGCCCTAAACCAAGGCGGCTTGCCCTAACGAGGCCGCCCGCCACAGCTCAAGGGGGCGCCTTCCGCGGGGATTTCGCCATACATAGGCCTTTCAGACCCGTAGTTTATCACTAAATGACTCCTTTTGGGATTCCTTATCGCCCACATTACCCCAAACACTGTCTTTAAGTGGCGTGTTCTCGGGCAAGATTGGTCGACCATTCAGCTGTGACTCTCAACGACGTAGTCATTTCAGCGGGTGGTAACCACAAACATCCGTGAGTACCCCATTGGACCGTAGGTATCTTTGATAGGTTCCAGTTTCGAAGCGAGTTTTACATTAATCAATATCTAACGAGAAGCGGATAATGGGTTGAGAACCAGACGTTCATCATCACATCACAGCCATTTATGAGCGTTGAAGTGGATTTTATTGAAAAATTATGATTCATCAGCGGTCGGTACCATCCTTTAGGGATCATTCCATGCTCATCTTTAGAAATCCTAGCGGCACCGGATAAGATCTCGCTTATGTGTGTCTAGAGCATGATTAAGGTCGCCAGCTCATGTACAATTCGATGTTTTATCCTCCCAGACAAGTCCAGTACCCTCTGCAGAGCATGCGTTTGCTGACTGTGCTACTCATTTCTGTCCATTACCGTAAAAATGGGCGCCAGTCTCATAAATTCGAGTCATTTGATCTGTTCATATATTTGGGAGTCACTATATACATTGTTACTACTGTGACGTGTCCATCTGGAGAAAGCAGTACAGCCCAAGAACAAGCTTTCGTCGTGGGATCCTGGACGGGAAGATCGTATTTTGGGTTGAAGAGTAGGGGGGGGGGTATTTTGAAATTGTCCTCGATAAATCTTCGACATCCACGCAATTAGCGAGGAGATTTTGGGTCAGTTGGTCGAGTTTTAAAAGATAATAAAATTTAGTATTGAGTAACGGTGGTATGATCTTGTATGATCTTGAATTGAAGACTTTTTTGGGGAGACTGTTCGATATGCGTTGACGGTAGGGGGGGGGGCATATGTCAAAAAATTTTCCGCAAAGGCAGGTTTGACCCTGATAGTACAGCTACTACAGCAGTCGCAGCGGATGGGTGACAGCACTATAGGTCTCAGGATGCCTGAAGAGTCAGGAGGCTCAGTGGAAACCGAAACCACTGTCCACAGCACTGCCCTTTTATCGATATCTTTGTGTAGTGCTGAAGCACATTCAAATGCCTCTGACACTTAGATTGAAAGACGCATGCACGGCGCATCCGAGTAGATCTTTACATCAGATTATTTTTTCTGCGTCCAAAGAGTTTCAAATACTCCAAAATTCTGTGTGCGTGCGTCCTTGATATCCGGTCCAACGACCTCGCCAGGGACCCTCTTGAAGCCCTTCTCCATTGCTGTTTTCAATGTTCCCGACGCGGAACGCACGCCTACACGTTCGGCGTCTTTTTGGCGCGTCCACTCCGCCCACCCCAATCAGCGACCGTCCCTGCGATCAGCCATTCATTTTTACATTCTCGCTGACGTCTTTTCGTCAGCTCCTCGTCTGTGATTACGACGTCAACGCAATCTACCAAGAACTCCCATCTCTTTTCAGTTCTGCAGCACTTTGCACAGTGCACGCAGATGCGTCGTTGTCATCATCATCATCATCGTCGTTGTCGTCGTCGACAGTGTCGTCGTCCAAGTTTATTTCCACCGTAACCGGTTCTTCCCTCTCCACACCAGTGTGCGATGCTGTGCAATGTGTTGGCGTGTTGGAGAGCCTCCCGCGCGTCCTCGTTCTATTACCATTTGCCACTCCCACCACACCAATCGTGCTGCTTCTTACTTTACCAACCATCCCGTCTACCGTATCATAGCTGCATCAGTTGCATTTACGTCGCTCCACTCCACAGCGCTCTTGTGACAGGTAAGAACATTGTCTCGACATTGGACTGTCCTGTGGACCAGGCCTGCTCGACAGGTATGTAGCTATAGATACGGTTCTTGATCTTTTCTGCGTCGTGAGATTTGATTAGACCTTAGTATCAGGGTTACTGGGTTGAACCGAGTTCACGGAGATGACTGCTCATAGCTTATAAACTGAAGACCGCTCTCCCCCTGATTCCATCATTCTTAAGTATATACGAAGCTCTTTCTGCTTGAGATTTTGTACATGTCATCTTGGACTCATTTTTTCAAATTCGTTACTCCGAATATCGCTTGTATTTGCCTAACAAGGACCACATACAAAGTTTCATGCGAAAAGGTGCGAATTCAGCTAGGTACAGCTTTCCCAATTTCTTGGACGGGTGGGCGGAGCCTCTGAGTGAAGGCCTCGTTCTGTCATCCGTCGCGGTTGGGAATGGAGAGAGGAACTGTTTACGTAACTTTCTGCCCTACAATGCGTCTCCGACCGCGGCGGACGACGGGATGAGCACTTGCTTGGGGGCCCCGTCCACCCGGTCAAGATTTTGTGGTGCTGTATCTTAGCCAGATTCATATTTTTTCGCGTGAAACTTTGTGGGCGGCCCACGTTAGGCAAACACAACATAAATAAATGGGTGACAGAAAAACTCATTTTTCCGAGGACGATTCTTATTATTTGAGAGCTTAAGAGGGGTAAAAACACCGGTATGATGGAAATGATGGCTGGACTTAAGTGGTGAGGTACGATACTCTGATTCACGTAACCGGCAGGTATACTGGAAGCACGCAACCGACAAGTAAGGTAATCACTCGCATACACCGTCACCCTGCCGAGGATCAAAGTGGACGAGTTCTGCGGTACTTTTTCGGGATTCGTTTTTTGAAGGTTTTGAACACCTTTGACTTTGTGTAGGAAGTTGTACGTGGATCCATTCGGATTGTTTTCGCCTTCATTCCTCTTAAAATGCCTAGCAAAGAATCACAATTTTTCTTTAAATCCACTCAGAATTTCAATGAACTATGATGCTCTGTTTATACTTGGCGCAGGTGACAAAAACTATTTGGCAATTAGGTTCAACATGGGTGTCCCTGTATTGTAGAATACAACTGATTATTATAGGCTAACAAAATAAAAATTGTATATCAAATGAACTGTATGGACAAATATAACCTGTTTGATCATGAACTTCCTCAGGATGCACCACGCATTCCATTCGCTTCAGGTGTATGGTGAGACTTTGGCACATGCAAAAATAATTTTCACGGCCCGATAGCTGCGACTGGAGCCAACTCTTTGTCCTTTGGTGACTTTGACACCAATTCACCTTTTCTCTGGTATGAGTTTGCATGTTTATATGGGTGTCTGTCGCGGTCTAACTACAACTTATAAATTCGATTTTGTTGTTTGATGGTAATGCGGATCTTGCAAAAATCTTAATTTTTCTCATGATTTCGCGGATATCTTGAAAATAATTTCGCGCTTGAATTTTGTCGTGCTATGATTGCAATTTGTTTACAAAGTTATTTTTCGAGTCTCAAATAATGGATGCGTGGCACTTATACAGAAAACTGGCGTCGCGGTGTCCAGAGTGTTACGCGATGGCCCCGTATTGGATGAGTTCTAAAGCGGAGATGCATGAAACACGGGAAAGGACGTTCTTACTGCGCATCACTTCGAAGAAAACTGAAAGTGCACTTTGTTTCAAGCGGCAACGGGAAAACTCGTCCCGCGATTCTCCATAATGGAACGGTGTCTCTTACAATCCACTTTTTTTTTCAAGCGTTTCCGACGATATCGTAACTCGACATGTCAAAATTAATTAGTGGAGAGACGGTGATGCTTGATGGATTTGATTTCGTCATCCACTCAGAGTGTGACTTCAGAAGACGCAGCTCTTATGATGAGCAAACATGTGATACCGTATCACATGATAGCGTGTTAACATTTTTGTTTTGTGGTTTAGAAATTAGTTTAGTTAGCATACTGCACGACAGAGCTAATCATTCCAAATATGTCCAAGTCAGCAACCTCATCATTTTTAGTATGAAATCGTGGACGGGTCTTTCCTCTTTCAGGCCTCTGAAAAGAGGTTTGATAGAGGGTGACCTACGGGTTCGGTGAGCGTGTATCACCCTCTCACCCCGCCACACTCACTCTCGCCACTCAGGCCACACCCTATCAATCGCTCCAAAATGGACTGTACACATAACCCAGTCAAATTTTGAGTTAATTCAAGTATCCTATCTATACACAACTAGTTCTCATAACACAGTAGTGCTGCGGCTAGAGCCGCTCACAGGAATCTGCATAGCCCCTAGGATCAAATCTCATCTGAGTTAGCCAAGCTTTTCAGGCGATATTGATGATCCTGTTGGTTCAGAAGCATCCATGGTGGTAAAGAAAATGGTGAAAACATATGTAGACCTGGTAGCTTATAGTATGGAATAGACACGCGTTTGTTTACCTTTGCAAGCGATAAATAAATTATACTCGAAGCGGATGTTCACTATGTAGTCAGGCTATCATAAAGGAATCATCAACGTCGACCACGATCAGCCAGTCTATCACTTATTCTTCCGAATTTCGAGCAAGGTGAACTGTACTTTTCCAGGGCTAGCCAGTCCACTTATGCCAAAAAATCTGTTTCAAGGCGCTATATTATATTATTAAATGCTCTGCAAGACCAGAACAGTACCTGAGTATTGCACAGTCCCCAGTATCAAGTAGCCCTAACATACAGCTATTTTGCATCGAAATATCCTCCCCGTATGGGGCTCCTCTGAATGGGGTGTGTACCCTTATGTCAAGATTTCGCACTGCGGCATGTCGCAAGCGAACCAGTACGAACGAGCTAGAGGCGCCATGTTGGTGGGCCCCGAAGCTACTACAAGTTACCTGCATATCGCGCTCCTTGCATCACCATGGGAACTTTCTGAGACTCAACTACCGCGACGTGCATAGCTCGCACACACTGCGTTGCACGCCGCTCGTCTTCGTGCGAAATCCAAACATAGGGGTACACACCCCAATGCATGCATTCGCGTTTCGAACGAGTTAGTAATGTTCACCTATTTGCCCCTGATAAATCCTATCAGCATTGACCGTACTCAGTTTTGATTATGATCCCGTATTTCAAATGTGGACTTTCGCTGTAAAAAACCCCCATTGTTCTCTTCGTCAGGACAGCACCCCTTGTTTAGAAGAGTTACGATCCAACGCTCAAGGTTAAGAACAGAGCGCTGATGAATGATCAGCCGTTTTCGCCCATAACCTTGAACCACGGCGTCGTTGTCATCTTGAGTCATCATCACAGTGAATTAACACAAATGAATTATCAACTTACTGTATGAAAAGTACTAGAGATCGTCTGTGAAAAAATATATCAAAAGTGGAACCTGTCAAAAGGGCCATCTGAGTGTGCAGTTCTCCCTTTTTTACTCACTAGAAAATAGATGAAATGATCAATTGTTGGGTAAAGTTCTCAAATGAGGAACTTGGGAAATCTTCATTTATCGCTGACACTCCTCGTAGAATCCAAAAAGTACAAATTCGCAATTTTGAGAATCTTGCTAAGATGCATCATGCATTGCGTTTCTTCTAAGAACATAGCATTTTTTATTCTGTGAAATCTCGATGTGGCTTACAATACTAGGGGAGACCACTTAGTTAATGCATAAAGGAATCGTCCACGAAAGAATAAGTTTCTTCGTTACCCTTATATTTATGCTGTATTTGCCTAATACGGAACATATGCGAAATTCCACGCGAAAGTGAGGCAATGTGGCTGAGATACAGCTCCCCAAATTCTCGCCCGATGGGCGGGGCCTTCGAGTAAAAGTCCCTTCCCGTCGTCCGCCGCGGTTAGAAACGGAGAGCACTACTGCTCATTTAACTATCTGTTCCTATAATGCGTCTTCGACCGCGGTGGACGGCCGGGTAGGCACTTGCTCGGAAGCTCCGCTTACCCGGTCGAGACTTTGTGGTGCTGTATCTTAGCCGGATTCACAATTTTTCGGGTAAACTTTGCATGCGGCCCACATTAAAGGCACTCTCCGCGATGATTTCACCAGCTATTTACCCTGCCGCAGCCGACAGACCCCCGGGTAACTGTCGCGGCTGTACCCTTAGAGCGGCGCCACGAGCCTTCCTGGCAGCGCAAAGCCAGCGGGAGGCAACTGGGACCCCACCCACCAATTGGCGACCCCACCCCGCACTGGACGAAGGTTTTTCCAACGTGGCGCTTTTGTAAGCCTCTGATTCTGCGATAAGATAAGATAAAGAAGAAATTTCAGTACTCAATGAAACGTTCACTTGGGGAAACAGGTCATATCTCAAGATTCTCATGATACTATCCAACGGGAACTGCTGTTTTCATGCGATGATCTCGTGCAAGGCCAGGTGTCAGGAGGCCCCATTTTTACCATATTCGGGGGCTTCTTTCAGATTTTTCTTTCTCGGTGTATTTCTCAGCACCTCTAGTTTCATAACTCAGCTCTTGAACCCATTCAAGGTAATCGCGGAAAGTGCCTTTAAGCAAATACATCATAAATATATGGGTAACACAGAGACTCATTTTTCCGTGGACAACTCCTTTAAGAAATCTCGCTAAGATGCATCATGTATTGCGTTTCTTCTAAAAACATAGTAGCTTTTTATTTCTTAAGATCTAGATTGGCCTACAATACTAGGAAGGATTAGTTAACGGTTAATCAGCGTGCTTAGTCATCTTAGGCAACCCCGAAGGCAGCTAAAATCGTGGAAGGCCAGGCAACCCCGAAGGCAGCTGAAATCATGGAAGGTCCGGATGTCTTACAGAGAATTCGATCCATGGATCGTGCAGTGTCGTAGTGACTCCGTGTCTCCTTCACTTCGGTGGATTTTTTTTCCAAAGAAAGGCACCTTCGGTTGAACAATGGCTGGTTCAAATATTCTCCGTTCCGGAATCTGGAACCAATCGCTGCACTGTTTCAAGCGTAGTAATGGGTAGCCAAAGTGACTAAAGGGAATGGCTGCGTCAGAACTGGTTCAGATCAATGCATCATAACTAGATCATTAATGCAGCCCCACTTACGCGCTGCAAGCTGACACAGATTCTCATATTATCACTCCAGAAGAATGTCTTGCAGCTTGCAGCCGCTCACAGTGCTGCTGTCTTTTCTTTGTATGCGAACGAAATCTTCTACAATGTAACGTGGAAGTTGAACTCATGGCGCACTCCAAGACGTCCGAACATCCCGCTCTGTTTCATTCTCCCTCCATATTTGTTCATCATGTTTGTTTATTGAATTTGCTTCATATATGTGTTGTACTTATCGAGATGGGCTTTTTCTAGACAGAACATCGAGATGTTTATAGGTAGCGCAGAGATAAGAGGCGCCGTTAGCGCCTAGACAGGGTTCTTAGATTGCAGCCATACAATTCAAGCTATAAGCGTCAACGCCTTAAAATAGAGGGTGTATTGCAAGGGCTTCCTGGGTGCTCAGCGTGCAAGCGATTGAAGCCATCCCAGTGTTTACCCTTCTAAACCCTGCACGATGTGATTCCTTCTTTAATGAGGGTTCTCAGTCAGCCGTTCAGCCACCGTCTGTACAGATATTTAAACGACGAAACGTTCAGTGGATGGAAACGTCTAGAATTCGCCGAATTCATACAGAACCAGTCGTAGCCGCCTCATTTCTCATCCCCGTATGCGCCGCTCCATAAGGTTTTTCCCTGGCGTTGTGGCGGACGCAGCGGCGAAACGTCACTGCTCAGCTGCCTAGATCATCCCGTCATAAGACCGTATTACGCAAGACAATCGTCGTTGTTCTCGTTTTCGTCCCACCAGCCACTACCACACATTGTCATCGCGCACCATGGTGAAAGCTCATCTGGAAATTGCCTACCGTGATGTTTTTCTAAATTGACCTCCCATTCCACTCCTCCCACGCTCTTTCTCTCTTATAACCTCTTTCGCCGGAACTGGATTCTTCATTTCGGGGACGCGTCCATGACAATGATGGCGAACTGGAGAATGTTCATCATTGATGAGACTCTTCGCTGCTTCTACACAGGCGCCTTTCATTTTTGTTCTTTTTGAAGCTTTTGATCGAACTTGAGCAGGGATCTTTAGTGGTTGAGAGGAGATGCCATGGGGAATTTTTCCTTGTTTGTCCATTTCGCTCATTGAGCGCGGGGAAGCATCATAAGTACGTAAGTTCTCTCTGAAGTTGTCAATAGAACACAGTTCACGTTTGCTTCATCGAAAGCGATGATTAAGGGCTCAGCGCTTGGAAAAGTGGTCGCCCAGTTCTCCGCTTGGGGAGTTGAAACCTGCGACTCCCAAACACTTTTCTTCCTTGACCGTGAGTGGCCTAACATAGCGTCCGTCAGCTACGTAACCATACCTGCTGTCCTTCACTTGAAGGAATCCGAATCGTCCACGGAAAATTAGTCTCTTTGCCACCCTTACATTTATGTTATATTTACCTTGTAAAGGCCGCATACAAAGTTTCACGCGAAAAAGCGAAAGCCTGACAAGGACACAGTTTTTAAAGTGGCGGTCGGGTGGGAGGGGCTTTTGAGTGAAAGCCCGTCCTGTCGTTCGCCGTGGCTCGAAACGAAGAGTGGGACTATTGACGTAATTTTCTGTTACTACAATGCGTCTCCGACCGCGGCGGACGACGGGGTGAGCAGTTCTTGGAGGCCCCGTCCACCCGGCCAAGATTTTGTGGTTCTGTATCTTAGCCGGATTCATATTTTTTCGCGTGAAAAATTGCGTGCGGCCCACTTTAGGCAAACACAAAATAAATAAATGGGTAACAGAAAAATTCATTTTTGCGTATACGATTCTTTTGAGGTACCAGGGTAACGAATTCTGGCACAGCTTTCCCAGTCCAAATTGTGTTTGGTCTGTTCCGAGATGTTGCAAATGACCACAGACTGTTAGCACCTCATTGGTGCTCGCTGTGCGGATTTCCTCTTCGTGCTTACGTAGCCAACAACTGAAGTTTTCAATAGGCCATTACATCTGCAAGTTAGTTGCACATCACGTATGCGACTAACCCACATAATCGCTGTCGTTTCTTTGTGACGTTCCACTTGGATGGGTCTCGTTTGTGCTGAATAGTTACAAAACTCGATCTGACTACCATTTGCTAGATAGTCATGGGAGTCAGTTGCATCTACACTGTATTCTATCCGGACCATCCTAACTTTCTATCCTCTGGGGGTTAGGTAAATGGGATCATACGGGTAGATCACCAGAGCCAGGGAACCTATTATTCAAAGCGGCTTCTACGAACGTAAGTTCAGTTCTCGGCCAATCCTGGTGGGCATGAGGCTTAACTCCAAAATCGTCCATTTATGGGACTGGTTTAAGAAACCAGGAACGGTGGCGTCTTCAGTGAATCGTTTTCGTTCAACAGAACACCACCAGTCTTTGTTGACGACATGACGTCCTTAAACGGCCGCCGTGACGGCCTTGACTATGAATTACGGTATTGATTCGCAGCATGACGACCGACGTCATCCGCGTCGCATGTCTTCTCTTCTATAGTTTTTCTCCCGAAGGTTACACCTGCACGAGCAGCTGGTGGTAATGGCCGCGCGGTAGCTGATGGGGCTGGAGGTTGTGCTGGCGCTGGATACCGTGACAAATCGCTCTCAAGCTCGCGCCCACGTATTCAACGAGAATTGTAATTTCGAAAAATCGCCCATCCTGTCATCCACAGACTTTGGCCTCGTTTTGGGGATCGGCCGGTCGTCATCATCATCAGTGTCACGTATAGAAGATGTCTGCTGTAAGCGGAAAGCAGGTTACGTTTCAGCGTGTTCTGTCTGAAAAGCCTTTGTCTTTGAGAAATGTGTTTTTTCCACGGACGCAGGTGGATCTGCTTTTGTGCCGTGCATTACCTGATGTTATGCTATTTGTCAGTCAGAAAAAAGTTTGTGCTAGAAGCAGGGTTGCCCTGATGTGTTCCCAGGGGGCTTTATTTAAAAAACCCTGCTCTGTCACCCGGTTCTTTTGTTAGAAAGCCGGTAGACTTTGGATGGAAACTAGCATCAATGTAACGCAGCACATAATAGAATTATTAAATTGGATCTTTTGACGCTGATTTCCTTATACCACACATTTGACATTCTTACTATTCACCCCGTACGTTAAAGGAATCGTCCGTAGAAATAAGTACTTGTGATGCCCACACATCATGTTATTATGTTGTTACCCATATATTATGTTGTTGTATGTTGTATTTGTTTACTGAGGGCCGCATGCAAAGTTTCACGAGAAACTACAAGGATTCCACTTGTGAGATACATAGAGCTCCTCGAAGAGACGACCGACAAGATGGGTCATCCGAGTGAGTGTGAACGCTAAAAAGCTGAGGAGCAAAGAGGCGACAGTCACGTGGTCAGGGACGCAGAGTGAGAAGCATATCAACATTGGACACGAACATTAGCACTGCGCTCTTCTTGCCGATGACTATTCAAAGGCTGCTCGGCGGAAACTCCACGAGTTACCGTTCCTCCGAATAGAAAGCCTTGCTATTCTGTGTAAAACTTCATCTAAAACTTCATTCGAACATGCTTGTGGTATCGCTGCCAAGTAATACTTCCTCAATAATCATTCTATAACCAATCAAGGCAAAACAATCCCATCATAAAATGCATACCAAGTAGCAAATATAGTACACAAATCACCCATGATCTGCAGCCGTTCGCTCTGTTCAGTCTAGAACGAAAAATTAGACCGTTGGATACAATTTTGGAAAAAAACTAGAAAGTGGAAAGAACTGTACTTTGACCTTTCCTGGCCACGTTCTACGACCATATTCTCCCGTTGAAGTCTCTTTTGAACTGACCGCAGCTCTTTTCAACATTTTTGTGAATCAGGATGTTCTCATCCCTCATCACTACATGGCCGGTCACTCTGGAAAAGATGGTGGCCGTTGTCGGGGCAATCGTCAAGGGTCATCCGGGATTCAATGAGTGCGTGCGAATCGTGATGTGCTCGAACACACATACAATGCAACTGCAACTAGATGACCACCATAGTCGTCACCGCAACTGCCACGGAGGTTTGACGGAGATTTCTCTTCAAATCTACCCAATTTATAGTAATCTTTTTGGTACGTTTTGAGCATATTTCTAACGTGATTTTTTAACTAATGGAAACTACAAAAGTTTCTCTGAAAATAGTAATCTCCTCAGTTGTTCCTTTTTGAAAGAAATCTGAAACATTCGAATTTTTCCCCTGGCTCTGTTATATTTTGCTGGTTTCTAATTGTGATTCGAAAGCTACTTCAGTGCCTCATGAAAATCGTTTTTGTCAAGGATATTCACCTGTTTCTCTATTAATGTGTGTTAGTTACTTTTGATTTATTCGAGTTTAAGTTTCTGTGACTGAGGACCAAAGAATTATCACCCTCTGAGAGAATTTAAGGTTACTGTTTGCCAACAATAGGATTTCTATGGAATGTCTTTTTAAGAAGTGCCTTCTGAGGAAATTTAAGGTTCTACGATATTTGACAGTATTTTAACAGTCAGCTTTTCAGTGACTGGATTGTTCGGGGACGGGGGGGGGGGGACATCTTATAAAAAGTTGCACATCTAATTGTAAGCAACTTGGTGGGCTCTTTGAGGAGTCAGTCTCTACGCTTAGGTGTATATTTTTGCCTAAGCCTCAGTAAAAGAAAATAGGGCTTGTTTCCCTTTTTAGGCTTAGGTAAAATTTATGTCCATAGTGGGATGCCCTTCCCCCCTCACTGCGGTAACACCGAAATTACTTTAACAAGAACGAGACCCTCGTAGATATTCGAAGCGGTCGTTGTAAAGTTATATTAGACAATGCATTCCATCCATGTGCTGGGCCTGAACTGAAATAGTGTGCGCGTGAATGTGTGTTTAACCTATTTAATTAGTAACAGAGCCGACAAGGGTAGATTGCAGTACTTAAGCCTCTCAGTTCTTGATATCCAACCGTTCCCGGTGGGGAAGAGAGCTTGGTTGACATCGCTGGCCATTGAGCGGGGATCTGATCCCTGGACTATGCACTTGAAACAGCGTCATTTTGCCACTGTTCCAACCCCACATGTCAAATGCGATGTGACTTTCAAGTCTTATGACGGTTTCCTGCTAGGTACTCTCAACCTGACGGTCTCCTTACCCATTTGAAATGATGGAAAATTTGTTCCGCAAACCGGTTTCATTTTTTGACGTCTGAGTTTAATCTATTACTAACCGGTAGAAGAACCTTTTTATGGAAGATGTTAGTCGGAGAGATAGTTGTGGAACCTTGGACAAGGTTTTGAGGAGAAACCGTGTTGCAGAAACCTGTTGTATTTGTGTCTAGCCTGTTTATGAGTGACCAAATAAGGCTCAGCTCTTACATCGTTTCAGTTTGATCTGGTTTATCCTATGAAACCCACCGCAGTAATTATCAAAATAATGTGTCATATCTTTCAAAATTCTCATGGTGCGGATTTCTTATTCAAATTGTTGACATGATTTCGCAATATTTTATTGGCACAGTGGGAGCACTTGATTTTCGTTAGAAGGTGAAGGATAAAGTTCCTGGCATTGACTGATCCCTTGTCGGGATGCGACGCGCACTCGAACTCCATTCAACATCGTTATGGCAGATGATTGTGATTTAGCCAGTACGAAGACTTGCCACGGCCAGCCAATGTATAACGAGTTCATTTATCCTCCAGACGAGTATGTTACCAATTTACCTACCAGGGAGATGGAAGGCTCGGTTGGCCTGGGCTAGCATTGGTGCGGGATTTCATTTTCGCACCATGAAAGTGAGAGCGCGCTTCACGCGTGAATGACCACACCATCTCCGCGTTAATTTTCATGACTATTCTCTTTTGTTCCGAGTTTTGACATAGAATTGGGCTCGGTAAAGTTTTTCTAAAGAAAAATCCGAGGCTGGGAGGGGAGTGACAGGAGGTGATGCTATCGCCCGGCAAATTCTTGGATCGGAGTTCCTACGGATCTACTAAGTTTCCGATTTTTCCGGAATCATTTAGTTTCCATCAAACGTGAATGAAAAGGTTCTTCAGTATCTGACTGAACTGTGTAAGGTACATAGGTCAAATGCGCACTTAAACGGTGTAATATTTGGAACGGATACGAGTACATGGCGCATACATATTATATTAGATATTACCTTTGTCGAGTTCTATGCCTTGTGATCTCATACCCGGCCCTTCCTTATCTCACCATCTACGGTACACAATCTGCTGGCGTAGATCTTTTGTGCTAATCGTTTTTGTTCATGCGATACGGGAGCCGTCAAATTAGCATCTTGAGATACTCTGTCACCGGCAGCGAACCTTATTCTGCCCTTGGTAGTCTGTAAAACGGTTTTTATGGTTACCTATATGTATAAACATTGCGGTATTACCTATGTATATGTAGTGTAAGTGTAGTACATTGCGACATCACGATAGTATCAGTCCCTCTTTCCTGCCTCCGAAAAGAGTACAGTTAACTTGAACACATACCTATCCTCCAGCTGCAAAGGAAGTTCGAAGTATATCTTTGTTGATCAGACGATATCAATTTTAATAATCCAGTGCTGATGCCTCCACCACACCCACAACACTTCAAAAAATCAGGTTCCTGTGATTGCTGGTGAGTTATGAATTTCCGGTCAAACACACAGACACATTCCCACACAGCCGCTTATAAATAGTAGGATTATTGTCATTTATAACCATGGCGAAATAACAAAGTGCAAAATTAAATCATTGGGTGGGCATACTTTCCTGACTGCTGAAGCTCTTCAAAGGTAGATATTTTGCATTGGTGCGTGATGTCTACGTGCAGTATTTTTGAAACCGGTCACTTATTAAGTTTATTCGCTAAATAGCTCCATTCAACCCACTGACAATCACAGGTGAAACTAGTTTTCTGTCAAAGAATTTTCTCCATTTTGGAATGATTTTAAGTAGAACCGTGTTTTCAAAAATACATTTTTCAAAGTCTCTTGCTGGCGTTTCAACCGTAATGGCAGTACTATCATTGAATTATTATTTGGCAATCCTGAGGTAAAAAATAGTAAATATTCATTATCGAAAAGAGTAAAATAAATAATCTACTAGTTCTGCAAGACATAGCCACTGTGGAAACTCCTAGCATTGTTATAATATTTTCAGCCCGACAATTCGAAATACCCGTTTTCTTTTTAACTGTGAACTTTTAACTTTTGCAGAAAATGGACTTCGCTCAGCCACTACAGGGGTCCTAAAAGGGAGAAGACGCTTTGCTCGAGGCGCCCATCACTAGGAATTTCTTGAGTGGCGCAATGAACGCCAGAAAGGGCGGTAATGGGTGAAATGCCCTTGTTCACAGCTGTTCCCTGTCCTCAGCGTATGAATTCAGCATTCATGAGCTCAAGAAGACCTCAAATATTTGCATCAGCCTAATTCCCAAGGACACGTACTTCCAGAGAGCTTTCTGGAGACCATAGCACAATAACGAAAATCTCAACTTTGCGGTTCAGGGCTTGCACTAATTTCCAACCAAAACCGTTGGTTTGAACGGTTATATGGGATCAAGAGATAAAGGATGAAAACATCCAGTCAATTTGATCAAGCATGGGTGCTACTGTGAGCTATAGTCGGTGGAGACTAGTTTCCTTTGCCTCGTATTTGTTGATAATTTTAGAATACTTGGTTTGATTTTCTGCGAAATCCATTTCACCATTTTCAGATGATACTGCTTTCCTTTCAAGATTCTTTGAAAGTTGCAATTTATAGAGTTCTCGCATTTATCACTTCCTATATCCACAAAATAAACAACAGTGGGTGGCTTTTATAAAAAGCTCTTCCGACTCATCATATTGAATTTTTGCAGTAGTATCTTTGCAGTGCAGTGTTCAAATGGATTAAGAGTCTGATTCATACGAAACGAACCTGTTTGCCTTTGGTGCAGTTGCCTTCGAAGCTTTACAAACAAATTTGATTGTTTATTGATTGTAGGCGAATTCGGTCTTATAACGAGTAGCGCTCTGATACCTTCACATGGCTCGAGGGCCACATCCTGGATCACTGCGCGCCCAGGCCGACCAAGCTTTACATTAAAATTACTCATTTTCATGTACATCGACTCCCTCCCTCTCCTGTCGTGTCATTGTATAGGCCAAATAGCATTCACTACGATTCTCCCACTACGAATCTAAATAGAATTGGAATGTGTGGCGTATCCCAGAATAGGATTATTCAGAACCGGAAGCTTCATCCTTTCATTTATCAATTCCCCGTCCTCACTCACGCAGGGTCCCACCTTAAGCAATAGTTACATTCAGTGGGTCAGCCTACCTAAAAGTCTCCCTTGCTTTGAACGAAAGTGGAATGCGTGTCGCGTCCCGAAGAGACAGTTCAGTACCATGAATCATATGGATCTCAAGTGGGAGTTAGAGTGCTCAAAATCGACTGTTCTTTTTTTTGCTGCGCAACATATCTAAGGTCTAGTTAGGGTGGTGAAGCAACGCGGTATTTTGATCGTATCGGTGACCTGTGGAAACGATGCGGTGTTCTCCTTTTTTACCCGAAACGGAATGAATGGTAGAGTGATGGGAAGAAGGATGTATCAAAGGATATCTGATCGCTAATGCGGTACAAGCCTTAATGGACGAGCGGTACCTCCAGCCACTTCTGCATCGCATCCGTTATGATCCAAATTGTATGATGCGATCTTCATCGAGGTCTTCTTGCATTTCCGTACTACATAGTTGTTTAATCAGATATTCGAAGATTTGATTAGCCTCAATTAGACTGATAAGGATTTCCTGTGCTCATTCAACTTTTCTTTCTGAGAAAAAAATCCCCGATGGTATTGTACTCTCTCTTTAGCAAAGCGCTGTCCTTGGCCTTTTGCTGTCACATGCCTTTCATGCATCACCAACCGATTCATACCTGTTTGGCGAGTTTACGTATCTCTTCGTCAAGTTTGTTTTTCGGAATCGAGGCGTATGGCCCCTCTTTGCAACCTTTTTCGCTCGACGGCTAATGATCAACCTTCCAATCGACACCGTCCTCGTCGAGCATAAAACAGTCAGCCTCTCATCATTGTCATGGTCATTGTTGTGTTTTGAACGGTCTTTTTATTTATTGATGCGTGAATCATATGGCATACCGTATCCTTGGTCACGGAATTTTCATAGAATCTATTGCAGATGACAAAATTAGGCATCACGCCAGGCGTTCATGGCGATGGCTCCGAAGAGAAGAGCGGTGACATCATCAACGATTCGGTGAAAGTGGATCCTAAGGTGAGCCGTACATCTCTTGAGGGTCCTAGGGCCATTATGAGTTTTTTCTGACTTAAATATCTTGCATAGTTGGAAAAAATCCGCAAATAGATTTAGACAGCTGTGGCCCGTTTGGGCTATCTTCAAATCTAAGATCAGAGCAAGGCGGAATCGTGAGCCAAAATCTCCCTTTCTGGTTCCGATTTTCAAAATTCTCTTGGCTTTTCATCTCCCTTTAGCCGCCGCCCAAAAATCTGGAAACAATAAATTACGGTATTGTGAACATAGCCATAGCAACTGGTCCACTTTCAGGTGTTCAACGTACTACAACCGACAGTGATTCCGATTCAAGCGCCACCCGCGGCAAAGCCACGCCGTTCTATTGGTGGCACCATTCTACGTGGCATTCTACTTTTCCTTCTCTTCATCACATGCTTCACTGCCGGAATGGTGCTCATCTATGGAGCTGACACGATCTTCAGCGGAATTTACGGGGTAAATTTTAGCCAACGAAAAGTGGGGAAGTAAATAAAATAGAAATAATCGCTGAGAGTAGTCAGAAGGTTGCAAACTGGAAATCTGCAGGAACATTTTCAAAAAAAAAGGAGATCACGCGGTTAATGTGTGAATGATGTGGGGAACTCCACCCACTGTGGTGAACTTCTCCCCCTCTGTTTCACAGTTGCAAGGCTTGTATTACCTTACTTACACCTTGCGGCTAGGCTAGTGCCCAGATGTATGTAGAACAACAGGTAGAGAGACATCAGCGTATTAGTCCTCTGAGCTTGAAATCAAAAAAGATGGAAGTGCAAAGGTGGAGGGAAAGCGGACTCCCTGGTGAGTGCGCCACCTTGTGTTGACGTAGAATTGAAAGGAAAACGGGTGTGGTTTGCGCGAATTCCAAAAAAAGTTCGAGATGATTGCTGCGTGTAGATTTTGGCATTTCACCACCGACATGAGCCCATATAATGCGGAGCCCATATAATGCGGTTGGAGCAAGAAAAAATAGTACTAATTGGGGTAGCTACGACACCCTGTATCCCAAAACCCTATACCGCCTACGCCAACGAGCACTGTCCATCTTTCTCGGCTCCGTAACGTGACCTGAAACATCTCTCGCACAATCAGAGCAGTACATAGTACGACGGCTCATCGCAACCCGTGGGTGTGTACCCTTATGTCAGGATTTCCCACCGCGGCATGCGGCATGCGAAACAAAGCGGACGAGCTAAAGGCGCCATGTTGTTGGGTCCCGAAGCGATAACAAGTCAACTACGTATCGCGCCCCAAGAATTACCGTGTAATCGTTCTAACACCCAACTATCGCGACCCGCACAGCTCGCACACACTACTTCGCACGCCGCTCGTCGTGGTGCGAAATCCTGACATAAGGGTACACACCCGCAACCCGTAGCGTAGAGGTGCGATACGCATTTATTTCTTACTATGATTCCCTTTAAAAATCGAGCGTGTGTTCTCATGAGGGATTTTTCAACACTAACTGCTCGGAGTCTTCGTTCCTTTGAAAAAGTCCACGTATGATCTCGTGCGTCTTCTACATATATTTCCCACCTTGCATGAAATCTCTCCTTGGGGATTTTTGGAGACGATTCGCTCCAGGATCTTGGGACTCATCCCCGGCAGTGGACGCGATAATTAACATAAAAACTGGAAAGTTGAAGTGCTATGTCGATATGAGCAGATGTGATGTGCAGCGCTGTGGTGAGACCAGAGCTACCGTAAACCGCGTCGGAAGAAAGAAAAACACTCAGTCTGTTTGTAATAGTGACGTATGCAGGCAGGAAAGAGTATAGTGAGATGGGAACAGATGCAGGTGGGTAGGTGGAACCTGTTCGAACAATACCGATCGTCTTTGGTAGCGACGCGGTATGGAACGCTCTCAAACGTGTACAACATTAGAAAAAGGAAAAACCCATCTAAGGAAGAAATGAAGGGTTTTGGAGAAAACTGAGGGTATTGGACACGGGAGAGTTGGGGGAAGACGGGAGGAAATCCTTCAGAAAGTGAACTTCGAGAGGATTGAAATAAAAAGGGAAGAAATAAATTGGAACTTGTTTTTCTGGGGAAGAAACCTCAGAAAATTGGTTGTTCAGGCAACTCAGGGCGATCAAAACACCGTCGCTACCACCGCAGTACCACCACAACAATTCGGCCTGGTAAATCCAATGGGTAATGACCAAAAGGATAACAACCAGGTACAGGACGACGAGGTAGGCAATAATTCCAAAATTTGAATTCTGAATGGAAAAAGGTCCAAGTCGATGTCTCGTTTTGCCGAGAAAGCCAAAATAATTAGATATGAGTAAGGATGGGTAAGTAATGATAAAAAGCAGGGTAAAGAAAAGGGTAAGCAAGCACAAAAAGTGTCGATGGAAACCAAATCATTTTTTTTGTGTTCTGAATAACCCCAGTGGATGGTCCGAGCAATCCGAGGGCTACTTGATCATCCTTCGTCGTGAGGAGCTGGGAAGGATTTAGTGCTTACCGTACCTCACAAAATGTCCTTTGGTATTTGATGTTCAGCCAAAATGGATAAATCAGGAGCTCCACGAATCTGGTATTCTCCAATGAGCGCTTTTAAGGTGAAAGTCTTCTTCAACTCCGTCCCACTGGCTAAAGTAATGGTTATCGAAGGTGGAAACATCCCCGATGCGAACATCCAGCAAAAAGAGATGATCGATCGACCTATGCATCCATATGAACAGCAAGAGGTACGGTAGTACGCGAGACCACGGTATATTTCTCATAAAAACTACCTGAAACTCTTGGGAAAACAAAGAAGTGGAATAATATGAGGCTAGGAAGTAATCTTGCGGATTGAAAAACAGAAGTAATGCTAAAAATTTTGGTAATTTTTTTCTGAATGGAGAGCTTCCTGTATTCTGAACCATCTCTTCAGAGGGGTGTGCATCCTTGCGTCAAATTTTCGCTTTGCGGCGTCGCACTCGCAGCGCCAGCTGCACGACTTGACGCGGTCGTTGGAAATCTGCCCAGGACGCAGGGGGTGGTACCATGGGGGTCCTTCGAAGAAACAGCGTTTATCTCATCATCAACTGAAAACAATAACTTTTGTAGCCTAGCAAGACAAAATAGTCACATAAAAAGTAAAAGGAACAATAACATCGCATGATATCAATCCTAATCAAAAAATAATTGATTCTGGCGTAAAGTTTTGAAGATAGTACACGCAATGTACGCAATCACACGCGAAGAAAGCCGCCGTGTCGCTCGCCGCTCGCGGCCGCGCGAAAACTCGGCATGAGGCTGCGCACTTCTTCAGAGGGGTCTTGATTTAGTCATGCAATGTGACGGGGAGAGGCTACTAGTTGCTCTCACACATGGTTCGCAGACTTTTATGCATCACAAGCAGATGTTGTCGCCTCACAGTGGGATATTCCAACAAACTGCGTAGTGTCAGCCAACTACCTTCAAGTGGGCGTGGACAGACGATGCGTCGCGGTTGCGCAGCGGAGGTTGTGACTAGTGGCTATACTGGAAAACTGAAAAAATAAAGTGCTGAAAAATTCAAACAATTTGATGACACGTTCCATTCACACAGCATAGCCAATAATTCCCATTACCCATTGCAGTTGGGAAGGATCTGCTCGAAGAATTAGGCGTGCTGTTCTTGAAGGGGATTCCCAGCAAGCATTGCTCACTCAAGACAGTTAGGTCCTCCTACCCCTAGTTTTTCGGGAAATCAGGTGTAGGTTGTATAAAATTGTAAAAAAAAGTTCAGATATGATTATGAAGCCTCTGTTATCACAAGAATTTGGAACTACAGCAGGATTTTTTAGAAACAGAATCTATTCCAGTTCGATAATAATCGACCAATGATGCCGCCACCGATGTGGATCATGCAGGCCAGACAAATGGAACGAGCACAGGTAAGGACGAGTTTCCTGGGACGTTTTGGACGAGTTATCTGGCGGATGACTTTAACTGCAAAACATCGTAATCCAGGCTATTCGTCAGATGAGATGGCGCCGTCTACAACAAGCTATCTTTGAACAACAAATGATGCGAGAGGCTATGGCTAGAGCCGAATGGGCGCAACAGGCACAGCAGGTACGGTGGCTTCTTTCTCGGATACATTAGCTGTCGTAAGTATCATGAATTTCAGCCGGTGGGGATCTTAAATTTAATGAGAGATCCACATTATTAACATGAAAATATATTGAACTGTTATTTACAGGCAGAACTACAGCAACGAGCAGCCATGGAAGAACAGTTGGCACGGGCTATTGCCCAGGCTCGCTGGGAACAGATGCAACGGGTCCGTGCAATGGAGGAGTACCAGGCCGAGATGCAGCGAGCCCAATGGGAACAGGCACAACGAGCCAACTGGGAGCGTATGCAGATGCTGCAACAACAACAGATGCAACAACAACAACGACAACAACAACAACAGCAGCAGCAACAACAACAACAGCAGCCGTGGTGGACACGTCATCAGCAACAACAGCAGGTAACTGGTAGTAGCGTTTTTATCAGAAAAAAAGCATAGTGGCATTTTGCATGGATAATCCATGAGACTGAATCCTCCCCATGTCTTCCAATCGACGATTTATTGATGTCAGACCAACTGCCTAGAAGGGTAGGGACATAAAAACTGAAGCAATCGTAATTTATCGAACCCTGTTTCCTGGATTGCTCACCGTCACCCCTACCCTAACCCCAGTCACACACCCATATTCCAGAGGAGTATGGAATATGTTTAAGAAACTGTTTCAACTCTGGGTGGGATCAGAAAATTGGTTAGGTAGAAGTAGAAGCCATAAATGGGAGCGACAATGACGAGGAAGAGATAATGAGGCACGATTGAAGAAGAAAGGGGAGATGAAGCAAAGTATAAACGAGAAGAGATACGAAAGAATGGCCTCATGACTGTCCTGTTGATTTTAGCAATTCTGGCAGCATCCTCAGCAATTCTTCTACTACCCACAACAGCAAGCACAACAACAACAACAACAACAACAGTTTTATCAGCAACAACAACAATTTTATCAGAATCAGGTTGGATTGGTATTAAGAAATAGGAAAAATGCAAAAATATCGAGTAGATTCTTATAAACCGCGTGCTATTCCTGGATCGCTGTCGCGTGCGGTCGCGAAGCGGATAGTTGCGGACATAGATGGTTTGCATATTTTGCGTCGTGTGTTGAATTGCCTCGAAACGTCTTTTTGAATTCAATGAGAATTTGACTAGTGAATTTAATGGATGAATAAAAATCGAGCGTAGGAAAAATTGTCATAGGAATGTGCTCGTATTACGGTAGACCACAATCCCATTCACTGATGCTACGCGACCGCACGCAGCATTGGCTTGTCGTTTTGTCATCCTATGTAAGGACATGCCTGGTGAGATGAAGGATGCTGAACCCTTTTTGAAAGAAGGGTATAGTACTCATTGATAAAATAACCCAAGAAAATCAATAAATCCATTGCGAAAATCCCACGTACTTTCAGCAGCCACAGTGGAACAACCCCCAACAGCAGGCGGCACAACAACAAGTGAGCCTTTTCTATTTTTTCAAGAACACCGTAATTTTTATGGGGGGAATACCGTAGTGAAATCGCCAACAGTCGAAGCGAGTTGACTTTTAGCTAAAAAAAAACGGTCCGCAGTTGCGGAAACTCGGTGGGCATTCAGTTGCGAGCGTTGGAAAAAACGTCTATGAATCGCGCTACAGTAAGCCATCTGAATGATTGAAATGCTCCAGGACGAGTTTCCATCGGGAAATGTAGCCGTATTCATCACGGTTTGCTGAAAAAAGTGTCCTTTAGACGTTGACTCGACCACATGACGCATCACCAGCTCAGATTCTTTCCATGCAGCAACCAGCCGTTCCACCTGCACCGGAAATGGGCATGCATGACAAAATCTATCAGGAGATGCAGGTGAGACGTGGTTGCGAATTGTAAAGATTAAAACAGAACTGGCGTAAAGTTGCTCGCGTCGTAGTAAGTGCGGACAAAAGAACGTAATTGCCGCCACCTTCTCTGATCGCAATCACTTAACGCAAGCAAAATATAATCCTTTTTGTCAGCGGCAAGAATTTTAATCACTTTCTATTAGGTCGGCAACTAAGTTATTGCGGGGTCAATTCAAGTCTGGGGGGGAGGGGGGAGTCGCAACTTTGCGTCAAATTTTCATCGACGTCGAGCTTCTTTCCCTCCCTAGGCTTAGGCTAAAGCAGATGAAACCTATACAATACTTGATTCGGATCGTCACAGTACAACACGTGAGATTGCAGAGAAGCTGCAGGTATCACATACATGCATTGAAAAATATTTGAAACAACTTGGGTACGTGTCAAAACTGGATACTATGCGTTCCTCACGAACTGAAGGAAATGCATTTAACGCAACGCATCAACATCTACGATTTGCTAAAGAAACGTAATGAAAATGATCCATTTTCAAAACGAATGATCGCTGGCGATGAAAAATGGGTTGTTCACAATAATGTCCAGCGAAAAAGGTCGTGGAGCCGCCCAGGTGAACCAGTTCAAACAAGAGCAAAAGCTGATATTCATCAAAAGAAGGTTTTGTTGTCAGTTTGGTGGGATTTCAAAGGAATTGTCTACTTTGAACTCCTACCACCCAACCAAACGATGAATTCTGATGTCTACATTGCACAATTAACAAAATTAAGCAGTGCAGTTCAAGAAAAGCGACTCGAATTAATTAACCGAAAAAGTGTTGTATTCCATCATGACAATGCAAGACCACACACATCTTTGGCCACTCGGCAAAAATTATTGGAGCTCGGTTGAGATGTTTTGATACATCCGCCATATAGTCCTGACCATCGGATTACTATTTGTTTCGATCATTGCGAAATCTTTGAGTGGTAAAAATTGCAGAAGTGATGATGAGGTCAAATCGTAACTGACTCAGTTTTTTACTGATAAAAACCAGAAGTTTTATGAACGCGGAATTATGATGCTACCTGAAAGATGGCAAAAGGTCATTGATAAAAACGGGCAATACATTACATAATAAAGTTATTTAATTCTATGAAAAATGGTCCTTGATTTTCTAACCAAAATCCGCAATTAGTTACTTGCCAACCTAATAATAAGAGGGGTCTTATTGGGTATAACTGTCACGGCTCATGGTTACTGGAAAAGAAGCACAGGGCGGACCAGTTCTGAAGAAGTTTGGAATTTCCACCTCCGATAATGCTACGACCTTTGAAGACGCTAGTGTGGGTAATTTTCTTCGATTATCGAATATGAAAATAAAAACGGTAAATAATGTAACAGAAGAGAAAGAAAGGAATAAAAAGGCTGTAAACCCGAACAAATGAACAGGAATTTCAGCTCTTCCGCACTGAGGTGGGGGAGTGACATCGACGGCTAGGGCACTTGAGCCAAGCCATGGCCATTTCTCCGCCCCCACGGCTACTCGGCCATTAGTGCCCATTGCACCGAATTGCACCCAGCCGATGCGGCTTAAAGAACTCAACACGCATATTTTGACGCCAGATTCGCCACTGATCATTTTAAAAAAGCTTACATATAGCTACCGTCATTTCAGAAGAAGTCGCAATCAATGGAGTTCAACTTCCCTTCCAAACCTATTTGTGAGTGCAGTGAAAATTTTTATAAATTGAAATGTTAGTAAAATGAAATCGCCTCGATTCCAGGGACCGCTATCACGCCCACGCCGGAAACTCCTGGAAACTACGATCATGACGCAATCTTCCAGGAAAATTTGAAGAAAATCAACGAAATGTCAACCACCGTTCCATCGGTGTCGACCGTAAAGGTGGCAGAGATCAAGCAGGTCAGACCAGATCTTCTTGAATCCTGGATCCTTGTCATCAGAAGTTGCGACTTTAAGATTCGAAGCCTTGACTCTTTCAGGTTGAAGGTGAAAACATGTTCCGCGACATCTTATCCGTTTTCGACGAAGCCGAGAAGAAGGTGGAGACCGCGGTAAGTGCGACTTATGTCTGCCATCGGGCGGGATCTGCGAGATGGGCGTGGTTCTTCGGGATCGGTCTTCTTTTTGACTTCATTATGTAAAAGAATTTAACACCAATTTTGGAAAATCATTATTACAGCCGAACAACACCCAAAACGTCTTCAAGCCATTCGAGGACAAATCGACATCGACTGAGGTACTCGTGATATCTTATCCCTTTTCTGTGTTAGACAACCTTCTCTAATGATGTGGTCTCCTTATTTAGGCCCCAGCGATTGAGAAGGAACCTGTGAAGGATGTGGTTGACAGCGCCGCACAGGTACGGTAATTTTGACGGATAACCTTGTGGTATTGGTCAAATACTGTATGCGGACTGCCGCTCCAGCCTCGAAAATTCCTCTCCAAGCGAAACTCGATTGATAAATCCTGACGAGTGGGAAGTTATTTTGAGCAGACATAAGCAGTAATCGAGGGAGGTCTAAAATCATCAAATTTCATCTAAAAGAGGTGTATTTTTTCAAAATAAATAGGCACCTGTTTTCAGATTGACGTGCCGGCCGAAAATGTTTTCAAGACGGTGGAAGAATCAAAGTCCGAGCCCATCGAGCCTCTGAACGTTTTCAAGGCCGTCGAGGAGCAGAAGCCTGAGCCTGAGAACGTTTTCAGAGCGGTTGAGGAACAGAGACCCGAGGAAGGACAGGTATAGCTTACAGACAGTACCAGGCCTTGGATGCTAACAACCATCACTGTATAAGTACTGTACGGTATAGTTATCGTGAAACTTGCACGCATGTATACCTAAGCATAAGAATCCAGATCCCTGAAGAAGACTCTGAGGGACCTGCTGAACCAGTGGTCATTGAGGACAGATTTCCACGTATCGGTGCCAGAACAACCGTACCTGTGGAGGTACGATTTTAAGGACATCATTACTATATGGTCCCTCCTTGAGAAATGATTTTCAGGTCACAACCCCTGTACTTGATGTTGAGAGCGATGAAGACATGGAACATGATCCTTTGGCCGCGTTTCTGAGGTATAACACTGTTTCTTGACTCGCTTTGCTCAGCTGAAGTGTTTTCTTCGAATTTTTTCTCACTCAAGAATTGATCACTATGCTGACTAGAATCAGAAAACCCAATCAATTAAAAGTTTAGTGAATTCTGTTTCAGATATTTCGAACAAGAAGCACAGAAGATGCGCGTCACCCAGCCAAAGAGCGCCATTGTAGACAGCGAAGTGCGCAAGGAGGATCCCAGGATGGTTGGTTGAAATGCTGAAACATTAGTATTGGGTCATTCCATAAGTAGAGTCGTTTTTTTTCAAGCAAGAATTTTTGCCAGATATCACAAGTATTTGCAGCATATCATATAGCATTCAAAAGGAAATTTTCCGCTTCTTATAATGACATGTTTAGTTTTTGAGTATGTTGGAATGGCGCCGACATTTAGGCTAGCGAAGATGTAGGTCCAGCCGACGAAAATTGACCAAACCAGCAATCAATTGAAACTCTATATTTCACTTTAGGAAAATCAACCAGTCATGTGTCGCGCACTTAGTCCTGACCTCTTCTTCAATTTCCAATATTTAGTTGATCAAGAAGTCGCGTCGTTCTTTTTCTAAAATCTTTTTTTCCAAAGCACCCACACTTATTCAAAATGAAATTTTTTCCTTCAAACTCCTTGCTTAGAGTTGTTCTATGAACCACTTCGAAGAATTTTCTCTGCTCCATCGAAAACACCTTTCTAGTCTGTTTTGGCTGCGACTCAGACTGGATTTTGATACCATGTGATAAGGGTCCAGTTGACATTTTTCACAAGTTACTTTTTCCATGAGAAAGTCAAGGAATCCGGTCACTGGTATTTCCCTGCTCCTACCCACACCCTGTTCTTGACAATTCACCACTCTTTCAACTGATTGGTTGAGAAATTTTCTTGCCTTGGTTCGAAGAAATTGTCTGAAATCACCGAGTTGTGGAGGAAAAACTGAATGTGGAAAAATAACGACACCACTTCTTGATCAACTATGTATTGGAAATTGTAGAAGAGGTCAGGACTAAGTACGCGACACATCACTGGTTGATTTTCCTAAAGTGAAATATAGTGTTTCAATTGATTGCCGGTTTGCCCAATTTCTGTCGGCTTGACCTGCCTCTTCGCCAGCCTAAATGTCGGCCCCATTCTAACAAACTCAGAAACTAAACATGTCATTTTGTAGAGTAGGAAAACCTCTTTCAAATGATATATGACATGGTGCAGAAACTTGTGATTTCGTAGGAAAAAATTATGCTTGAAAAAAAAACGACATTACTTATGGAATGACCCAATAGATAACTAGTAAAATCTATTCAAAGCTTGAATGGGCGTTGGTGGTGTAATGACAGGTAGCGCCACTTCCTCTGTCATGTTACGAGGATGAAATCCCGCATCAGTGGACGCCCAGGCCAAACAAACTCTCCATCCACCGTGGTAGATCAATTGGCACCACACTCGTGTGAGAGGATGAGTGCACTAAATTGCCATTGGCCGACCCCCTCAGGTCATCGAATAGACGAAATCGCAGTTACCTGCTACCAAGATTCTCACTGGAATTAGAATGCGCGGCGCATCCAACAGAAAGGATTGACTAACACCAAATCCTTTATTCCTTGTTATTGATTTTGTTAGCTGCTGATTTTCGATGCAGCGCGCGAAGCGGAATTTACCAAAAGGATGCTGAGTGGGCAAAAGCTTCGGTGTCAGACGGGACTAGTACTCGCACTCCCTGCTTTATTTCTTCTCCTTATTTAGTGCTCGTGTATACGAAAACAGAGTGAAAACGAGGGCACTTCCAGGTGTCTAGGAGAATAGTCGCTTCAGTACGACTCCCCTCTACGGCGACCGAATGTGACCCACCATATTTGCCTTTGCAATACCAGTAATTGCTGCCGGATTGCATAGTTGCAATGTATTTTATAGCTATGTATTCTTACTCGAAGCAAAGGGATACCCTTTGCTTTCATCTGCTTAAGTTTGGATTCCAGCACTTATCGCAGACCTCTGCAGGGACGACCCCCCCCCCCCCCCTTCCGTCCGGTCGAGTAGGACCCCCCTGTCGAGGAATCCTGGACTCCGGTGTACCCTGGTGAAAACGGCTTAAATAGACAATGAGGCTATGAAAACTGCTGCGGTTCCAAAGAAGTTGGATGCATGGCGCATCAAAGAAGATTCGATAAGGATGATGACCGTAGCATTTGTTCCCTATAACTATGCTGTTTATCCCTATTTATCCTTCTATAAAGCCAAAGACTGTGACGTCATTATCTATGAGACCATGAAAAATATTCAATATTGCAAATTTCAGGAGCAGCCAGCTGCTGTTGATATACCGGAGCCACATTTCCAAGAATTCCAGCACGTTCCTAGACTCATTACCGTTTAAAGCCGTGACTTGGCACTTTGCCAACCATCCCCCTACATAGCCATTCTAATACATATTTGTGCTTATTAAATGTCTGCCTGTCTGTTTGTTCAGCTCCGTATATTATATGCATATGCCTTATTACCCTCTAACAACAACTGTAGCCTGAACTAAAATAACTTGATTTTTTTGACTTTTTTCCATCGCGAATAGTGTGACAAATGAAATTTCACCACCACAGCGCACTTGATACTGATTGTGATACTAACGCAGGCAACATCGTCATCCCGTTGATCATGTATAGCTCCACTGACAGGTTGTAAATAAACAGTTGATGTTGTATTTACTCAATTCCTGGTGAGTTGGCAAAAATTTTTGCAAGGATTTCCAAGGATAACTGTGGTCATTTTACGAAAAAATCCGTCATCCTTCGACCAGTATTAAGACAAGAATGGTAGGTGGAGTGCTGTAGGTGGAGTTTGGCAGCAGGGCGGGGCTCTCGCTTATGAGAGGTACAGTAAGGCCTCGTCCGCACCGTGGCTTAACGTGTAACATCGAGCATAGACTATTAATATGCATAACAAGTGAACTTGTGACCATTCAAACATCTCAAAATGTGTACTATGGAAGCGATTTTTGATGGTGAAAACGGATTCAGCATCCACTCAAGTTCTTCCCGTGGGGCTAGTCAGTAATTAATCATTCATCTTCTTGTCATCCGATTTAGACTCGAAAATCAAGCGTTAGAGTAAATTAAAGGCACCGTGAATGGTAATACGGGTGGAATGTGGAATGTGAAAGTAAACTGCTCACTGGAGCAGAAGCAGAACGGAATATGATAGAACGGTCTTATTCATGAGTAAAATATTTATTTATTTATTTATTTATTTATCTGTCTATGCGCTGATTGGACGCGCCAGAGATAGGAAAAGAATGACGAATACCAAAAATTGGTCAGAAAGAACTCACGCTCCTTTTTTCGTGCTCTGACAGAACCGAATAATAAATTAGGCCTTCTGGTCATCCGTATCGGGGTTGGATAATAGTAGACGAAGAATGGCATATAAAAAAACAAAAAAAAATGACTTCTTGCCACCACCAGCGGTCATCGAGGACGTGTATTTGAACCCTGTACATAACTGCAGGGAGAGATGCAAATGACAGAGGCCAGTTGAAGAAATCGCTCACGGATATTCAAGTTTTCCAAATTCCTCTGCGCTGATGTTGCTCTTGTCTACTACGGGCTACGCTCAAAACCTGATACGAAAGAACTAAAACCGTATCAAATATTATGGAATTCTCCAAAGTGTGCACATCTTCGTGCAAGTGGGCGGACTTCGAGCACCGGGAGAGCTTCGCAAGTAGATGAGTAATGAGCAGAGTTCGGAGCAATTCTACAATGTGCGCGAAACTCTATAGTGTGCTACTCCCTGTCCATAGTTATAGGCGATTTGGCGGAAATTCAACGAGTTGCTGTTTTTCAGATTTGCTGATTTTTGTGCTAAAACAAATTAATAAGTTGCTTCTGCTACAGCGGCTGACAACAGCGAATAAATCAATAATTTCAGAAGAATCAGGTTCCTTTTTTGCATTTATTAGCAAATTATTTGTTAACAGAAGGGTTGAATTTCCGTGCACTATCTCTCAAAGATTCAGTATTGTTAGTACTATAAAGCCCAACGCAGTTGGATGGCTCTCATGGATCACTTATTTCAGTTATTTTTGTTTCATTTGGTTCTCGATTTTTTTGAAACAATCTAATTATTATTGTTTCCTCGTGTATTCAGCATGTCGTTTTCGACACTAAATAATTAAATAAATCTGTGTATGTATGTTGTGACCCGTCCGCGGGGTGAGTGCATCGGTGGTCCCGACGGATCACAGCAGAAGCGTGAGATTCCTGGTGCCCACACACCGAGGGAAGGAATGACAGCGCCCCCGTGCGAGAATGCTCTGAACGACGTCGGTGCCTGCGGACAAGCGGCTGTTAGGCCTCTCTTCCCTACTACGACTGCGTGCGGTTGCGGCGCGTGCCTTGCATATCGATTGCATATCCCTGCTTTGCCTAATATCGATCTGTCCGACGCGACACGAGGAGCGGGACCGAAGACCGATGTGTGACATGCGATGCGTACCGCGAAATAACTGCGAGCGTAACATGCTAACCCAGAGCTACCAAGAGCCACAATAATGGATAATGACTATACATTTATCTATGATGTACACCAATGAGGAATATATTAAAACTACAAAATACTATTGACACTACTGAATAGAGGCTCACAAGTCACCTACCTGAAATGTGACTATGGTTGTATAAGCTAAACTATGGCTACATGTGGTATATCGAATGGACTTCACAATGTTGTTAAGCTACAGTGACTACAGACATATAATGAACTAACCGGATGGGTAACTCGGCGATTCTGGAGGAATATAGTGCGAACGATAACGTATAACGTGAGCGAATATGGTACCGTGCGCGCTGGTCCACGGCGCTGCTGGTGTTCTGTCGCATGATGGTACACGTAGGGCAATGAAGCGGTAGCGACTGCACTCTTAGGACGACATGAGACGAGACTGAGGCGCCTTAGGCGCGAAAGCGTAGTGAGAGCGCGAGACGCAGGAAGACATAGTTTTCTCGACCCTTCCATGCCCGGCGGGTTTTCCCATGAACTCGTGGGAGGCGAGCGTACGCGTGCATAGCGCGAGCGCGTGCAGCGCGGCTTCCTGCCAGCTTGGTTTGAGCGACTTTAGTCGAGGTCGGACGGTGAGTCACGACAATATACATTTCAAAAATTTGTTCTCATGACAAGTGTTATCGACAGTTATGCAACGCAAAAGGAAGATGAAAGAGAAAGGTGCGATATTCGCTCTATTACGCGGTTACGCAAGTAAGCAACTGCATGAATTCAAACCACGGCGCGCTTCTTAGCGCTCAGAATCGGGCGATCGGGCAAGCCAAACGATTCACACCCCTTCCGCTCTACTTCCTTCAGAGATTACCATTACGTAGCGCCGACCCAATACCTACAACGGATGGTTGTTCAGCGGTCATTCCGATCCCTCGTAAGGCATTCCTCCACCCGTGCTTCATTTAGGTAGGAGGAAGGACAAGTGTTTCAATGGAGAGATCACATCCATCGTTACTCTGTTTTGGACCACCGAAGCATGAGCCTTTCCATGAGAGAGCAAGTGGGACAGCAGCCTGACTGACTACATTTCTACTCTGCCAAGATCCTAGAGAATGCAATAGAGCCATACTTACGGTCAGGGGAATTGGCTATCAATCTTGGGAAGCCGTCCCTGCATACCAAAGAATACTTTCGGCAATAATGGCAGCAGGAGTGGTGAAAGGAAAGCAGAGTTGAGACAAAACTGGAATATGAAATACAATTAGGAGTCATAATCGGACCGCTCAACAATATTAAACATTTGCATATAGACATTGTACTTGCATTTATCATTAATTGAGTCCTAATGGGACACAACATGTACATATAAAATGCTTTCACTTCAGTGCTTTGTAACAGTGCCTTTGACGATTTTCTCTCCCCAAAGTTAGCTATGTGCAACCTCATAGATGCATTCCTCCGATTCATCTTCCATCTTGGGATTTTCTGTCACAATCTCGAATACCTAGTGGTAACGGTGATTAGCGATCGAAGCAAGCTCGTGTAATGGCGAAGAAGAGAAAGTGTTCGTCATTCGATCCATGGTTACGCCGTCAATGTACTCCGTCAGCTGTGGAAACAACGAGGCTGGAACCAATAACACTTTCCAAACGCTCTTCTGTCCAAAAAACAGCATAAGATTAGATGCAGAAGCTCTGAACAATTTTTGTCAATCTAGGATATATCCAACACGGATGACCACGTTTTGGCACTTTGAAGCAACGGATGACCACGTTTTGGCACTTTGAAGCATTCCCTGGAGGAGATGAAGTTCCTAGAAAAAAGGATATCAGAATCGCCACATTGAGGCGAAACGAACCATTCTCCAATTTCTTGACTATTCATATAAATAACATCGACATTTCTTCTTATTCAGCAATTTTTGAATTCTAAGCAAGCAGTCTTTCGCATAGAAATATAAGATTCTTTCAATGATTCTTGAGAGAGATTTGTTGAGCCCATTGGTTTTTGTTTCCGACGATTTCTTCCAGCGAAAATGATCTGGGGTAGATGTTTTCGAAGCATGTTAATGCAAAAAAAAAACATGAATGGGTACTTCAAGGGATCGATCCTAACATGATTGATTTTCTATTTTTTTCTCACTTCAGGATGAACAAAGTTTTGCTGGTTCTTCTTGTAATGCTTTCTCTTTCCATGGTCTACGCTGCAACGGCCAAGGTAAAGGAGGTTGGACTGAAATAGATGCTCTTACTGCTCTTAAGCTGTTTTACTGAGCAGAAATGAACTAAAAATAGAACTCAAGCAGCGGTTTCGGGTGCTTTGGTAGGACAGGGGTAGCACTCATTAAAGGAAGCCAGGAGATTGAAAATTTCTTCCTGCCATTAGGGACTAAAAAGAAGCCCTGATTAGTGTGCTTAAGTGAAACAATGTTTTTCATACACCAAGGAATTAATTAGCCTTCTTAAAAACTCCTCCTTCTGAGCCATAGAAAATGCTGTTCCTTTGCTCAGAACAGTTCAGTGCCTGAGTTACACTGATAATTAGATTAGAGATAAATGCATCTTTTCGCGTTGATTCAGTAGCTTACGAGGAAGGTCTTCCAACTCATGACGCGCTTTTTGAAAGCTGTTTTTTGCATGTATGGGGGTGCGCACAAGAATCATATAACTGATGTCCATTTTTGCTGAGCGGCCCTACGAATGAGGGGTTGATGGTTCGATCCCCACTGAGGACAAATTTTCGCAAAATTTAGATTTTCAGTTTTTGGGCTCGTAAACATTTGAATATGAAGAATAAGTGCAGTAATCACATTTAGAACCTCGGACTACCCTCTACTGCCAGTTTTCAGCAAGTTTGACACTCCAACTTTTTGACGTTTTAGCGCTCATAGCGCACGAACGAAGCGTTTTTGCGTAAAACGGATTTGATATTCGTGTTCAGGAGGTCGAACTACCCCCAGGGGTAAATTTCCAGCCCAATCGAAGTTTTGACCCAAATTCGAAAATTTGAGCTGGGCATTGGTATACCTTCGACTGCACGTTCAACGAAGGGGACGACGGTATCACTTGTCAAGAAATCCTGACTATTTCTCTTGCTTGGTGCTTGATAGCTGAAATTATAGCGATAGGCATCCATGCTGTGCATATACCACTGATTTTCAGAGATTTTGTTAGTTACTCACTTCTACAAATGGAAAGGGCACCATGTACCCATGACCAAACATCTTTTTCGAAGTTAGGGTCAAAATTTGGAATTGGCTAGAAATGTGTCCCCAAGGGTAGTTTGACCCCCTGAACACGAATATGGCACTCATTTTGCGCGAAATCGCGAATTTCGAGCGCTACGGACCCTTATGTGTCCAAAAAAGTCAGATCACCAAATTCACTGAAAATTCGCAAACAGAGTCATTTTGGCATGCTGTCAACGAAAAGCATAGTCATTTGACATAAACAGACATATCTGAAGATGAAAAAGTGAAAGCAAAAACAAATGCAAAACTACGGTAGAGATGGGACATGAACCACCAACCCATGCCTTTCGACCGCTTGAGAGTCCATCGTCGTATCCAGTAGGCCATCCGATCACCACATCATACCCACATCTGGGAACCGTTGTGAAACTGCTGCACACTTTTAGTACATGGTGCAGGTAAGATCTTATTTTTTCCCGTGTTTGACTTTGTTTTGGATGTGAAATGTTTTGTTTTGGATCTGCACATGGTTAAGGTTACAAGCAGTATGCGTTACAAGAAGTGGGTTAAAATCGCCTTTTTGAAAGAAAATTTTTCTACTCCTTTTTTGGCATTCATAGGGTCGCTCAGCAAAAATGGGAGTTAGATATATGTTTCATGTAGGTACCCCCATATGATGGAGAAAAACCGTTTCCCAAAAGCGCATCATGACCTGAAAGACCTCCCTTGTTAGTAACTTGAGTAGTTTTGAGTCTCAGGGCAAAACTGCAACGGATGAGGAAGACACTCTAGATAGAGGCATTCTCCACAGGAGGGTAAGTGATTTATCTCAGAAGTTGGACGACAGATCTTATCTTGACGTTTACTGTAAACGGTAAGATTTTAGGACTTCAGTCGCCTCCCAATACTTGTTTAGAGTACCTTATCGAAGAGGTCTGTGATAATGTCATCGCTCTGGAACAAGCTGAAGAGCGTCATGTTAGCCAAGTTTAACGAACAATTTACGTACAATATATTTAATGAATTAGGAAAACAAAGGTGCGACTAGAACAGTACTCAATATTAGCAGCTGCACCACAATGCGGTTGGTTAGCAAAAAGTAATGGATTAACCAAACATTGACTCCTTGGGCCGTGTCCATACTTAGGGATACCAGCGAATGGCGTAGCTGCGAATGGCGTGTCTTTGCGTCTCCGCCTGTGTCCCCTGTCTCGTTACCTGTTGATACAACTACGCGCTGCCGGCGCCAAGTATGAACACGACCTTATTATCATATTATATTCGGCCATCTATGAACCCAGAACTGCCCATATCCCTGGTCCAGACATTTGTTGGCTCGTTGAATAAAGTGTGCTCATTCCAAATTTCGCTCAAACAGATCCGATGCACGCTGCAGAGCGAAAAAATTGTTTGGAGATGATATTATTAGGCGCCGAGAAAGGCAAAAATCAAGCTGGAACGCGAAGTGGAACTGGAAGCCGTAATCAGGCTACTCAGTAATAGCAAGTATACGCATTTAGGCGTTGCGATTGCTTATATTGCTCAGAACAGTTCAGTACCTGGGTTACACTGATGATTAAATCGGAAATAAATGCACCTTTTCGCGTTGATTTAGTAGTTTAGTAACTTGAGTAGTTTTGAGTTTCAGGGCAAAACGGCAGCTAAAGACGTAGCGAAAAAGCATTCCGATAAAATGATACCCGATATAGTGAAAAAGCTTGAAGCCATCGAGAAAGAGAAGAGCCCAACAGAGCGCAGAAAACAGATACTGGCTTTAATAAGAAAAAATCCGAAGGTGAGTGATTTATCTCAGAAGTTGGACAACGGATCTTATCTTGAGGTTTACCATGTACGAAGAGATTTTAGGCATTCGTTGCTGCGGTGAGCATCTACTTTCGTAAATATCGAATACCTGTAAGACGCCTTCCGATACCTGTTTAGAGGTATCGAAGAGGTTTCAGTGATAATGTAATCGCTCAGTAACAAGCTAGAGAATAAATGCGTCATGTTAACCAAGTTTTAACGAACAATCTACATATAATATATTTAATGAATTAGGAAAAACAAAGGTGTGACTAGAACAGTACCCAATATGTAGCAGCTGCACCACAATGCGGTTGGTTAGCAAAAAGTTATGGATTAACCAAGTACTGACTCCTTAAGCCGTGTTCATACATTGCGGTACCGGCGGATGGCGTAGCTGCGTGTCTCTGCGTCTCCGCCTGTCTGTGTCCCCTGTCTCTTTACTTGTTAATGCAACTACGCCCTGCCAGCGCCAAGTATGTACACTCATTATCATATTATATTCGCCCGCCTGAGCCCAGAATTGCCCATCTCCCTAATCCAGGCATTTCGTTAGCGTGTGAAATAAAGTTTGCTTATCCCAAACTCCGCTCAAAACGAATCGGTGCACGCCACTCATCGAAAACACTGTTTGGAAGGGATATTATTCGGCTGAGGGCAAAAAAAAAAAAAAACAACAAAAACTAAGCTGGAATACGAAGTGGAACTGGAAGCCGTAATCAGGCTACTCAATGATAGCGAGTATTCGCATCTAGGCATTGCGATTGCTTATATTGTCAATTAAGTGATTTCATGACTCGCTCATAAAAAGCTATCAAGTCAGCTTGACATTAGTTCTTTTATTTTATTTGGCATTCTTTTTGAAATGCACTTCTGTGTTTTTTGATAACTGCTGTTTATCGCCGCAGCTCGCGATGCGAATGTTACTACAAGGATGCTGAGTTATGAGCTAAAGCTTCGCTGTCGGACGGGACTCGAACCCGCACTTCATCCTTTCCGGGGATATGTGCAATCCATTATACTACCGACACCCCTTTCACCTTAACTCAGCTTTTGAATGCTACATTTACCATAGCTTATCAGCACTCACACGTACAACGTGTTGAGCCGGTTGGCCAATATCGGCATCGAACCGTGAAGCTGAAAGCAGCTGAAGCTGAGTTAAGGTGAAAGGGGTGTCGGTAGTGTAATGGATTAGCACATATCCCCGGAAAGGATGAAGTGCGGGTTCGAGTCCCGCCCGACACCGAAGCTTTTGCCTATAACTCAGCATCCTTGTAGGCACTTCTCTGTTTTTTTTTCTCTGCAAAGCTTTTTCTGCCACGATCAAATGGGGTGGCACGACGATCCAAATGGTACGAACACACCAACACGCCGCGGTCGGTAGGAATTTCACTCACAAGGGGAGGTCCTTAGGTCGAAGTGGCCATTCGGAATGAGATGCATATGGTAAGACGTATTTTCGGACGCTGATCTCGAATCTGCATTCCAAATTTGCAGAACAATTCTCTGAGCGGAGTTATGGGGGGTTTTTTTTTGAAAAAATCAGTACTAACCGCAACCCGTTTGTTTTCCCTCTGAATCACTCTCGATACACCCTTCATCCTGGACATTGCGCCTGATACGCATATTTTCCCTTTCGCTTGATAGACCACTTGCTTGATCGTGTGTCATATGCATTTGGACAACTAGCATATTTGTTCAACGCATGTGCGACCGTCAACTCTAAACCCTGTTATCCTCATTTTCGTTTACTGGAAGGAAAAAGCAAAGCTGTCATCGAATGGCCACTTTTGACAATTCAGACGTATGAATGTGTGAAAATATGAGGTATATTACAAACTAAGTTTGTAATATACCTTGTATATTACACAATAATACTACTGCCACATTTTAGGCCTGAGGAGGTGCTACGCACCGAAATATTGCAACTTGTTTTAGAAAACTTTTGGGACTTTTACAGTCTTTTGAGTTTTTTGAAATAAATATTTTGGAGTCTCATATTTTCACACATTCAGATATTCATGAGGCTTCGCGACAGCACAATACTAAGAATTCAAACGTATATTTATTAAATAAATGCACTCATTACAAGGCACTTATTGTAGTCAACTATAGATGCTAAACTAAACAACAGGACAAATATGGTCGCACAGAAGTGATTAAAAGCAAAAACAAGTCTTAGTCTTGCTTGATAAAGGCAGAAAGTGCCTACTTAGGCAGAAAGTTAGAAGGTGGGAGCAATTGCAAGTGATTAATATTAGGTCGTCCGGAAAGTTTTCGGACTGAAGTCGGGAAACATTGTGTAGTTAGCAACTCTATTAGCATCGAGTACCGTGGATTTAGGAGTATTCGTAAGGTCTGAAGTTGGCGTGCAGAAAGGTCAACTCGAGCCCCACAGGTGGCAAGCACGAGCCGTTTGTTCTATGTTTGTGGTCGAGATTTCTTGAGCGATTCGTCACCGTTGTCGAACCTGTGATACCAGTAGAAGCACGTCAAGCGACAGGGGACTTGCCCCTTTATTGTTTCCTGTGGGAAGCGATGGGCCTTGTTCGCGGATCGGTCAGAGCCGTATTGTAGAAGCAGAACTAGTCGGTAAAGCATCTTCTTGTCATCTATTGCGAAGGCATTACTGGGGACAGGAGACGAGCACATGCTGCTGACAGGTACAAATACCGGGCATAAAACATAAATCCCTCAAGTTAGGTCCGCTCACAACATCGGGTGACAAAGATATGTTGTTTTGAACTCTACCGTGCATTTTGTTCGAAAACTTTCCGGACAACCCAATATGTACGTTGAAATAGAAAACTAAATATGCGCATATATAATGATTCATGCACGAGCACCTGCTACAAGTATGCGTAAAAGGCGCGATCAACGCTATCTATGAAGACGAAAATGAAAAGTGAAAAAACAAACCTGAAAATTGTCTTAGAATTCATGTGAAATGAAACAACTGAACACGACCTCACCCAAGAGGCGCATCATACAAAAGTTTTTCTCTTATGCACAACAATGTATCTCTCATCATCGTGAAATCACTAAATTCAGGAAGCAATAGGAATTGCAATAGATGTCACTACTGGCAGTGAACAACTCCGCAGTCAGTCGCCACAGCGGTTGGTGAGTAGAAACCGCTCCACGTAAGAAGTTAAACGAACTTATAACCGTCGATTCTCCATTTACTAAAAATGCGCATAGAAAGGACGTGAGAAATATGAAAAATAAATTCAAAAAATACCATCAACAATAGTGTGAGTAGCCCCAGCCGGTTCTTCCAAGCAAGCAGGAGGATAAACTTCGAGCGTATCAAGGCAGAAACGTAAGAATGCACGATGAGTTGCGCGCTGAAAGGGTACCGATTTCTGACTCACTGAGAAAACCGAATCGAGAACCTTTCATGTAGATATAACCACATTGCTTACATGAGATCCTGCCCAAGCTATGACGAATCCGAGACTATCCTGTATGCGAAGCTGGATGTTGAATGCAGTCTTCCACTCTAGTTCCCACACCTGATTCTCAATAGAGACGCTTCACTTCATCCGTAACCTACAACTGATAGCTGCAAGAAACAAAAAGCTAACTGGCTACAAACCGACAAAAGAGACGGACATTCGAGAGCAGTGCAAAAGCTTTGTCATTTTCAGGCACGTTCCACCTCCCGACATATCGCTGGTCGATGGCTTACTTTTTCGAACTCTAGGACGTTTCGCGAAGGATATCTCGAAATATGGAACCAAAGAGCCTGTTACATCGCGGAGAGTGCGACGCTAAACGGGGTTTGAAAGATAGTACGCTGAGATCAAAGAACATTGAGTAAATAGTTCTTCTGACTGAAAGAATTTACCTTATGATAGTTGGCTTTCTCGTTGGGCACTTCCTTTTAACATTATGCCACATTCCAACGAAAAATCTTACGTGAATGGTTACTTGCATGTGATAAGGTAGATCGTGCTCTCTGAAGTTTACTATTCGAAAGTTACATCGAAGCAGACATAACGTAGTGTAGAAGTGTCAAAAATAAAACACATTTAGAGAGGAACTGGAATAAATATGAGTAGTTGTCTAACAAAGCAGCTAAGCGAATTCGGATCAAATAAAGTCGGGGGGGGGGATTTACACCCACGTCTAAGCTTCTTTCCCTCCTCAGGCTTAGGCTGAAGCAGATGAGACCTATGCTTTGACAGATGGTTTTCATGTGGGAGGAGGGGATATCAATTCGCCTGGAGAAGGAAAGGAGTTTCGACGTCGACGAAAAGTTGCGTCCCCCCCGACTTTATTTGACCCGCGAATTCATCTAAAACGTGCCCCGCTACAGAAGATGAAAAAGGCGCGATTTAAAATATGAATAGGATAGAAATAGGTATTATCTTCAAACGACTGTATGAAAACAGAATAGTGACCATATGTAGATTCCGAAAACTCACCGGCATAGGATAATATACTGGTGGAAGAGATTAGTCGCAAGAGCGGTGAAATAATGCTGTCGTCATCGGACACCAGCAGCTCGTAATTATAATAAGAGATATAGTGTCTGTTATAACAATGGAAAGGACGTGCCTGAAAGTATGTGTATTACAATAACCATGAAAAGTATGATTCTACCACAATAATAAGATCACAGCAAATGCCACAGCACTTCCATAATAACCTTCTTCACAGCTTCACATGGCCGAAACAGGAGACGTGATGACCATCCTCACTAGGGTCCCCCAATAAGCCGAGCCTCAAAATCAACAATTCACACAAATTCCAAAACACGAAACATGAAGAAAGAGCACTAAATGAGTTCATATGTGCACATGCAACGATACATGAACAAATCGCATTCAAACATTCTAAAATTAATAGGAGAATAGTAATAATTCGAATAAAGCGATACTATCCATGCACTACATTAAGTAATTTCAAGAAATTATCAATAAAAGTGAGGGGAATGGAAAAAATAAGGCGTGAAAATCAGCTGATATTCATGATTAGCTAGAAGAACTTGAACGGCAAAATGTGACATTGCTGTCCCCGGTGCGGTCGCGTCGCGGCTATCGCACTGGAGCATATTATCTCCCCAGTCGCGCTAATCTTCCATGCCATGTGGTCCTGCTTGAAGTGGAATGTCTTCGGAATCGTCGTTTAACATCCATTATTGCTATAGTCAACACTGTTCGGGTAAAAAAAAGTCGGGGGGGGGGGGGGGGGGGGGGAGGAGGAGGAGACGCAACCTTGCGTCAACGTCGAAGCTCTTTTCCCTCCCTAGGCTTAGGCTAAAATTGATATCCCCTCCCCTCAAGTGAAAAATAAACATCTGTCAAAGCATAGGTTTCATCTGCTTTAGCCTAAGCCTAGGGAAGGAAAGAAGCTTCGACGTGGATGGAAATTTTGCGTCTCCACCTCCCCCGACATTATTTGACTCCACTGTTCATCAGGAAACGTGTTCAACAAATCAAATCAATTCAACAAATATCACATAAAAAATATCATACAAAAACCACTCTACAGCTTCAGTTCTAAAAAACGTGGAAATCTCTGCTAGTTCCGATAACTTGGATTAAAGCAACAACAATATGAAGGCATATCAGAAAACTAATACCGCTCAACATAACAGGTCTTATCATTCAGAGGACCCTTGACATAAAGGATTTGTTAAAAGCATTTTGATAGCGCACACGCAGTTAATGAAAACAACGCAAGGAGTAGTGAAAAGTGAATTATCATTCTCATAGAAAAGCGGCAAATCCTGCATAGAATACACTATAAAGACAGTGCACGTTGTGGATAAAGTACACTCCAGAGAAAAGATATTACTACAATAAGCAGCAAATGGAAAGGTGACGAGGAAAACTACCACTCCCAGTTAAAAGCAGATTAGCGGCATGGAGATTAGCGCGCATGGAGGAGATAATATGCTCCAGTACGAAAGCCGCGACGCAACCGCAACGGGGAGAGCAATGTCACATTTTGCCGTTTAAATTCCTCTTGATTAGCTTCCAACGACGCTCCAGACGACAAAGGGTAAGCAAATAGCACTACACCGCTCACTGGAATGTCGTTGGAAAAAGGAACGTCCAATGACGGGTGTGGTCGTAGTGGGTGTGTGGCGTCGGAGGGCTTTCGGCGGGCTTAGCGCTGTCACGAGGCGCCGTGGCGAGGCGTGATGGGTGCAGCCTCGACACTCACGCGGGGATCTATTGGCTGTGGCACGGCAATTACCTAATACCATTATCGCGGAAACTGTCTTTAAGTACAATTGGTGTCATGGTATATGTAATAGATGTGTTTGGGTTACCTTTGTCATGGTTGATGGCTTTTCATCCCTGGGCCAGCCCCAATTTTCCGAAGTTGGGCCAAAAACTCGATTCGGCTGTAAATTTGCTCAGTATACTTTCCCTTTTTCAGTGTTCTCTCTGCAACGTGGAAGAAGCAACTGACTGACCTTTTATTGACCCGGTAACTGCAGAATAAAGTGAACCTTACCGGTTCGGTCAACTTTTACACTACATAACAAACAAGATACGGCGTATCATATCATGGTTCTTCTATGTTTTCATTCTTCGGTATACTCCCGGCCTTTCAGCGAAGTTGTTCTTCTTGGACGAAAGTTGTACCGCTTCGTAATTTGTCGATTTTCCGTCATCGATGAATTCGGCGGTTCCCTTTCTTCACTCTCCAACTCCAAAGGAACAAGCAACTTCACTGGACGTCTGAGCGTGTTTCCATTGGGCATGTACAATTCGACTTCTCTAATAGCTCCGTCCTTTCCTGGTTTCAGCGCGGTTATACGTCCAAGCTTCCATGAGTTACGTGGGAGGTTAGCGTCCGCTATTAAGACAATCATCCCTTCCTTCGGTTCTTTACGTCCTGCCCGCTTTCTGTCCATATGTGTTTTATGTGCTTCTCGTAGTTCTCGGAGGTAAATTTTGTGCCAGGTGTTCCAAAACTTCTCCGTCACTTTGAGAGTGGATGCTAAGGCTTCTTGCGCTTGTTTTCGTGTATGGAGACGCATCATTTCTTGGAAAGGACGATAATCTGAATCCTCTCGATCCTGTTCCAAGTCTCCAAAGGGGTACGTAATCTCAATATCCTTCGTTATGAAATCGATTGGGCGTAATGGTTTTAAGTCTTCATATGCTGATCCTTGGTATGTGAGTGGTCGTGTATTCAAGGATCCTTCGATCTCATGTAGTAATGTTGTCAGCTCCTCTTCACTCAGGGGACGATCTCCAATGGCCTTGTAGAAGGAGTGCTTTATTGATTTGATCAACCGTTCATAAAAGGCTCCCTGCCACGGAGCGTAAGGCGTAATGGTTGTCCAATCAATCCCTCTTCGTGCCATTGTGTCTCGAAAACGGTCATCGTTTGTGATAGAGGGGATAGCATCCTTGAGTATTTGATCTCCCAAGAGAAATGAAGGTCCGTTGTCGGAAGTAATTGTTCTGGGTATTCCTCGACGGGCGAAAAACCTTCGAAGTGCTAGAAGCAGTTTGTCTGTCGACATGTCCGTGACAGCTTCTATATGGATCATTCTGGTCGTCATGCACGTGATAATGATTCCATAGACTTTACCGTTGGCGTTAATCCCTTTTGCAGTGAAGGGGCCAAAGCAGTCGATTCCAACATTTTCAAAGGGCTTGGTACTCACAACGCGTCGTTCTGGTAACGGGCCCATCGCTGGGTATGGAAATGGTAAAGCGTTCATCCTTTGGCACGGTATGCATTGATTCGTTAGACGTTGGACTTGCTGTCTGATTTTTGGGATCCAGAATTTGCTCCTTACCGTAGCCATCGTGTGGGAAATACCGAGATGGAGTGGAAGATGGGCATCTCTGATGATGCATAGTGCAAGCGGTGTTTTTGCTGCAATGAATATAGGGTGTTCCGTGTCTTCGGAGATATGCGCATTGTCTAGTCTTCCTTGACATCGTAGTAAGCCATGCCGATCTGGTCGTAAGTTAAGATTTTTCAGGGATCTTTTAAGTTGTTCGGTGACGTGTATCCTTTGGTGGGCACGTATGATGACACGTAATGCAGATTCCCTTTCTGTTGCGTTAATATATTTGGTGTCTTGTCGTATCTTCAGTTCAGGTATTTTCACGTCGATTCTTGAAGCGAGCTTTTTGGGAACTTGAAGGCATATCTTCCTCAGGAAACGTAGTGCATATGCTATGGATGTTTGTGCCGAAGTCACTGTATTGTGCCTGCTCCAATCCAATAATTCATTGTCGCGTGTGTTTTCGGCGTTTGACGTTGTTTTCACGTTGAAATTCACATGAATTATGTCGGTCCTTTCTTCCTGTATCTCACTGGGAAGATTAGTCAGTTGACGTTCCAGTAAATACTTTTGCTCTAATTGTTTCAGGAATTCTGGTCCTTCCCACCAGAGATGGTTTTCCATTTCCTTTGCCGTCAGAGTTGCGCTGTCTGCTGGGTTCTCATTCGTACTGACATGTCCGAATAGTATGGAACAGTCGACATCGTTGATGATTTTGCGAATCTCCATTATTCGATTCGTTACAAAGCGGCCGATGTCCTTTTTGATGGGGTAGGTGGTGAGCCAGTTGAGAACGATTTCCGAATCTGTGAATATGACGATAGATATGATTTTGAGTTGTTCAGCCAAGGCATTGTACACCGTACGTGCCATCCTGACAGCCATTGTGACGGCATGCATTTCCATCTTTGGAACTGTAGAGGTCCTTTAGCTTGTGCTAACTTGGATCGTGTAAACACTAGGTGCGAAGTATTCGTTGCAACCACATATGCACATGCTGCCATAGCTCGCTTACTAGCATCGGCAAATACGGCAAGCTTCACATCTGACTGAAGAGGTGAAATTTGACGTTAAAAGGTTCGTTTGAAGCCTTGCATTTGAGCAATCCTTTTATTCCACAGCATTGAATCTTCTTTGTTGAGCTCCGTGTTCCAGTCATATCCACGTATCCAAAGATGTTGCAAGAACAGTTTTCCTTTCAACATGAGTGGAGTTAGCCAGCCCATGGGGTCATAGATAGACGCGATATGTTCTGAGACTATCTTTTTCGTGATCACGGGATGGGCAGCAAAATGAACATTGACAGTTATGCTATCCTTCGCTGAATCCCATAAGATTCCAAGGACTTTCGTGATACACTGCATACTTCTGTCGTGTGATGGAATATTTTTGTTGACGTCTCCATTACTGGTGAGGTATCCACGGAGGTTCATATTCATCTCGGTGAATATCGCTTTCGATTTCTTATATTTTTCCAAGGCTTCTTTTCCGTTAGATGCTGTGAGTATTACATTATCGACGTAGACATTGTTGTGAATTTCCTTGGCTAGTTCTTTATGACGTGTGTTGTCCTGAAGATGATGTTTAATGGTCCCAGCTAGCAGAAATGGCGAGCAATTCAATCCGAATGTTACTCTGGTAAAGCGATACTTGACAAGGTTGGATGCTGTGGACGCTTTTGTGGGATCTCTGACCCATAAACAGCGAGTGGCATCTCGATCTTCTACTTTGAGGTGAATCTGTAGAAAAGCTTTCTCCACATCTGCGATCATTGCGATGTTTCCAAGTCTGAACCGAAGGAGCATGTCCCGCATAAGTGGTAGGATTACTGGTCCTTGATGGAGCACATCATTTAAGGATGGTCGGCCTTTCAAATGAGCTGAGGCATCGAATACTACTCGAAGTTTTGTGAACTCTTTGGTTGGCGTGATTACCGCTTGGTGACTAAGATAATGCACTACTTTTCCCGTTGCTGTTTGGTGGACATCGATTTCTTCAATCATGCCTTTGTTGAGTTGCTCCTTGAAAGTTTGATGGTACTGTTCTAGTATTTCTGGGGTACTTCGAAGTCTTGTGAGGTTGAGGCATAGACGTTTATAGGCGATGGATCTGTTGTCAGGGAGGGAGGTCGCCCCTTCTTTCCAAGGTAGTTGGACATGGTATCCGTCCGCGTGGTGTTCAATCGTTGCTTTGAACTTTTCCCATATTTTCTCGTTTTCCATTTCTTTCTCTTGCGTTTTAGTTCCCACGAATTCTTCAATCCCTGAGGTCTGTAGCGCGAGAAATTCGTCCCATTTTCGACTGTCTTCGTCATGTGTCACAGATGTTGTGGTTTTCGTCACTGCTGTATTTGGGGTGTAGTCGTTGGTTGGTCCCGTAATGAGGTATCCCAATAGTGAAGGAATCAATCGTAGTCCTGATGGAAGCGTTTTTGACGTCTGACGTTCTTGTTTGTCGATCAGAGAAAATGCATCGCTACAACCCAATAAAACTTCGAGACATACTTCTGGAGAATTTTGACTGACTGATAGCTTGATATGGTTTTCTGCGAGATAGTGCTTGTCTTCTAGCGTGAGGTGGCTTCTCTGAAGTTTTTCGGTTATGTGGGGAATACGAGCAACTCGGAACCAGTGGGGTTGTCCGGAGCAGTCGAACAGTTGGAGATTAGTGATGCCACACACTAGTTCCTTCGATTGTTGACTGCCGAAAGTGTTGATACTCATCCGGAGGGTGTCAGTATTCTTCAGTTGGAGACGACGCGCGAGATCTTCTCTTATGAACGACCGATCTGCACCTGTGTCCAAGAGAATGTGGATTGTTTCCAATGCTTGTGTTTCCGCATTGAATACCTGCGCTTCTCCTACGAGAACGCATTCTTTTGCTGTTGCTCCTGTAGTGGTACTCTTCATGCATACCACTGTTTCGACGTTGTCGTCGTTGTTATCGTCGTCTTCGTTCGATGTGGAAGAGACGAAGTTTTGCCTTGTTTTCCTCTGTGGTGGAGGGTTGTGACTTTGAGTTGCTGTTACTACTTTCTTTCGAAAATGCGTTGATTCTTCATCCGTTGAAGGATCAGCTTGTCGGCATATCGATGTATGATGTCCTCTTTGATGACATATCCGACATGCATCCTTTGTGAATGTGCTAGCCATGTGGTTTGTTTCTCCACAGTTCATACAAAGGGAGAGGCGTTTCATGCGGTCCAGTCTTTGCTGTCGTGTCCTGTATTCCGTGTAGTCTCTTGGAGAATGGCTACTACTTCTGCAGAAGAAGCAGACGTGGTTTCGTTCATTAATGTTGCGAGTGTTTGTGATTCTTCTGACCATGCTATCTTGTCGTAACATGTGTTGATCCTGACTTGGTTCTTCAATGTTGTGTTGTATTTCGATCTCGGTGTTGATGAAATCGTGCACATGAGAAAGGAGCAGACTTGCTGTCCACCTTTCGCTACCTATTGTTCATGCTTTTTCCTCAGAACGTGGCGCTGAATGCGCTCACAAAACTTGCTCAAAATTTGTTTTTGTAGGAGGGCTGTGTCTATGCATTCTCTTTTTGAGGACATCTGGCTGAGAATTGATGAAAGCTCTTCGTAAAGAATCCTCTGATCCTCAATGCGCCGACTGTTTGCGCGGCAGTTTTCGAGTTGTCCAACCAGTTCATCAAGCAACAGTTGAGGATTCCCGTATTTCTTCTTCAAATGGTTGATCGCCATTGTATATGTAGATCCACTAATTTGGAATTGTTTGAGCGACTGTCTCGCTTCACCTTCAAGGAAATCTAACAAGTAGTTCATCTTGTAGATGTCTCCTATTCTTCTGGTGTGGACTAAAGCGCTCCAGAAACTCTCCCACTCCCATATTTTCCCACTGAGTTTGGGCACAGGTATGGGAGCGAGTTGTACCGGAGTCGTTTCTTCTTCCTGTGACGCTGACGTAACCATGGGTAGTTTTTCCAAGGCCATGTCGAGCTCTACCATACTCGTCTGAGCGCACAGAAGGAGGTCTTGTGCCACCGATGAATTTGACAAAACTTTGTCCAGAATTGCACTCAGATCTGGAGTGCTTGTGTCGAGCATGTCAGCTGCTGCAGTGTAAGTTTGTAGTGCATTTTCGACGCTGGTACTTGCGGTTTCAACGGCTTTCTTGAGTTTCTTCAACTGTAAGCTTCTGTTTTGCATATCATGTTCTTCTCTACAGCTCCCATTCTCTTTGACTTCTTCATCTCCAGAAGATCGCGTCCGAAGTGTCTCAGAGATTTCATCGAGAAGATTCTTCAGTCGTCCAGTGGTCTTCGTCAGCAGTCCTTGCCTGGCGGAGAGTGAGGTTGTCATCTTCTTGCGGACGGCCGATGCACCATATACTTTCCCTTGTTCAGTGTTCTCTCTGCAACGTGGAAGAAGCAACTGACTGACCTTTTATTGACCCGGTAACTGCAGAATAAAGTGAACCTTACCGGTTCGGCCAACTTTTATACTACATAAAAAACAAGATCACGGCGTATCATATCATGGTTCTTCTATGTTTTCATTCTTCGGTATGCACAGTGGGGTAATTCGACGTTCAGAGTGCGAATATCATATTCGTTTTGCGAATAACGTTAAATTCGCAATCAATACGCTATGGGAGTCTGCTCAATCAAAAAAGTTGGATCGCGGTGCTTCATCCGCGTCCTGATGCCAAGAGGACCACGGAAATGAGGTGATCTAAGTAGAAGTGTTTTCTGTAGTCGGTAGAAGAAGTTTTACGGATTGCAAAAGCATTTTTTCCTCGAAGATCCGAACCATCGTCTTCAGTTCGAGGAGCGAGACACTCACCTCCCGGCCAGCCGGCTGCTGGCAATGCACAAGCTTGTGGTGTATTTGAGCTGCCTTTCGTCGAAAAACGGCCTTGTAACTCTGCTCAGAGATTCGTTTTCCAAATTTGAAATGCAGATTCGAGATCAGCGTCGGAAAATACATCTGACCGTATGTACCCCATTCCGAATGGCCTCGACCTCGGGTTCTTCCAAAGTTGAAGGATGAATTTTTTCGCGTCAATCAGTCCCTTCCTGCTATGCGCCGCACAAGATATTCGTAATCACCGACTGCAGGTATTAGTCAAAGATGACACAAATTATGGAGCATTCCCTAGGAAGCCAGTACTTGGTCAAGTAAGTTTGCTTACCTACTTGTTTGTTTATTGTTTATTTGTATGGAATATGCCTGGACCAATTTGTACGGACCGCGAGTATAAAGTGGATGATTGTAAAGTTCGACCGACATTTCCCTTTCACGGTGATCAGCAGATGACACCACTTAATGGACCAACAGTTTATTGAAACCAAACAACAGCAAATCAACACAAATACAATATAGAATCACAACAAATGGCAACAAAGCGGAGTTTCAATGGAGAAGGATTGGCAGGAGCGGAGGGTTCAGGCTTCCGCGGTCTTCACCCAGAGAGAGATCCTAATGCCGGAGATCGCTAGCCCTTCGACCGAACCGAGCACTAAGCTAGACGCCAACGACACGGAGTCGAGACACAATACCACGGAGGTCGACACGAAGTCACATAATACCACGGAGGTGAGCAAAAATAAAGCACAATCAACCTGAAGTCCGAAAGGAGATCCACCGCCGATCAGTGGATGAGACACCTTGCAAGTGAACTTCTCCCGTCCTATCCTTATCTTTTATGATAAGCTCACTTTGACCAGTAACCGACTTGAGATCGCAAGTCGCAACACGGTTCTTTTCCACTACTCGTGTTTTCCCCTAGTCCCTCCGCTCCTTGGCGCCTTATTTTAATTGAGTTGGACTGCTCACCTTTTCGCCGCAATCCTTCCGCAACAAAACTTTCCTGCAAGCCTCTCTCTCCGACAAGCCTCTCCTTCCGGAAGTCGATGTCCTCATCGACATGCCTTGACCAAGTTCGGATAGCTCGGCTTGTGGGACTCGCCTTCTGATCGCCTCATATAGGTGCTTATCAGCGGCAAACCAGGATGAGCCTTATAGAACTGTGCGGTCCCTTCCGGGCACCCGACTTCCATAACCGCCTTCCCATCAACTATAGTCGTTCGTGCGGTTCCTATCATCTGCTCTGAGCCCGCAGACTTTGCGAAGGTATAGTCGAGCGTTTTCCATGATTCTATCATGGAGAGCCATTTTGGCAAGTTCTGGGCCGTTACCAGGGTCCACACTGCGACGACCCGGCCCCCTTCTTTCAGATGAGTCCTCACTAGTTCTACAATGCTTTTGAAAATTGTGCCATCGCCCTTGTTCTCGATGGGAAACACATACCAAGGTTCCGAATGTTCGCCAGTTGCTGAATGTGTTTCGTAGCCGCGGAAGGTGGAATAATTATTGGTCTTTGGAGGTTCAAATGAACACAATACAGTCTGGCGACCCCCAGGTATCCGAAATCGAGCAAGAAAAGTGGGACAACTATTGGGCAATGGATGCAGCTGGAACAGAGCAATTCATGCCCCCCCCCGGAATCTCGTGAGGCACTTGATAAAAAGGTATGGGAACAGTTCAATAAAACAATAGAAAAAAGGCAGGACGGCTACTATGTGCGTCTACCATGGAAGGAACAATATCCATACCTACCTTAACTATGCGATAGCTTACAAAAGACTGATCAACGTGTGGGCGTCGCTAAGGAAAGATGAGGCATTGCTTGAGTTCACAATGTGTTCCAAGAGCAATTGCAAAAGAATATCGTGGAAGTAGTGGACGATAACTGTACGGAAACAGGAAATCAAGTTTACCACATTCCCCATCAACCGGTGTTAACGCCGCAAAAGACAACTACCAAGCTACGCATCGTTTTTGATGCGTCAACTCACTGTAAATGGAGTCCTTCTCTAAATGACGCTCTCCATAGAGGTCCAGTTATTCTACCAGCCCTGTATTAGCTACTGCTTCGATTCCAGATAGGGACCATAGCGTTAACTTCGGACGTCGAAAAGGTCTTTCTTCAGATCCGACTGCATGAAGCCGATAGGGATGCAACTCGATGTTTATGGCTAAGGGATCACAGAAAGTCACCGGAAAAGAACAATATACTTACACTTCGCTTTACTCGAGTGACCTTTGGGATTGAATCTTCTCCGTTCCTATTAGCTGGAACAACAATGTATCATCTGGACACATACTGCGAAAACCCACTGGCTCAGGAGATCTAGAACAATATTTACGTCGGCAATCTTATTTTAACATCGGATTCTTGTCAAGAATCGATACAAATCTACAAAAATTCGAAGAAAATTATCAATGACCTGGGTATGAACCTGCGTGAATTCGCGTCAAACAGCGATAAGGTATAAGAATCAATAGAGAGGGTCGGTAGAGCCAACAGTAATATCCTAAAAGTTCTCGAGTTGCAATGGAATCGACAGAACGATACGTTCTTAATCTCATGTTCACTTACTGAAACCTCAAAATCACAAAACGAATAATAACTAGCGCCACAGCATCAAATTACGACCCACTAGGCTGGTGTGTACTTCTACTTCATAACGCACGAGTGTTCCTTCAGGAACTCTGGAAAGAACAATATAATTGGGATACTCAACTATCAGCGGAAAGCGGCAATGAATGGAAACTGATTCGGAACAATGTACATGGTTTTGAAAAAGCGCTCCCTCGAGTCCTATCCCCAAAAGGAAGTGAAGCACTACTGGTAACATTTGCAGATGCCAGTACAACTAGAATGACAGCTTGTACTTACCGCGTCCAACAAGGACCGCTACAATATATATCTTCTCTGATTCCGAGATCGTGCCCAGCTGGATCAAAAAGAAGCCCCAACGAGAAATCGGAATATTCGTGCACAATAGATTAGCAGAAATAAATCGTATAGCAGACCATCTGAACAACACAGGACGTCATATCAAGTACGGGTACGTAAAAACAGAGAAAAACCCGGCAGACTGTGGAACGAGAGGTCTTACTTAAAAAGAAAGGGAGAACCACCTGTGGTGGCTAGGACCATGGTTCCTTCGAAGGAACTTGCAGGATTGGCGAGATCAGAGTAAAGTATTCAAAGCCCCACGGATAGTACGGGTGAAACTATAGGGAGTATGATGGGAGATGATCTACATCAAGCATTGTTCGCCACTACCTCAACAATAACGCGATTCGCTTCCAGTGAATTAGAAATAATTAGGCCCGGCCAAGTTAGAACGTTTACCCAAGCAAAACGAGTACTGGCCTATTCCCTAAGATTCATAAACGCAATAATTCTGCAAATCAATAGAAAGGGTAGCAAGGAAATGATGATAGCAATACTGAAACTCGGCAGTGTATCAAGAATATCCCAATTTTTGAGTGGAAAAGAAGTTGAAGTAGTTGGTCACATTCTTATAGAAAATCATCAAAGGGTGAGGCTGAATACCAGTATTTTAAAATCTCTGAAAAACCTCAATGTACGAGCAGATCTCGAAGGAATCTGGAGATGTCATGGACGACTAGGCCAAGCTCAAATGGACATCAGAGCGAAATACCCAATACTCGTCCTGCAAAAACTGCATTAGCAGAGATCATAATTCGTGATTACCACAACAGGGGCCACCCAGGAGTCAATCACACAATGGCTCCGATACGGCGGAAATTCTGGATCCCTTAGCTCCGTTCTGAGGTGACACGTATTGTGCGGAAATGTATACAATGCCAAGGATTCAATAATCTTCCGTATCAATATCCAAACCAAGGTGACCTACCCAAAGAGCGAGTCATTCGATCCTGCCCATTCAGCAATATAGGACTCGATTACTTCGGTCCATTAACAATATCTCTCACTAATGGTGATCAGGGAAAGTGCTTTGGCTCAATTATAACCTGCATGGTCACAAGCCTTGTGCACCTCGACGTAGTGACAGACTTATCGACAACCGCCTTCTTACAAATGCTGAGAAGATTCTTCGCAAGAAGAGGGATACCAAAATTAATAGTAAGTGACAATGCGCCCACGTTTCTGTTAGGCGAGTCTATGCTTAGAGACAGTATCCGAGCAGCACATAACGACCCTGTAATAGCGAAAGACTTAAGCAACAGAGAAATTGAGTGGAAGCATATCACACCCTTCGCTCCTTGGCAAGGGGGTTTCTAGAAAGGCTCATCAAATCGGTAAAACAATGTCTTTATAAAACTCTTGGAAGAGCAATAGTAACGCTCGAAGAATTGTCAACAATCATCATTGAGATTGAAGCGCTCATTAATTCGCCCCCACTAACATACCTGGGCAACGATATTGATAACTTGGAGACTTTGCGCCCGATAGACTTTCTACAAAAGAATATTGACATAGAGTTCCCTTTAATCAGTCTGTTGGAAGAACAAACCGATCCTGACTATATCCCGGCCGCAGATATACCAGTGTTGGTAACTAAACAACAAACACTAGCTGCGCTGCAAACATCTTGCCGGCTTACTGAAAGGTTTTGAGAGCTCTGGCATTCTCAATATCTTGTGAACCTGAGAGAGAAACATTCTCTTACCGTGGGAACAAAACGAGGTAGCGTTCTTAGCCCGAAACAAGGAGAGTTGGTTCTAGTGTGCGGCCCCGTATTACCTCGTCAGGCTTGGAAAGTAGGGAAAATCGACAAACTACCTCGATATGAAAACGGAACAATACGAGAAGCGCTAGTGAGACTACCAGATAGACGAATAATACGACGTCCGGTAAATCTCCTTATTCCCCTCGAAATGGTAGGAAACATTACATCAAACAATCCTGAGGCTGAGAACACTCAATATAGCACAAAGGGAAAGGAAAGGTCTGCGAACGAGGATACCGCTCGACGTCCAAGCTATAGTCTCAGGCCACGAAACACAATAAATTATAATGAAGACACCAATGATAGCAGCATATGCTTTGCACTTCTGTTTATGTCCATTATACAAGCCCTACTTTTCTTCATATTACTTTCTGTCTCTGAGGCGATCCCCATAAGCGACACCAATACCTCAATGGCAATTTGAACAATAACTTGCATAGAAAGGGGTGCGCGGTTTCCATACGAAATTTGCGCAGAAGTTTACTGTGTGGAATTTAAAGATCCACAAGAATACGAAACAATAACTTTTCCACCAGAAGTCATTCTGCATGAACATAAAGTGCTATGGAAACTGTCCCTCCCTCATTCAATGGAAACAATTGAGAGCACCTGCCCACCAGCACAATTCTGTCCATCAATAGACTGCACGTTCTGCAGTAACAACATCTTCAATCCCGAATGCTGGCCAATTAGTGCAATACTAGCCACTGCTACGATAGTGTACTTCGTCATCACAGGGTTATATGTGTTCCTCTACGTACCTCTTTCAGTGGGAAGACCCGTCAGATTCCTAGCAAGTATTCTTTGGTTAGTAATCAGAGCCCTTGGGAGAACCGCACTAAACCTGATGCTAGGTCGTAAGAAAAGAATAGCCACGCGTCGGCGACTCTCGCAAAAATTTTAGCAATAATTTACATTTACATTTACATTTATTCGCCAATTCAATATTATTACAATATGTGGCGCTCAGATCAGATCCATCCACTCTTTCTTCGACACTGATCTTGCTTTTCGTTGCCAATTGCGGGATCCCAATATGTTTTGTAGCATGTCTCGCCATCTCGCTTTCGGTCTTCCTGTTTTTCTCTGTGAATAAGGGCACCACTCCATTATCTGTTGTGACCATTTATTATCATTGGAATTTGCTAGCTTCCAAGCATATTTCCACTTTCTTACCTTGGCGGTTTCGATCAAGTCTTCAAGTTTAGTGACACCTCGAAGCCACTCATTCGTCTTCTTACTTTTTAGTCATACTCCAACCATTTTCCGTTCCATTCTTCGCTGTGCCACTGCGAGTCTTTGCATGTACATCTTTGTTTGAATCCATGTTTCCGATCCGTATATCATGGAAGGTAGAATGCAACGGTTAAAAAGCTTTCTTTTGAATCGCATTTCCACTCTCTTGGATGTTAGGAAGTTTTTATATCGGTAGAAGATGATCCATCCAGCACGGATTCTGCGAGCTATCTCCTTGGAAAATGCGTGATCAATGGTGACTTCCTGTCCGAGGTATACGAATGATTCTACGTTATCCACAGGTTTCCCTCTGAGAGTAATTGATGCGGAGGAATTCGCCATGATTTTTGTTTTCGAGTCGCTTATCTTTAAACCACATCTAAGAGATTGCTGGTCTAGATCGTCAATCATGGACTGTAGTTCTTGTTCGGAGTTCGCAATTAGCACCACATCATCTGCGAATCTGAGGTTTGTTAACCGTTTTCCATTTATCGATATCCCGAATTCGTCCCATGATAGTTGTCGAAATACATGCTCGAGAGTGGCCGTGAAAAGCTTCGGAGAGACTGTGTCCCCTTGTCGTACGCCTCGACAGATGTTTATTGGAACTTTGGTTTCACCAACTTTAATTGAGGATCGAGCGTTGCAGTATATTTGTCGTAGAAGTTCGATAAGCTTGCTATCAACTCCTTGTGCTTGTAGAGCTGTCCATAAAGCATTTATTTCTATTGTGTCAAAGGCTTTTTCGTAGTCGATGAATGCAAGAAAGAGTGGTATCTTATATTCGACACTTCTTTCAATCAGCTCGTTCAAGGCATGCAAATGATCAATCGTTGAATATCCCCTCCGAAAGCCGGCTTGTTCTGGGGGCTGTTCCGCATCCAAGGTATTTTCAACTCTCCTACATATCGCCTTTGTGAGTGCTTTGTACAGAACTGATAAAAGCGAAATTGGACGGTAATTCTTTAGCTCCAGTAAATCATTTCTTTTGTGCAGAAGAATTGTTATAGAGTCGGCGAAACCGTCCGGTGTAGTAGTGCTAGAGAGACAACGGTTGTACAGTTCTGTGATTAACGGAAGCAAGTGCGTCAATCCCAATTGTAGCATTTCTACCGTAACGTGATCTTGGCCAGGTGATGTACCCTTTTTCATCGACATAATCGCTTCTTCAACTTCGCTCTGAAGAAATGGGGGGCAATCCCGATATTCATCTTTGACTGGAACAAAATCCACACCAACCGTAGAGTGGTACAACTGTTCGTAGTATTGCTTCACACAATTGGTGATTTCTGCCTTGGTATTGCAGATATTCCCTTTTTCATCTTTTAGCTGGAACAAATGCCTTCTTCCCAGCGAAGTCATATGTTTAATTTTCTTCAGACTGCTGTTATCTCTAATTGCTCTCTCGACGATTTGATAATGATGTTGACGGATATCTTCTCGTATCAGTTTCCTCAATAATTTGCAAGTCTCAGTATACATCAACTGGTCGATTACTGTTGCAACTATTAGCAATAATAGCAATCGTATTATCTTCAGGGCATGCATGCCAATTAGTGAATGTTTTTAACCATCAGTCAACAATATGTTAAACAGAGCGATCCTCTTCCTGCCAAATCCGGCTGTCCGAAGTCCTCAAAATCAAAAGCTCTAAACGTGAAGCTTGTCTTCGATTATCAATTAATGCTACAACGATACATGAGGTTCGACTAAGATGGAAATCTCTTATCCTGCAGTGTGAACCAGAAGCAGGTTTTTTTTACCAGGGACGCAATTCACAAAGTAGCAAACAGTAAACGCTGTGCCCACAGGGGCTGATGTGTCAGGGAAAAATGTGGATCAATCAATGCATCTAGCCTCATTCCTGAGCTCAAAGAAGGGAACCGTTTACCAGGTTACACTGCATGCATGGAATCATGCGGTGGAATAGGATGTGGTTGTTTTTTCCCGAGCTCTGGATGTTTGTTCTTCAGAATCTATATGAAACCACGCAACAGCGAAGTCTTCGAGATTTTTCATTGTAATAGGTGGAGGGAAGCAGCTGAGGTTGAAATAACCCACTTCGAAAAAGCTAATGCTAAATTATCCACATTGTCGACCCGCCTAATACCAAATAATCCTAAGGTATGGAATTCACCTTCACCATGACCTATGTGGCAAGTCCCCCACTACCACTTCTTGGAACTAAATTCCTTGCAAATCAAGACGAACAGCAATATGGAAGTCCAATATCTATCCTGCGCTGCGCTGCGCTACGTACTCCGATGCAAAGAGCCTAGACTGCTCTGTTTTCGAAGATTGTACGTGCCTCCCTGCCGAAACAAGGGTTATATGCAAATGCAAAGAATTGCTTTTGACGTGTTGGATTATTAACTCAAGAAATTAATTACCAGCTACTTTCCCATCACTGAATTTCCGGAGGCATGAAAGAGCAAGGGTAGAAGCCCAAGTAACTAGTATGGTAACTGCAGACATTATAATGAATTTCGCTGGCAAGCTAACGTCTACAATACTAGTCGACGAAGCCCGTTGTCGCGCAGAGACCACCGAGCTCGCTGGTTGCTACGATTGCGCGAAAGGTGCATTCACATACGCCACATGCTATTCCTCTCGAAACAATATCAATGCAGAAGTTATATGCGATGGAGTGGGATTTACGATTCCATGCAGCACTACAGGGATGACATCCACTTTGGCTTCAGTGCTACTAAAGCACAGACAATTTTCTCATGCTCCATATCATGTGGAAAAGTCAATAACCATTTTGAAATAGGGGATATCCTAAAATTTACAGCTTCAGCGCAAGGTATAATACAGCAGTGGCTTAAGGGAGAAGGGTCAAACTCAGAATCAGTGCTACCAGACTTTTTTTCACATCGCCGAAGTTTTCTCTCAATGGTATATAAGACACTGATTCCAACAATAGTGGGACTACTGATAGCCATAGCAATGACGTACCTTTTTGTGAATACTATCGGAATTAGAATCCTAAAATGGATTTTTCTAGCGATATCAAGAATTTGCTGGGGTATTACAGATCGTAATCAAGATAGTCCGTCTTTTGCTCATAGCAATACGAGCCAAACGCAAGAAACAGCACTAGATGCTAAAGGTTATCGTAAACTTGTCATAGTTAAAAACATAGCAATAACCACTAATTCAATTTTTCGGTGTAGGAAATTCCAAGCTTTCCACTATCAGAACACTCATCAACAATATAGAAATTTCGACTATTTCAGACAATAACCACCTACATCATGTCGCAGAAGAACGAATTCAAGAAAGTCTCCGCTACCTCTCCACTCTATATCGGGAGAAAAATTCGGTAGAAGAAATAGAAAAGCAGATGACGGAGACCTTGAAAGAGATTCGCACCCATATTAAGATGGCTACGACCGTGGAAGGGCAACTGACCCATCATCTACTGAGTTCAGCTGAATCATCTTTCACCGCAGGCGAACTCGTCCTCGCCAACGCTCGACTTTGGAAAACTGCCACATAAGCGAAAGAAAGGTTGATCGGCTTTGTACAAAAATTTATAATGTTCGACTCTATTTATCGCATGATGGTCGATGGTGGCAGAATAAGTGCCAAAAGAAGAGCGGAGTGGTTCGACGACGAAGAGCATGACACCAAGGCAATGGCAGCAAAGGTCCAGGAATATCTCACACGCCTAGATCGTAACATATCGGATATAGAATACGAACTAGGTCAATCAGAGAAGCGTGTGCTGGATGAGAAAGTCGAAAACAAGCAACAATTCATATCGGTTTTCAATAAAACAATAGAAAAGGTTGAGAATAAACTCGAGAACCTTGGATCGAGATTCCAAACCTCAGAGAAAGGAAGCCTACGAGAATATAGTGCTGCCATGAGTAAGACATCGAGAGGCTGGAACAGAAGATCGATAAAATGACTTCGAAGTTAGCCTCCCGGCAAGCGGACCATACTTCAAAACGGTAGATGTCCCTTGAAGAGGAAGTGGGACCAAGTACCAGCAAGATTCGAGCAATATCAGACCAAGAGTATTTGGAACGCCTCATCGAAGAAACAAGGGAAGAACAAGAGACGGAGTCCGCGGCGTGCGAAGAAAATGAACTCAAAAGCAATGATGATGAATCAGAACAGGCGGTAAGAAGAAATGATCAAGCTGAACGAGTACAAGCTGAACGAGAGCAAGCTGAACGAGTACAAGCTGAACGAGAGCAAGCTGAACGAGTGCAAGCTGAACGAGTGCAAGCTGAACGAGTGCAAGCTGAACGAGTACAAGCTGAACGAGTGCAAGCTGAACAATCGCAAGCAAACCGGATGCAGGCTGAACGCGACCAGTATGTTGCAAACTTGCGACAGGAAGTAGAAGATCTCTATGATGCACGTTCTTATCTCCCAGATAGGCGATGGTGGAGAAGTCATGCCATATGCTGAAGGTACTTTCTGTGGAATGGTAGGAGCCACTTTTCAGATTCTTGCTCACTACTCACAACGGGAAGAGAGCGTTACGACTTCATCATGAGTGAACGGCGATGCAAATTATGCTTGGGAAGAGGACATGACCCTAGAGAGTGTATTATGGAGAAGAAAGCCTGCTGGTATTGCGAAAAAGCAAGCCGCCTACCAGTTTGTTAGATTTCTACTTCATGAGGAACAACACCACCGAGCACTCTGTCACATACCCGACTCGAGAAAAAGAGTCACAGAAAAAATCAAGAGACTGAATCAACAGATAAACCAGGTGATGTACCACTGACGCGCGCCCGGAGTGTAGCGAAACCGCTACCTTGTATACAGGGGGTGCCAAAAAAAAAGAAGTAATTTTGTCTCCTCCACTTTCACCCACTTTAGTCGAACTACAGCAAATTCTGTTGAGGTATTTTCATCCCCAGATTCAAGAGCAGACTTCACTCTATCGCTGTACTCCGTGGCAGCCTTCTGCACGAGCAGGAACTGGAGCAAGGAAAGAGTGAGCAAGATGTGTACCTCAACTGGGCAAAATCCGGAATTTCGTCGCCCTCGTTCACAACCTTGCTAAGGTCCGCTTAATCTGGGTACCCGGCGAGATTCATACTAGGTGGTGTCCTTGAATATTCCGTTGTTTCCGGGTTCCCAACGCCCTCCGTTTCCAAGAGCCAAAACGTGCCCTTACCACTGAAACCCCTCCGGGGCAGGTTTGAGGCATGAAAAATGATACTTCGGATCATAGCAGCCTTGTCCAAGCCAAGCAGCAACGGCTCTGTGACTCCCATGATCTGAAGGGCCAATCCTTAGTAAGCTTCCCACAAAAGACCTACCATGGAACCCGGCTCCACTGTTTTAAGGGGACCTTGATACCATAGGTGCTCTGAAGCCCGACTGCGCCGCTTGAAGGTTCCATATTTTTTATGAAAGTGAAAGTAGTGAGTCTCAGCTTGTTCCTGCTTTTAGAGGAACATTTCAGGAATATTTCGCTCCAATACTTTTATCTCTTTCGTTTCTCCATGTTTTGTATAATTGGCAGATGTGAGCCGCGGGCAAAATTACTTTTTTTTTTGGCGCCCCCTGTATATGGTTAGAAAACATTCACTACGTATTAGGCTTTGGTAGACGATTGTATATAAAAGGAGTTTCTCTTGTTTTCAGGCTGATCTTAGCAAACACTACAGGGAATGTTGCCTTTTCCGCAGCGTATGTTATGAGAGTGACGCCTTTCCTCGCACATATGTTTTGGAAATGTCACCATCCAACGAAGTATGGCTGTATATAAGCTTGGCAAGGAGCAGCTCGCCTTAGTCTTGGTCTCGGTCCGAAGAAACGCTTCTCAACAATACTGTAAGTCCCCCCATTATTCTCGCTCTGATAACCGTCATCAACTCAACAATTCCGGAGCAAGTCGTCTCATCGCTATCGTCCACCATCAATACGTATATCAATATTCTGCGGCAGCTTGTAAGAAGCTTTCCATCAGTGTTTAACACAGATATTTGTCTGACAATAAATATATTTATATTCTACCCGTGTCCTCTTATAGGGAAGTACCCAGGAGTCATAACAATAACATCTAACCAGCAATACCGCGTGGCAGTTATACACACTGTTAAAGGCGAGCAATTCACGACACAGGAGCACCGTGAAAATGATTATGAATGAAATACTTATGGACTGTTGTAGGCCAGAAATATTTATACTTTCCCCATATTCTGTATTCCCTTCTGTATAAGCCATAAATCAACGAGCATTTGCCTGGTATCAGAGCTCAAAGTAGGTTAACTGCTGTTTTGTCATCTGTGAGTCCTCAAACAATCGTTTCGATAGAAAAAATTCTGAAGAGGTCGCATACATTCGGACAGGCTACACTATATTTCAAACTTAGGTATTTCTCCCTAATCGGACAGCTTTGAAGTGACCTCGTTAGACCTATGACCGAGAGCTGTTTTTTTTTTGTTGACTTTTCTTCTACTACTTTTGTTATTTAGATGAAGATTTGTTGTAGAGATGAGTGGTGTAAATGAGAATTTTTGGAACATTTCTTTGCAATTAATTTGCAAAGAGCAACCGATACAAGTACACAAAAAGCACAGCAATGAAATATCTAGCGAATATATAATATTGTGGTGCTGTGGATGATGAAGGGAGGACTCGAAAAGAGGGTGTCGTACTAAAGCGATCATTTTCTTCGACATCTGGGAATGCCCTGCTCAAGGAGTGACAGTGCAAGTCTGCCATGCTATGCTTGCCGGCGGATACTTATATTATACATATATTTCGCTGGCATAGCGAAATATGTGTATATTCTACAATGTACATACTCCGCTGAGCAAGTTTGGCATGGCAGATTTGCAGTGTAACTCTTCGAGCGTCGGTTCACGAGCATGTCACTGTGTTGTCAATTGCGTGACGACAGGGAAACTGTAGGTCGTCTTGAGCAGACTACAATCAGGGATCCCATTATCGGACTGCAGGTGCAGACACCACTTCTGCCCTTAGGGTATTCTTCTAACTGTTATCTCCACTTTAGAAGGTGACGTCGCCATTTATGTTGGGTTGAGTCATATGTGATTTCCGAGTTTCTCCCTCATTCACCAATCACTTCGGAACGCAATTTCTCCATTCCGCCAAAGCGGGGTGTGCGACAGGGGCACGCAATGGTCGAGAAGTCCACAAGATGTGCATTGTCTTTTGAAATGGAAAAAGGGAGACGCCGTATTTTCGGTAATACCTGCATCTCTGATCTCTGAGGAATGATCTCTGAAAAAGGTCGCCAACCGATCGATAATCACACTTTGTACTGAGCAGCATTGCTGTGATTAGTTCTGTATGGAGTTTAAGCGTGGTACTTTCGGAAGCATTCTACTCACTTGAGTGATAAATGTGAGAGATGAACACCGAAAACCTGAAATCCTTGGAAAACTGGAAACCGCACGAGCTAGTAACTATCGACATGAGCAGAACAGACATGTAGTGCTCCTATATGCCGCCATTAGTCCTATATCCGAAGCTGTGGGAAAGTTAGGATGGATACATTGTTCCATATGCCCCAATTAATGATTTTCGACAGTGCACGAAATATCGATATTTTCTATTTGCTCTATTCTGAGGTCTAACAAATAGATCCAACGATTAGCCTCGTCCTTACTAAGAAGCACGTTTGCATCTGTATATAAGGGATGGATGCTGTCGGAGCTATAGTCTCGCAACAAAAGTAAAGATGCTCTTCTACGTGCTCCTCGCTTTTATTGCTCTCAATGTCTTCACACGAGAAGGAGTAATGGCTCAGGTGACATTTGCTCATTTAGTAGTAGATCATAGATCTAGATCGAGATCTTATAAAATAGTCGTCACTGAAACTTTATCGCATAAGTCACAACGGAATAATTTCAGAGTTGCCAAGACCTGAATCCCAGTCTGTGCTCGAATACCTACAAGAAGTATTGTAATGATGATGTTCTTGCCGACAGCGTGAGAGGTTTGTGCCCACAAACATGTCACAGCTGCCCATAAGCATGATAAAGCCTCAGAGTTCCTCACTAATAAACAGTAACGGCAATTTCCTACAACAATGTGATGCTGTGCAATTCGCATCAGGGAAGTAAATTGTTTCGGTGAGGAGGAAAATTGCGAAGCACAAACTCTTGTACTCCGGTACTCGGGTAAATTTGACGATGTCCGCACTGACCTGCTGTAAAATTATTCTCAGTCCGGGAAATGTTACATTTAGGGTAAAACACATTCATTAGTAACATGTCGGCAATCTTTTCAGAAGTTTTTTATAATATAAAAAAATAGTTAAACACAAACAGCAGGTGAATACCATCAACGACCATCATCAGTCAGCCTCTTTGCTCGTTGCTCGCGAGTTTCTCTTAGAGGTCGCAAAATAGAATCGACGACAGAGCTCAAGAAACATAAATTGAATGCAGAGTGCCAGTTGAGAGTTGTCAAAGGCATCGGGAGGCGCAAATTTGGCTAACTCTATGGTCGTTCCCTATTTCATTGATCTTCTCTATTTCAAACACTCTTCTATGTCACTCTTTAGCTCATTTTATCTTTCATTGTTTCATATGCTTGTTGCTGTGGGCAGTTTCACTCGTTAAAAGCATTATGTATGAAATCAAAGGAGCCTTACGCGATATCAAATAACAGTGGCGTCGGTCCGCTAGGAGTGCCATTTCCGCTACACATCCTTTTTTCAGGTTGAAGTGCTTTTCTACATAGTACAGCGTTTCAAAATAAGCTTTCCTTCCTAGCCCCCTGCCGGTGCCTTTGATTTGCTGTGCGCTGCAAGGATATGGGTCAATCCAGGGCCAATGTGGTTAAGTCAATATTCCAACATAATCAAAATAGTACAACACAGGTGAGACACGATACGGGAATATTGTAGAAAGTCACTGAGTGTGGATGGGACCGAAACTTAGGGCGGAAAGAAATTCTGAGGTGGATGCTTCGATTCCGCCTGAAGTATCCATTTCCACACATTCTTTTGGTAAGGAATAGTCTCTTTCTGAGAATAAATTTTGCAGCCTCAAATTGTTCTTCATACATTTAGATTGAAATGAGTCTCCGGAACAGAACGATACTCAGAGTTTGGTTACAGTTGTAAAAGCTGTTCCTAATAGGCTATTGCACGTCCAACCCATCTTTGAAGCTGATTAAGCGTTTTTGTATTGTCACGTATTGTTTGACCAAACCATTCGTGGATTATGTATGAGCTGACAAAATGATCCTGTGTAAGCTACAGATTAGATGCACCGGTTCCACACACACATTGTACCTGAGTTATCCATGTCGTCAGGGGATGGATGAGAAGAGGCAAGCTAATAGATTGAATGTAACTATGCTGGTACTGTGGTACTGCACGTCATTTCTGAACTTAATACATATGTATGTATAGGTTCTTCTTTACCCTCTGTGGAGCCAATATACATTGGGTATAGGATGACTTGTCGTTATACCCAGCTATAGAAGCATGCTCAGTTTTTTGTTCGCATGCTAGTTGGAAGTAACATGTGCTTGTCATTCGATAACGTAAGCCTGTAATCCGAGCTTATTACATGATAAGCAATTATTACTGCCAGCGAGCCCAATGAAGTAATTATCAGTTTTAAAATAATATCTTAAGATGACGATCCAATGAACCAGTAGTGAAAAAAGAATGAGACCTAATGCGATCAACACTTGTAGAGTGAGTGCGTGAATGATGAGCGACCTGAGCAAGCAGTCAACCAGCAACAAAGCCAATCGTTCCAAGTAGTGCACAAATGCTTGGTCGTGAGAGTCGCATTCATACTTCGCCATAGCGTCAACCGCTGATTGCAAGTGGTTGTGGCTCTTCTCCAGGTTCTGCAACCAATGAAATTTCAAATTGACTGGAGATTGCATCCATTTATCTTTGACATTTGCCAGTGAATACTGGAAAATGTAGAAGGTAAATGGATGCAATGTCCTCACAGATATCACAATAGTATTCATCAAATGAGAAAGAGGCAAAGTCAACTATGGCAGGGACGAGTAGACAAAGGAAAAGGGAAAGGCAGCATGCTTTCAGAATCACAAAATTGGATGTTGGACACTTTTCCCGTATTTACAAAATGTTAAATCTTATGGAACACAACTTTGAGAAAGAGTAGAAAACAATACAAACAAACAGGAACCCGAAACGCCCTGTACTACGTTGAAAACCTTATCAAGTGGAGCAATTTTGACCTTCTGCGAATCTCCTTCCGATATGTCGCCTCAGCAATCTCTTGATCAATTCGCGCGCCTCCACAGATAGATGTGCAGGTTATGTGAATCGACTATGAATATGATACTGAAGTACTAATTCATCACATAATAGGTTCATGAGGCCCGTTATTGAAGGTAGAGCGGTTGTTTATGTGAGTAGACGCACACGATACATGTGATATATATATATATTACTACCATACGGTAACATAAGAAAGGAGGAAGGGAAATAAGAAGAGGTGGCTGCCAAAAACTCGAGGAAGACTCAGCTGCCGGCTGGGCAGCTTAAGTAGCCGAGTGCCTGCACGAAAGTCGATGTGGCACCGCATGACTCGTTACCGGATGGGCATGAAGACCTGACATCTCCATTCCCAACGGTGAGCTCGTCCTCGAGCTTTAAGTGACATAACAGCTTCAAGAATTAGTATCCTTGAAGGAATAGATAGGTATGATCGATGACAATACTATGCAACATGAAGAGATGCTATAGAGCCATTACATGACTACGTCATCGCTCTCGGCAAGTGGTTATTCATCAATGATCAAATTTCTTTTACTGAGATGTGCATCTTTACAAAGAGAGCATCTCGCATTAAAAATAAAAGTTGAAGGATGAAGTTTTTGGTGTTAATCAATCCCTTCCTGGAATGCGCCGCACCATTCGGAATCGTGATGGCTGGTGAATGTGATGCGGCCTATACAATGATTTATGGTGGTTAGCCGATGTACAAGTCGGTGGTTCTATCCTTCCACACTAGTTTGTCACCAACTTGCCGAGCCAGAAGGGATGGAAGGCTTGGTTGACCTGGGCGGGTGTTGGTAAGTGTAAGGTGGGTGTGTGCCACCTGTCACTACACCATTCCGCCACGTAGAAAAATAAACACGAGGAATAGCATATACGTGTACACTAAGTGTTCTAGCAAGCCAGCCACTTATACCATGAAAGAGGTTCTAGCAAGCCAGCCACTTATACCATGAAAGAGATAGCTCGTCCTCGAGCTCCTGGTGCAGTACGCGGTAGGAAAAGAGATACGATAGGGGTACAAGGTGGAAAACAAATTACCTAGTTTACACAATGATGGTACAATCAAAAATTTAATGATGGTACAATCAAAAATTTATAAACCATGTTAAAAGAGAAATTATGTTTCTACGGGTTAAACAACTTTTGACAAAAAATGATACGACAATAGATGTGTATGTTATAGCCTCTTTTTTTTCAAAGAAATATGATACATGTGGCGAGTTAACAGGTAAATAAGCGTTTTTGTAAATAGGCACTTCATATGAATGGTAATGCTATGTGGAATCAATACGTGCACTGATCTGATCGGAATAGTAAGCGATCAGTACACGGGCTTATAAGAGGAGGGAACTTATTTTCAACTACCCTCAATGTTTCTTTAGACCGAAAATTTAAGGAACTAATTCATTCGTGACTTTGCGACTTAAGGAAAAGGAAGACAAACTGACCTAGGTGAACCAAAATGAATGATTCTCCTTTATTCGTCCATGGTGAATCGTTTAAACGTGCCTCCTTGAAAGATCGTTGAATCGTGACATCCAAGGAAGCCTGAAGAGCGCAAAATATGGTCAGCTCATAAAGTTCTTGAGCAACGAATTTGACGAATCATTCCAAGAGCGAATTGGAAAATGTTGCACCCAACTGCTATTTCATTCAGTACATGGCGAACCAAAATTAGTTATTCCAGATGAGACTATTCAATTAGAAATAGTGACAATGTTTCATAATATACCACTATTAGGATCACATCTCGAAACACAAAAACTATATAAAAACATAAAGGAAAAGTATTTTTGGCCAAACATATACCAGGATATTTCCACGTATATTAACTCCTGTTCAAGTTGCCAAAAAGTCAAAACACCGTCCGGACACATCATTCAGAGGAATAAGGATTAGTCTCTGTACCTCAGCGCCCTTTCGAATGTATACACACGATATAGTAGACCCTTCACCACAATGTGGTGATTACAACCAATTCATCCTTATACCGTATGCCCTTCTAGCAAATTCATAATCTGTACCCCACTTGTGCAACAAACCACTGAATTAGAATCAAAGCTCTCATAGATGACGTCATATCCAATACGTCGTCCCCAAAGAGTTGGTTTCGGTTCATGGTTCCAATTACGCTAGCTAGGTGATCATGAAAACCCACCAAGCGCTAGCCATAACCAATCAGTCTACCACAAGTTATAACCACAAGGCCAACGGCCAGGTGGAGCAGTTAGTACGAGTGATCACTGCATCTCTAACCGCCTATTGTTCTGAAGCCGGTGTCCTGGTCGGAATTTCATGGCAATAGTATTTGCATATAAATGTAGTAAAAACGTGGTACAGGTTATAGGTCAGCCCATGTTCCGTGCTGCATAGTGAATGCCGCATTATATGAAGCGGCATCATTCACGAGCTTCCAATTTAACTCGTGTTCGACTCCGACGACTTTGTCGATCAACTCGCAGCCGGTCTTAAAGATACCATCATGAAAGTTGGCAATGAGATTGCAAAGAGCATTATGCAATACAGGATTCGTTTCCCATAAGGTGTGCCCTACGGAGCCATTAGTGATCTGGTCCTTCTCCACGACGACACACTTCGTCCTAAACTAACGAGCCAATGGAAAGGCCCGTTCGCGGTTGATGAAATCAACTGTTCACGTTGCCATGAGTAGAATCATTGGTGGTTCTGTGCGACAATTTGTCCATATTAATCGCCTCAAATTCTGTTCGCCTCATTCAATGACGGCTAGCCCTTCTACACCAGCCTCCCTTCCACACCCCGAGAAAACGTCAGCAACTGAACAAAGTAGTGTAGAACACTCGCGTCGTCTACAACTAAGGAATCGTCCATTATTCCCGTTTTTTTCCCCGTTATTCTAATTCCCTTCAGAAAAGTGTATCACATGGAATACTTTAAGGAAAACAGAAAAAATGAAAAAAATTCCTTTTGTTTTGATTAGAAACTTGAAAATATGAAGAAGATGCAGTTCGTTCGAATACCCGCCAAAAGATCTTGCAGCAGTCTCCGATGAGCAAATAGTTTCTTGACGGCCGGAGACACAGCAACTGAGCGCGTTTCTTCGCGCCCAATTGCTGTCTGCGTCTCCGACCGCCGTCTCCAATCGCGCATTTGCTCCTCAGCTCTCCTTGGCCGACACCCACCTGGACGCCGCAACCAGTCGGTCCCAGACTTTGAGAAGCTATATCTCAGCTTGTAATTTTTTCGCGGTAAACTTTGCATGCGGCCTTCAGTGAGAAGAATGAACAAAAATATATGGGTAACAGAGAAACTCTTTTTTCCGTAGATGATTCCTTCAAGGAGGCACGATTCAACGATTCACCATGAACGAATAAAGGAGAATCATTCATTTTGGTTCGCCTAGGTCAGTTTGTCTTTCTTTTCCTAAGTCGCAAAGTCACGAATGAATTAGTTCCTTAAATTTTCGGTCTAAAGAAACATTGAGGGTAGTTGAAAATAAGTTCCCTCCTCTTATAAGCCGTGTACTGATCGCTTACTATTCCGATCAGATCAGTGCACGTATTGATTCCACATAGCATTACCATTCATATGAAGTGCCTATTTACAAAAAACGCTTATTTACCTGTTAACTCGCCACATGTATCATATTTCTTTGAAAAAAAAAGAGGCTATAACATACACATCTATTGTCGTATCATTTTTTGTCAAAAGTTGTTTAAACCCGTAGAAACATAATTTCTCTTTTAACATGGTTTATAAATTTTTGA